>QKWP01000122.1:113254-239201 GCA_003550325.1 Gigaspora rosea | reverse complement strand
AAAAAAAAACAAAAAAAAAAGAGTTATAGTAAGATAAAAAAAAATTCAAAAAAAAAAAAAATTTTAGAAAAAATCAGGCTTTTTGAGGCGGAAGAAAATCGGATTTTTAAGGCGGGATGTTTTTAGAAGACAGTGGTTTTTCAGTTGTTTTTGAAATTACGATTTGTACGCCAAATTTTTTCAATAAAATGAAGGTTTTTACATATCTAAATTGCATAGCCGCGTTACCGATCTCAAAATCGATCCAGTGTAACAAAAACAAAACAAACCCAAACCCTAACTTAACCGAATTCCAAGTCCCGAACCCCAGCCTAGTCCCGAATTCTAACCCTAACACTAACCAAGCCCCGAACTCTAACCCTACCCTATCACTAACAAATAAAAATTTTTTGTCTAGTTATAAATTCGGAATTTTTAGGATGCCGACTCTTGTGTCACATGATGTGATGTGCAATTACGGGTCACGTGGATTTCAGCATCATCCGATTTCACGATCATCCGCGACATTAATTAAACAATATACGGCCTATTGTGTTTTTGAAGACATTTAGAAAATGTTTAACTAAAAGATTATCTAAAATAATGGTCGAAAAGGAGATATTGAAAGAGCTGAATTTTGCTGGACTACCTGGGTGTTTGACAGCAAAAGCAATTCATTTGGTAGAAATGATTGTTGAAGAGGCAAAAGAAAATAGAAAGAAGCTTTAAGTAGTCTTACAGGATATGAAAAAAGCGTATGATTCAGTATCGATTAGAACTTTAAAATTTGCACTACAAAGAGTTAAGTTGTCAGAACAAGTAATTAGGTTCGTGGTAGATTTGTTTAAAGGTAGAAAAGTTAGAGCTTTGACTGAATTTGGCACAACAAAAGAATTTGAAGCAAGGTGATGGAATCGAACAAGGTGAAACAATTTCTCCCTTAATATGGAGAATTTTTTATAATCTGCTTCTCCAATGGATACAAGATAATACTAAACTTGGTTATAGAGTTCAACATGATGAGCTATTAGATATTAGAACAAACTTGGTAAAAGTCAATAAAGTGTGACAGGCAGCAGTAGCTTTTGCTGATAACACTACATGGATAGCCGAGAGTAAAAACCAGATGGAAAAGTTAATTCAAATCTTGCAAAGGTTCTTTAAGTTTAATGATATTCATATTAATAGCAAAAAGTCCAAGCTACTTGTTATAAATGCTAGTATCCAGAAGGAAAAGAGATATATTAAAATTGGCAAGGAGCGAGTTCAAGCAGAAGATAAGAAATCGTTGGTTCGGGTGCTTGGAATTTGGCTAAGTATTAGCACCAATGAACTAGAGAAGAAAGCAAAGTTGGTAGTAAGACAGTTTATGTGGGCAATACATCACAAGAAGATGACTATAAGTCAGCTAATTTACACAAACAATGTGTGCCTAGTACCAAAATTAGCTTACTTATTACAGACTACCAAATTATTTCAAGCGAGAATTGAAAAAATTCACCAACTTGTTTGTATAACTTATTAAGAATAAAATAGGTTTGTCTGCAACAACTGGGAACTATATTTTAACATAACAAGGTTTAGGAAGATATAGATTGCTAGGACACAAGATATTAAATCAACAAGTAGTAAGCTTGCAGAATAGACTTAATAGTGTGGATCAGGTTGGTGAACTTATGAGATTAAGAGTTAGACAAGGATATGCTTTAACAGAGCAGTGAGATGAAGAATAACTTAGCATATCAAACATTGGTTAAAGCTAAAGAAATAGGAATTTCTATCAGAATGGCGGAGAAATCATAGAGTGTTCCTGGTTTTTGGACCAACAATAGAAGAATTGGTGGAAAAGAGAATTTTCACTAAGGCATATGAAAGTATTAAGGAGTACAACCTTTATTATGTTAATCAGTTGATTGAAGAGAACAGTATTAAAATGATAACTTGGAACAAATTTCATGTTTTGAGAGCCAAATCTTCACATACATCAGCAAATTTATAGTAGCGCAATCTTTCGAAAGATCTTGTGAACATGCAAAATCTTTCGAAAGATTTCGTATATGCAATATATTTCGAAATATTTCGCAATGTATTTTGAAATATTGCAGGTTTCGAAATATTTCGAAAATGTTTTCAAAAGTAAATTCGAAATAGTTTTTGAGCGGACTGGCTGTGACTGCTGGATCAGTAAATATGTAACCTGGGTCATACCAAGGACGCATTGGACTATATTTTCGAAATACTTCGAATATATCTAAATTAATCTGCATATCTGTATTACAAGATCAGATTAAATCTTTTGTTTATTAATTAGATCTATTCACATTGTTTTTTTATTTCGGTTTGTTTTTTTTACTTTTGCTTGTTTTCGCTTTTTTTTGCTTTCGTTTTGTTTTTGTTTTTTTTTTTATTATTTATTTTTAATTTTTTTCGTATTTTACAAGAATACTAGCCCTTTGCAAGAAAACTTACAACTTTTCGGAACTTAGTGCATGCCTACCCAGACTTCTGAAACTTTGCAAGAACACACAACAGATATCACCCAGCAATTTCCAAATTTCCAGGAACGCTACTTTAGAGAAATGGGCGCAAGTTTTCGCAAGTTTTTGCAAGTTTTGCAAGTTTTTTGCAAGTTCTTGCAAGGTTTCACTTTTTTTATTTTTTCGTTTCATGTTTTTTGTTTTTGTTTTTTTTTGGTTTATTTTTTTATTAATTTATTTTATTTTGAAACTTTAAGAGAACAGAACGCTTCCTTCCTAGCACTTTGCAAGAAAACCTACCCAGACTTTTTCAGCACTTTGCGACTTTTTTAGCATTTTGCAAAAATATTAACATGGCTTTCGAATTTCTGAATTTGCAAGAACGCGAACTCTTATTTTAGAGGAATAAAGATTTGGGGCTTCATTTATTTTTTTTATTAGTTTGCTTATATTTTTTGTTTTTTCATTTGTTTTTTTTTACTTATTTTTTTAATTTTTATTTTATTTTTATTTATTCCTGACTTTTTCGAAACTTTGCGACTTTTTCGGCACTTTACAAAATTTCACCGGCAATTTGCAAGAATACCAACACTTTTGAGAAATGGTTTTTTTTATTTTTTTTCATTTCTTTACTATTTTTAGGAGGTATTTAGAAAAAAAGAGCAAAACAAAGGTATAACCAAACCAAAAAAAATAGCCAAAGCGAAGACAATAGAAAACAAAAAAGCGAAGACAATAGAAAACAAAGAAGCGAAGATAATAGCTAACTTTGGGGTGAGCGAAAATAAGTGTGTAGGGCTAGTTTTTTGTATATAGTAATAGAATTAGATGCGAAGAAGTACAAAAGTAGTTAAAATAATATGTAATAATGTAAAAATAATACTATAAAAAATGTATAATAATTAAAATATAATATATAATGTAATATGTATAATATATAATAATAATAAATAAAAAAATAATAATAAATAAAGGGAATATTATTATAGTACTATAGCACTACAGTGCTACCCTATATGTAATAAACAAAATTGGTATAACAAGTAAATCAAAACAACCTTTAACAAAACAAAATAAAACTTCTTTAATATTAGGGTAAGGGTAAAAATAATAAGTTAGGGTTAGATAGTGTTTATAGTAAAATTTTGCAAGGAATTTTTTTTATTAGAGCCCAAAAAATAGTTTTTTAGACCAAATTTAAAGATATTATTAATTTTTTAAAAATTTCTTTATTTTTGTTACACAAACCTAATTTACATGTTACACCTGATCTTAAATTTTAATTGGTTAAAATGCTCTAGCACTACAGTGCTATAGCACTATAAATTAAAACCCATAAATAAAAATATAAAATTTAATAATGCGAAAATTTTAAAAATTTTTGAAAATATGCAAAATATTGCGAAATATTGTGAAAAGCTACAGATTTACGTGATACCTCCTGTGACCCCCGAAATGAGATAATTAGATAGGGGTTTGCATTGTTTTATTTGGTCTATTTCGCAATATTGTGCAATATATTTTGCATTATTTCGCAATATTTCGCAATATGTTCCAAAATATTTCAAAAAAAATATATACTGAAATCTTTCGAAAGATTGCGGCTCTTTCGAAAGATTTCGCGTCGATCGCAATTCTTTCGAAAGATTTCGGTATGCAATTTCTTTCGAAAGATTTCGCATATTTATTTTGCTGATGTAGTAGAAAAGCGAAATAGTTTGAAGAAGTAAAGAAGAGAATTATTAAGCACCAAAGTACGAGGATTGTAGATAAAAAGTTTCAAGTTCAGACAAAGAATGTTTTGTCAATGAAAACTTATGCATTGAAATTGTCAGAGGACAAGAGGAAGCATGAGTGGGTTGTACTAAATAACGAAAAGGGAAAATCAGTTATAGGAAAAGTTAGAGAAAAGAAGAAGAAGAAGCTGCTAGTGAAAAGTTAGTCAGTAGATGAAGATAAAAAAAAGAGTTTCCAAAGATGCAGGAAGTTCGATTTCTAAAGAAGATCAAAATAAAAGTAGAGCGAATTTGTTTTGGGTTAAAAGAGAAAACTTGATAGGAGTAGTACCAAAATTGGGTATTAAGCATGGTAAAAAGGTCCCAGTAATTACAAAAAAAAATAGTAGGTTTTAAGGCAGAAAACGAAAAAAAAGAGTTTTTCAAATCTGAGACAAGAATGGAAGATAAGATAATATGCGAGTTTTTAGCCATTAGGGTTCCGCAATTTGATTTGATCTTCAATATTTGAATCAAATATTTGATCAAATTCAAATTCAAATTTAACTATATTTGATTTGATCAAATTCAAATATGGCTTGATTTAACAAATATTTGATTTGATTTGAATTTGAGGAGCCCTATTAGCCATGAAGAGTGTTTAATTAAGCAACAAGGTTTCGAAAGAGAGTTAGAAGAGGAATAGCTAGAAATTTTGACTAGAAGTTGGCTGCTCAACTACTGTTTTTATACAGATGGGTTGTTAGTAAAGAGAGGTGGCTCTGCTGCAATGGGTGCAAGTTGGGTATTGGTCGATGAGGTGAATAAGAGTAGTATTATAGAAGGGAAAGTTAAGTTTTTAAAGTGGCCATCATCGACAAAGACAAAATTGGTTGCAGTATTAATGGTAGTTTTAGTATCATTGAGTAATAGCAGAATAGCAATCAAATTAGATAGTGCTGTTGCAATTGCAAGTCTAGAATGCATGCCCAGATTAGATAATGTTAAAAGTTGGGATAGAAAAAAGAATTATAAGTTAGTGTTCAAAATCAAAAATTTGTGCAAGTCGAAAGGTATCAGATTGGATTTGATTAAGGTTAAGGCTTATAGCAAGATTTGGTGGAATGAGAAAGCTGATGAATTAGCAAAAGAAGGAGCATCTTTGAAGAGAGCTTCGGATTTAAAGCTAGAAAGCAATTGTAGATATCTATACAAGATGTATTAAAAAAAGCTACCGGTAGAAGAACTGGTGAAAAAGCTAATGAAGGTAGTTTTAACGGAGCAGAATAAAAAAGCTCAAGTATAATGCAGTCTTTTGAGGAAGACAGTGAGCTGAGGCATCGTTAAGGTTCTGAAAACAGAATAAGCAAAGAACAGAAGTAAAATGCAAGTCGCTTGAAGCAAGTGGTAGAATGGCTTTTAGGCTTAAATGCTTGAGCAATGAAGTGCCAGTTTTGACCATACTTAGGAAAAGAAACCCTGAGATATATAGCACAAGTACTTGTATTGCTTGTTAGGAAAAAGACGAGACTCTCGATCATTTGACAGTATGTAAAATGTACGAGTGGTAATGGGAGATAATTGAGAAGATTACTAGTAAAGGTACATAGAAGAAACTTAACGACTCAAGTAAGGTTTTGTTACCCAAGCCCGACTTTAAGAAGATTATTTTTGGTTCAACAAGAGAAATAAGAAGAAGCTGGCGGAAGAGCCATATTAGAGGATTGCTTATCAATGATATGGTAAACAAGATATGTAAAGCTAAGATCAGTAAAAAAGAAGTCTATCGATGCTTGGATTTCTATTCTAGAATCATTGAGAAGTATTTTATGAAGAAATATGGCAAAGACGATATAAAGAAGTAAAGCAGTGGGAAAAAGTTAATGGAATTTCAAGAAATGACAAGTACAAAAAGTATGACAAAAGGTTTTCTTTGAGGAAAGTTGAGCTTTCTAACAGAAGTCTAGGAAAAGGAAGTTTGTTGAATAATAGAGTTAAGGACGATTATTTTCAAAGAAAGAAAGATTTAGTTGAAAGTTTGTTTTCTCAAGGAGTAGAAGATAGAATTGTAAATAATGTTGTGCCATTTTGGTTTGGTTTGTAAGATAGCCAAGTAGCCAAGATAAAATTTCTGGGTCATACATGACTTAGTGCGACAGGTCGCATCTGGGTACAAATTAAGGTAGCTGGATAATGCCAGGCTTGCAATTGCAAAGTAGTAATTACTAGAATTAGCTTAATTAGTTGATTCAATTTGTATTTAAGACAAGACTGTCAAAGAAAAAATTATTGATTTCGAAAAATAAATATATCAGTAATTTAATTTAAAATTAGAAACCTAAACCTTAATTTTATATTCCTAATATTTTGATTAATAAATTATTGTTAACTTACAATTAGATCAATATAAATAATTAAAAGTTAAAAAAAAAGAACATATTTTAAAATAATCATATACTTAAAGAAAAAATTTATTACTTTATTTTGTTTTTTTATAGTGATATACAGTTTTAATAAATGCCACAAATTATAATTAAAATAAAATCTAAGTTTTTTATTTAATTTTCTAACCTTTTAAAACCCATTTATACTTGTTTAATATAAATTCTACTCTTACTCTCTAACCTTAACCCCTAACCCTAAACAATGCACTCCAAAAAAATTTATTTTTCTGAGATTTGTCTACTATAATTTCATTTTAATCTGGATTTCATTACCACCCATCTTAGTGCACTATTGGCGTTGCACCAGCCTCATACAGGGGCCACCAAATTCCGCTTCGGAACACTTTGGAGTGCCTCGGAAAAATGATCGGCTGGGTCGGAATCGGTCGATTTTGCCCAATATTTTCCATTCATTAAGTAAAAAACGACCAGCTGATAATTTTGCTATAGCCTGCCTAACAAACTAGGGCCAAAAGCCGACTTACCCGGAAATTTTGCTACCCTCCTGTAAAAAAAAACTCATACAGGGAGTGTGGTCGACTGGATCGGGATAGATCAAGATCATTAATATTTTACCAATGAAATCATTATTAAGTAAAAAATTCTCAGTTGATAATTTTTGCTATAGAACTTGCTAACCACTAGGGCTAAACGTCGACCTAAATCAGACGTATTCGGCCCGGAAATTTGGTGACCCTACGTACTTATTACACGTATATCACGTGTTGTATTACTTTTTTTACTTAAAATATTCACAATTATGATATTTCTGAATGATGATATATTGAATTTTGAGTTTATAAACAATGAGTGACTTTTTTTTTAATAATTGATTTTTTTACACGTTGTGTTTGTTATATATATATATATGTATAATGAAAAAAAATGTGCCAAAAGAAAAAAAAAATTAAAAAATTTTACAGAAGATAAAATGAAACAATGATGTAATATAAATGTTTTTTTTTTTTTGAAGAAAAAAATTAAAGTAGGAAAATATTTATAATATTAGAGTAGGTAATACATATGCAGATTGTGAAAGTTGTGATGGAGGGGGAGGTGATGAGGATGATTGATTCGATGGTGGTTGTGGTGGTGGTGGTGGTGGTGGAAAAAGAAATTGATTTTGCGGCATAAAATTATTAATATTACTATTATAACCACTTGAATACTTGCGACATCTTTCAATAACCTCAATTGAAGCTTCAAGAATTTGAGTATGAACCAAAGTATTAGATTTGCGAGCATCTAAAATCTATAAAAGAAAAATAAAAAAGTAAAAAATTTGAATTTCAATCATACAGAAATAGTTAAAAGTTTATAATAACAATTACCTTCCATTGAACTTCGGCTAACCGAGCAAATGCATCTTGTAATCTTTTCTGCCATTCAGATGCACGTCTACTTTCATCAAGATTTTCATTACTATTATTTCCAAGTACATCATTAACGTGAGGAAGTTGTGTTGATTGTGGAGGTTGAGATTGTTGGTCTACTACTTCATTTGATTCTCTTTCTACATTTAAGAAAAAGATCAAATCAGGGCATAACAAGTGCACATAACTAGCTTTACACCAATTAAGGTCCAAACCCGCAGAAGCAGAAGCAGCGATTGATGAGTAAACATATTTATCTACTATAAGAGTTGTACCATTAATTAAGTGCTCTTTCATTATAGGCATAAGTTCCCACCAATGCGCAGCAACAAGTAAATGAAGAGTCTTTGGATGTGGTTGACGATTACTTGATCTATAAGCTTTAAGAGCAGTACCGGAAGGGGTTGTGGTATCAGGGAATTTCCATAAACGGGCTTTTATACCCTCATTTTTTAAAAATTCAAGTAATTTTGTTGATTGTAACGCAGTTGTACCATCTTCACAACCTTCAAGAACAATAAGAGCACCACGAGCCGTAGCAGCAGGCGGTGAAATCATCGTAGGTTGAGTGGGTGGTAATAATTGCATTGGAGGAGCTACTAAAGTATGTGGAGGAGGTAAACGTGTTGTAATTTGTGATGACGTAGAATGTTGCCTCTGAGGAGAAGTAGACATCTTTGTTTTGAGTGTATCCGAAGTAGACAATTTTTTATTATTTGATTTATTACGTTCTATTATATATTAATGTATATATGTGTATTATGTATTAATATATATGTGTATTATGTGTACTTTATATATATTATGTGTATTGTGTGTATGTACGCATGCATTTAAAAAAAAAAAAAAAGTATTTAAAAAGTATTTAAAAAGTATTTAAAAAGTATTTAATAATCACCTATTTTATTTAATTCTTTTGAACCACGTTCAATTATTATAATTGATTTCCTTTGAGAAGATATATCTGTCAACTCACGTGAATCATGAGAATCATTAATAGGGATTTCACCATCAATACTAGCTCTTCCTTGAAAAGATTTAGAAATCTCCATAACAAAATTGTCCATATTTGCCTTCATATGATCATTAATATTACGACGAGAACCGGTATCAAAATCACCTACATTATCAAGTTTAGCAGGAGCACCAGGGCCCTTTAATGGTTTTTTAAAAGTTGGACCAACCACTCTTCTTCTAGGTTGATATTTATAATCAGGCCAAGCTTTCATGTGACGTTCTTTTGCTTCTTCGGCTTTTCTTTTCCATTCATCTTTTTCTTGATCGGACAAATTTCTCCAATGATCAGCTATTATACGAGAAATTTCCGAATTATTAATTCCAGGATGTTGATTAAGAATAAGAGGATGATGATGTTGACGATATAAAATAAAAGAATTTGGGGGACGAGGAATATAAGGTTTTTTACGATTCTGTTTTGAAGAAAAAGTAATATTTCCACTAGTATTCGTTGGAGAATTTGCGGTTGAAAAATCATCAGAAACTTGATCATCGATGATCATTTCGTCAAATCCTGATGAAGGAACCGGTGAAGGAGGTATAGAACCGTTCAAAGTAGTTATGTCATCGGTTTCATCGATAATTGTCGTTGAAATAGAAGGAGTATTGGTTACGGAAGTAGAAGATTTATGTACATTTTTACGTTGCCTTTTTGAAGAATCAGTAATACGTTTGTTTTTAGATAAATCATCATCAGTATCATGACCACCTTTTCTTTTCTTTTTAGAGATAGGATTAGTAGAAAAATCTGAATTGTTGGTGTTATGAAACTCTATATTAATAAATCTTGGTTCATTTAAAATGGAGATATTATTATGAGGAGTTTCTGGTGATGGGGAGATTGATCTACTACTAATTTGTGATGTAGAAGAAGAATGATCATCATCATGATTGATTAGATTTGAAATACTAGCAGCCGAACGAGCATTATCAATAGAAAGAGGTTGTAATGAAGGAGAGGTGTCATTAGTTATTGGAGAAGAAAGATAATTATCAGCAGAATTGTGACGTTGATCACGTAGTTTCTGTCGTTGTGGTAATAATTCATCAATTTCATCTTCATCACTATCATTATTGTTATTATTAGAAGAGGAAGCAAATACAGAGGCCAATGAAGGTAAAGAAGATTCAAGTTTTAAAAGGTCAGAACTTTGTAAAGGAGTTGTAGGAGATGATAAAGGAGGAGAAGGTTGATGATTATCTTCTTTAACCAAGCCGATATTAGAAGAAGAGGTGGAAGTAGTGGAAACAGGAGGAGTTGTTGGCGTAGCAGAATCGTGTCCGTGATGTCTATGAGATGACATAGCGAAAATGGAGAAACTACTTGTAGCGACTATTGTGAATTAAAAAATCTTTTTAGGAAAATGAGAACAAAGGAAGAAAATTTAACAATTATTATATTAAATATTTCACCCTTTGTCTGTTTCAAAAAAATCAAGCTATGACGAAATTAGAACGAGAATGACATCTCCCTTCCGTAATAATAAAGTAATCAAATCATAACAACTAAATTCATTCAACATAAACAATTGAAATCTTATTACAGATGTTGTTTTATCCAAAGCCAACAACGTGGAAATGATACGAATACAATACTCGATCATGTGCAAATGAGAATGAAAAGAAAGAAATAATGGGATAAATTAAAATTAAAAATTAAATAGGAAAAAAACGAAAAGGGGGGAGGATAAAATGTAATAATTGCACCAATTAATGTTTTTTTTCAACATCTCGTGTTGTTAAATTAATACTGTCAATATCGAGGGATAGTAGGATTGTGTAATCACACTATCATAATGTTCAAGGTATAAATGATTGAGCATAAAAAAAATACATACCAAATACGTAAGATACGTAAGATGAACTTTTAATAACAATATCGATAACGATTTTTTTTTTTTTTTTTTTTATAGGATCGTAATCTTGGCGTTGAAAAGATTAAGAAATTCTTATTGATAGATTGAATAAAGAACTGTAAATGAAATAAGAGAAAGATCAAAAGAAGATCAAAAAGACGGATGAAAGAAATAGAAAAATGAGGAAATATTGAGAGTTTAAAAATTGTTGAGTGTTTTTGGAAAGATGAGAGTTGAAGAACAAAAAGAAGAAAGGGGGGGATACATATGATTGTCAGTAATAGTTCAAAGAAAAAAACCTTAAATTCATATTCCAAACAAAGGATAAAATCGCATGTACAAGAAACAAAGGATCGTGGCCAAATCGGATTATTTTCATCGTGATTGAATTCTAAAACATTGTCTGCAATTCCCCTTTTATGTCTCTCACGACCTTTTGTGAAAATGACGTTTATATTCTAAAAGCGACATATACATTGCCTACCTTCTTTGTTCGCAAAAAAATAGAGTTTTTTCGAGGGTTTATTTAGTTCCAAAAAGATCGTACGAGAAATAGAATTGATTATTTCGTAAATTACAATATACGAGAAAAGAAAAAAAAAGCCCAGTTATTTTTTTTTTCTTTTCAGTATATATATAGTATATATATATAGTATATATACGTTCGTACGCAGTAGAGTTTTTTTTTTTTTTTAACAAGTCATAAAATATAATAATAATAATAATAATAATAATAATAAATAAAAAAAGGGGGAAAACACACTACGGACAATTGAACACTTGATGTATTTATACAAAAATAGAGGAATAAAGATTTGTTCGTTATAAGAATCTGCCGAACTTTATTCATTTTAGATTAAAAGTATATTTATTTATGAGGTTATTGTCTTTGACACTGTTTCCGCATATATTAAAGTTTTGTTATTTTTCCATTTTTCCATGAGATCATAGTATAATATTATTTATACAGATATTAAACTATATTTAAATATACATAAAATGGGTACAAAAAATTGGTTTTTTTTTTAGATTACTTGTTACGATTATTTATATTAGATAATGGCGGCTGATGATACTAGGATATCCAACCAGTTTTGTCAGAAAGTTTATTGAAACATGAATGAATGGACAGATAAACAAGGAATCTGTATGTGGATCACAAAAAGTTAGTTTTTTTTTTTTGAATCGTATGTACAACTTATTCATTTTATTCATTTATCATTTATCATTTATCATTTATCATTTGTTTTATCATTTAAAATGTTGATATTTATTGGATGTTTAGAAATGTTAAAAAATGTTGGGAGTATCGAACGATATATATCAGATATATATCGTATATATATATATCCGTGTTAACCATGTTAACCATGTTACTTAGATAGGTTATGTATATAGGTTACGTAGATTCTGATATATATATATATATTATGTAAAGTATATATATATATATCAGATATAGTGTGTGTATATATATAGTATATATGTTACATATTATGAAGTATTTTAATACTGCAAAACATGTAACATATAATTATATAATTATATATATATACACCATATACATTTCTATACATTCCTAACATAACATATATAATCATACAGTATCGATAAATCGACAGCGAACAATAGAACCTAAAATTAATCCGATATCGTGACTTTAAAATAATAAGGAAAGGCTAAAGACCAATTAATTAAGAGTAATACGATGTACAATGATGAAACAATATTCATGTACGTACCAATCAAAAATTAATAAAATGAATCAACTAGGTACTTTAATTAGTAATAACGATAATTATAAATGTATATCAATCTGTCAAAAAGAACATTTAATCTACGTAGAAAGAGTTACTAAAAAAAGAATTAGGGTATGATAAAAAAGAAATCTTAGGTAAAAGGAAGGGGTGGGGAAGTTGTTTTTTTATTAAATCCAACAATAGATTTTTTAAAACAAACGTTTAAAAACAATATGAGTTTTCTTCTTTTTTTTTTTTTTTTTACAGCTAACTGCGTGAAATTTTTTTTATTGTTTCCCTGATCATGTATTTATATATGATTAATAAGAAATAAAATAAGATAAATGAATCAAAGTTATCCGTTGCATGGTCACAGATATTTGACTAAAAATATATGAATTAACACAATGAAATAAAACCTTCTTTAGAAATAATCATTCATTCTTGGGATTGGTGCAAATTATAAACCCAGCCTAAACTTTAAGATTTAGTATAAAAAAAAAAAAAGTGGGAGTGGGGTAATGAAACAATAGGCTTTTTTAATGATGGAGGTGACATAGATCGCATGATAATATGACAAAAAGATCGGGTAAGTTTAATATTTAGAAAAGTTTATACAAATATGGAAACTAAAGATAAGAGGACCAACTTTAGGGTGCTTTTTTTCAAACAAAAGATTTTTTGAATTAGTTTGTAAAACTAAAAGCATGATCGACGTTGTGATAATAAAGTTATTGTTTGATTGTTATACAGAAGATGGATGGGATGTATAAATCTTCCATAAGGATAACGATATACGTACTGTACGTACTTGTAAGCACGTACAGCACGTATAGTACGTAAGTACGTGCTTACGTATCAGGTATGTATAAATACTTTTAAAGATTGTAAATATTTCGGAACTATCACGAAAATAAAATATTAAATTATGTATATACAATATATTAATAAAATAATAATAATAAAATAATAATAATATAATAATAATAATAATAAAAAAATAATAATAATAAAGTATCTATAAAGTATATACAGTATCTATTGCTATATCCTTAAGTCAGTTCGGTCCGAGAGAGGCGTAACTACTTGAAGCATATTTAGTGTGTCATATTATTACAAATGATTTATTAGTATAAAAAAAAAAAAGATTCATTAATACATAGTTTATTATATATAGTCCATTACTGTATCGTTATAGTAATAATAAGTAAGAATAATTAAGGAGTTGTAGATGACGGAGGGTGGCGGTAAAGGTGAGCGTTCCCATTTATATATGTTCCTGTTAATCTCATTTTTCGGTGAACAAAAAAATTCACAAAAATGTAAAAGAAGGATTATTTGCGAATTGTTAGTGAAAGGTTTAGTAAAATATTAGTGAAATATTATGAAATATTAGTAAATTACTATCGGTAGTTAGTGAATTACTAGTGGGGTTATTGATGGATTATTAATGGATTAGGATTGTGATTGTTAGTAGATTATTAATATTAATGAATTATTAGTGGATTATTATTATTATTTATTAGCTGTTTTTTATTATACTGTATTAGTAGATTGTTAATAATTTATCTTAATTTACCTTAATTTACGATAATTAATATCGATATAAAGACTAGGATAAAGAAGGTAAACAATGCGGAACTTATGTTTCTTAATTATAGTCATGAAAAAAAATTTTTATAAAGTGTATGTAAATGGTTAGTATTAAACGGCGTATTTTTTTGTAATCTAAAGGCTCGTGCGTAAATTGAGACAAGAATATAAAGATGCATAAAAAAAAATCATATGACAAATAATTTCCATAAATGTAAAACAAATCAATAGCTTTTCCAAAATAAAGTTTTTTTTTATCGGCCTTCTAAAAAAAAACAATGTCGCCTCCTCGAATATCAGCCTTATAAAAAGCGAATCGGATCACTTCCTGTAATTTCGGGCATAAAAAAATTTTTTCTATGAGGCAAGCGTGGCATAGTTTATTATTTTTTTTTTACCTATTTATTATAATGATTATATATACTTAAGAAGTTTGGCAAACAAAAATGATTTACCGCCAAATCGTAAGATGTGTAAGATGTGTAAGATGTGATAAGGTTTTAAGTTTATTTTTAATCATATATTACATATATTACATATATTACATATATATTACATATATATTACAGTATTACATCACTGTTTTCATTAACGAATTGCCTTTTTTGTTTCTTTCTATATTACCTATATTATATTAATATCATACAATTATTATTACAATTATAATTATTATTACTAAACTATATACAAATATTACAAATATTACAAATATACCCTTTTAGTATAATAAACCGACCCTGAACTTTGTATCACTCGGAGTTTGATCTTACCCTTTAATATGTTACCTTGGATGATCGCGTGGTTTGAAAAAAACAATAAACAATATCCATTAATACTATAGGTGAGATCCCGTCATTTAATCATTTAAACTTTTTAAATAAAGAAAAAAAAAGAACCCTAAAAAGAAGTTATCCATATAAATCTTTTTTAACGTTTTTTTTTTTTTCATCAATGTGTATTTAAAATGTATTATTATATTTACAATCAACTATCGATATCGATATCCGTTATATGGTTTTTTACTAGCATACATATAATAGATTTAGTGGATTTTTAATAAATTTTTGAAATTTAACATGTCCATTATACTGTATCGATAGTTGATTGTAGTATTATTATTTAGTATGTATTATTTTAGTATATACTATCATTATATAAAATTATATAATATGTATAATATCAGATATGTTATATGTGTATATTTAGCGATAAACGTAAGTTTTCTTTAGCGTACATTTTAACCTATTTGTATAGTGTGTGTACAGTGTATACAAATAAAAGTGTGCAAACAAAGAATAAAGAATTAATGATTCGTACTTTATAAATTGTTTACAATTTCCTAAAAATTTTGTCAGACTTTTAATTTATTGAAATAGTTACAATAATTACGTATATGTATTCTTTTGATCTTTACATTTCTTGTAAGTCTCATAAGTATTATTAAGTATTATAAGTATATTGAAAATAAATATTATAATTAGTCTTATGATCTTATGATCAAGAAAAAAAAAAAAAACAAAGAATTTCATGTTTACATTGAACTTTAGCGTCGTACATTATATTGTACAAAGTTTAATTCACAAGTTAAATAAATGGATTTAAATTTTAGAATTCCGGAATTCTGAAATTCCGGAAAATGGTTTATACATTGATGAATCGGTTTTCTTTTAATTAACCTAATTTATCGAAATTTAATTGAAATTTAATCGAAATTTAATCGAAATTTAATCGAAATTTAATCAAATTAGTCAAATTAGTCAAATTAGTGGAATTAGTGGAATTAGTCGAAAATTATTGTAATCGAAATCGAAATCAAATTAAGTTAACCGAATTTAATTGGAATTTAATTGAGTTTCGATTGGATTCAATCAAGTTTAATTAGCAATTCACATAAGAACAGGACAAAAGTCGGGGATAAGTATTTATATAGTTTTAATAGTAATATGGAATCCAATTTCCCAAAATTATATAGTAAAAGGACGGGTTTTTTTAAAATTCAAAATTTCAGCTCTTAGTAAAGTACCTTTTATTTTTAGAAAATTCTACCGGACTTTTAATAAAAAGAAAGACAAATACCATATTTTTATGCCTATATAATTTAATTTTATATTATATTTAAAATATTAATACTTTATATTGTAGGCAAACTGGATTCCAACATTCGAAATGTTATAGTAAATTTGCTTATTGTTATTATATAAAATTTTATAGATTGTCCTGTTCTTACGTGAATTGCTAATTAAATGTGTTTAACTGAATTTAATTGATTTAATAAAATTTAATTGAATTTTAATTAAATTTTTAAATAACAATGTTCCATACTGTAATTTGACTCCTGAGTATTTTTTTTGATTGAAAAATGAGTTAATCTTCTAATAACTCTTCTAAAGAGTCTTATCCCTTCCTTACAGAGAATTCTCCTAACATTAAGTAGTTCGGCATTTATATTTTGCATGCTGTGACTCACAATACGCGTTTGGTCAATATTAAGTGTTTTATTCTGCGCGTTTTTTTTTGTTACCTTTTTAAGTCATTTCATTCATTTCATACAAAGTTTCATTCCACAAAATAAAAATGAAAAAAATATTACATCACGACTAAATGATTGACTATTTTTAATTTGTGATATGCCTAATGCTATTAATTATGCGGGGGCACTTAATTATAATGGGATATTACGTGTTATGATTACAAGTAACATAAAACAACGTAAAATAACGTAACTAACGTAACGTAACGTAACGTAGTAAAGTGGAACATTTATAATAACGTGTAAAATATGTTGTACTATGTTGTTATAATAAGGGTAATTTGTTTTTGCATCAATTTTTTTTTTCATAATTCTAATGTAAAAATGGCGGGAATCTTTAGAAAAAAACGCGGGAAAGCCACCGAAAAAACGTGCTTAATATTTTGGTGATACTCAATATTGCACAAACCTTCTAAAGTTTTTTAAGTAAAATACACAATGGAAACCATTTAATGGCTTATAATGCATATATTTATCATTAGGTAACATTTTAAACATTGTATAACATTATTTATTTAGTACAAGTTAAAGTTTGAGTAACAATATTCAATATTAGAATACGTATCGTACGTACGTACGGTAAGTACGCACACTGTATTCATTTTACGTTAAATTTATGCTAAATTTATACTAATGTTAAATTAATACTAAATTATGTTAATTTTAAAATTAATGCTAAGAAAAAATGATAGATTATCCTCATTGTATAACCAGTTGATTATTATGCATTCCAAGATGCTGAAACATTAAACCAATCAATATATGTGCGCGTGATACCGACTAAAAAAAAAAGAAAGAACTTAAGAGTATTCATTGTTTTGATTAACACAACACAGAAAATAAATCAAATTAATATTTCCACTTTCGTATTAAACATCATCTCCAATCATAATCATTCTTGAGTGATAGAATCCGAAATAAGAAATATTGCAGAAAAAATTCATTGGTGTTTATTTAAGATTTTTAAATTTTTAAATAAATCTGGGTAAGATGGAAAGGTACGTACATATGGTAATATATGAATATATGATAATATAATGATAATATATGATATGATAATATATGATAATATCATATATGATAATATATGATAATATATGATAATATATGATTATATGATCAAAAATTAAATAAATGAAATTAATGATTCCAAAGAATTTTATTATTATTATACATTCGTTTTATTCATTAGTTTATATTCTGTATATTATTTTATATACATTAATTTATTTATACATTAGTTTATACATTACTTTTACACATATTTGTTTAAATTCTTTGACCACTTTGATAAATTCTGAACAAATTTTGGTATTTCGCTGGTGAAACGTGTTTCGACTTCGTATGATCCAGGAGTTTAATAAAGGAGATTATCTATTTATACTATTTATATCAGTATATATACTTGTTACAATTTTTTAACTATACATTTTGCATAATGTATACCATAAAGAAACGTACGGAAATCAATCTCTTGTTTTGGAAATAACCTTCGCAATGTACACAACATGTTTCAAGAATATTTATGTATAAATCTATTCCGTATAAATCTAAGTATTACTGTATAAAACTTATTGAAAAAAGATTAGGAGATTAGACCGAATCTATTAATATATTAATCTATATATTATTAATCTATTAATCTATTATTAATAATCTGTTAGTGGACCGTGGACCGCGGACCGCGGACCGCGAACCGTACGACATTTTCTTGAGGTTCTAAAATTTTCAAAAAAAATTTTTTTTTATTAAAATATATATATGTGTGTGTGTGTGTATACACAATACATATATATATATGGTTATATTTATATTTAATTTATTTATTTATTTATTTTATTTTTTATTTTATTTTTATTTTATTTTTTTTTTTTGTTTAATTTCCCAGAATTTACCAGAGTGCACCAATCACCACGCGAGTATACATATTTATGCGAATATCTGTCATGATTGTCGTAAAATTTTCAAGAATAAATAAATGGCGGCTAAAAAAAATGCATATCTATAATAAACTATGTGCAATAATGTGTAATAATGTATAATGTTATATTTAATATGTAATAATGTGTATAATGTGTATAATGTGTATAATGTGTATAATATGTATAATCATGAGAATAATGCAACAAGGAGCGGCGGGAAGAATTTGAAAAAAAAATAAAAAATAAAAAAAAAACTGTTAGTAGTTTTTGTAAGTTATTCCTGAGTTAGGGGCGTCCATATTTGTTGATGAATACAATAGTACGACCATCCCTTAATAAGTCTCAATTTATCTTTTTCGTACGGCAATCTTGTGATTCGCATATTTTTTTAAATCGTGAGGGGGGAGGGGTTCATCTCGATTCTGCAACTGATAAAGTTTATCATTAACTATCTGATTAAGGTTCCAATATTAATCTATTGATATGGAAATTGATAAAACGCACAATGAAAAAAAATTTGACCAAATTTTGGGTAAATTTGTAACAATTCAACTTATGATACCATGAGATTAAATCCGATATGGTTTGATTATAAATCACAGAAAATTTGTACGCAGACTTATTAAGTATTCATTATCTTGAAATTAAGGTTCATAGATGAGAAAAAATCAATAGATTCATTGTTTTAGTTCCCGCCAATTCTTTATGGCAAATTCATCGGCACTTTCAATCTAATTTACACTCAAAAGACACTCCAATTTCATTATTTCCAAATTTGATCATCTATTATAAAAAAAAACCATAGAATCTCATGTTTGACAATTTTTTTTTTTTTTTTTTTTTGCCGCTCTTTTTTTTTGGCCAATTATTATTGTTTACATTTTGTGCCTTTGGTACAACATTGGTTCTATTAATCCCAATAATTCATTGTGAGGGTCATAAATTGACAAGTAATAATGTGTAATTTATATTTATATTTAATAGAAAAATAAAAATAAACCCGAATCCCACCGATCCCTTATACTTCTTAATGCATATATCATATATACTTTATATATTGCATATACCTTATATTATACTAGATATGATTAATACACCTATAATTCCTATAATCCCTATAATTCCTATAATCCCTATAATTCCTATAATTCATATAATTCAATATAATTCATATAATTCCTATAATTCATATAATTCATATAATTCATATAATTCATATAATTCATATAATTCCTATGTAATAGATATATTATTAATCTATATAGTATTTTAACGCATTAAAAGTTGCATTCATTTGCATTCATTGTCGTGAATTATCACGGGTCCGTTTATTTGCTTATTTTGAAACTGGTGATTGATTTAAAAAATGAATGACTTATTGTTTTTGTAAAAAAAATTATTTATTTATTGATTTTATTTATTTATCGATATTATTTATTTATATTAACATGAATATACTGAAATAAATAAATAAATAAAATATATTATTCATTTTATTAAAAGTTTCGAGTATTTCTATTAAAATTGACGGAGTTTTAAAAAAAAAAATTCTCTTTTGGATTTATTATAATTACTAGTTTATTTTCAGTCTAACTTGTTTAACATCATGGTGGATCTTATTATTCGAAATATGTATGAAATATATAATAATATTTATTATTGTAAAAATGTGAGAATCTCTACCCTGTTTATCATCGTGTATCAAATTTTTCATTTCATTCTATTCATTCTAATTCTCAATAAATCTAACGATTATCCATTTTAATTCTTAATAAATCTAAATAAACCTAATAAATCTTTTTTTGTTGATTATGAAATTGGATTTTTGGCGCCATTTAAATCTCTATTAATTTGAAGTCCACGCCTATTGCATTAAACACCTGATTTCCTGCTAAACCCTTTTTAATATGACTGCATGTTTTACTTCTGAAACGGACGGACGTAATGTAATTATCACTTTTCAAATTCATCCATTTTCGAAATTAACCGATTTCTAAAGCTCGCATGTACCCGCCTTAACATTTTTCTGACAGTCTTACTAATTAGTCTTTCTTTCTTTTTTCTACGTGACATTTGTTTACTGTCAAATCGAAAGTACGAGCTAAAAATAGTGCTAATTTTTTTGTGTACTTCACGAATTGAGATTTTGATTCGATTTCTTAATCGGGATTGAGCACACCTGTTTCTTTTTGGCTGGTGCCTTTGTGGTACGGGAAATTAGATTGTCAAGAACATGACCTAGCCGGAAAATACGATTTATATCATTGTCACCAATGTTTCCGCTTCTAATTCTGTAATTGTCGGTGAGTCCAGGGTCTATAACAGCTATATGAATAAAGTCTGCTTGATTTTCGCAGACTTCTTTGTCATAGACCCAGATAAAAGTTCATTGCTTTAATTTTTTATGATAGGATAATTTAAAAAGTTAATAAAACCTTTCCTTCTATATTTGGTCATTTGTTATTTTTTCGTCGATTTTCATGGTGGAAGTTTTCTTGGGTTACTTTTAATTATTTGTTTGTTATGTAACAATCGAGGATAGAAGCGAAGTGATTCGTGACAATACAGAGGTCGGATAGTTATAATCTATATAAAAGAATATATCATATAATAATAGTAACGATAACACACAAGAATATATAATAATAATAACAATAATATGTAAGAATATATTATATAATAATAATAATAACGATAAAATATAAAATGTAACATGCTTTTGGTGGTTTATTTTGCTTTCGCAACGTTTTATAACTTCGTCACGGGCTATAGTTACACTTCATCAATCCATGAAAACTCATCTTTCGTTGTTTTAATACGAAAAAAGAACTGCTTAAGTCTTGCTATGATTTCGTTTATAATTTACCACCACCATATTGTAAACTAATCGGGCACAACCTACCCACTGCTTTAATAATTCTTTTTGCGCTTTATTAAAGTATACACGAATTTTAATTGACGTTTTAGATGATTTACGTTGGAATTTGATATTATCGTATATAGTCTGCGAAAACCAGGATGCATCATTTGAGTGACTTAATGAAGGTAAATGTAATCATAGCTTTCTCGAACCATTCTGCAACTTGGTCGAACAACACAATTGATTTCATCAGTAATATTAATGTAATTTCAAATAATTGGTGACTTGTTTCGATAGAATAGCGTTGATTTAAAGTATCCTTCGGAAAAACTAATTAAATTTTTTTTATTTCAAACAAAAGAGGCAAAAGACAATATTTATGTTATTATTACCTATTAGACCCAGGCTTATTGAAAAATAACAAATTCATGAAATCACTTAAATCTATATTTTTTTTATCTGACTACGCTTATATTTTGTGTCATTTAATAATTAATCACAATAAATAACAATTGTTGGCTTATTAAGGGTGTTCTCAAGCAACTTCCAATTATTCAATAAACAAATATAACTCCTTCGGCAACACTTTAACAAATAAATGTAACTTCGGCAACACCAAGTGTCTCAACTTCTCTTTTATGGACTTTACAAATATTCATGTGTTGTTACAGCAGCAATATTCGCAACTTTAACTTTAAACAAAACCAACGCAAACAATAATGAAATATTTGAATACAAAAAATTTTTTTAGTAAAAAAGAAATTGTCGTATTTGACATAAAAGTTAGAAGATAATAAATATTGGCATGGTATGCCTTTGGGTTTCTTTGGGATTTTTTATTATTAATGATAAAAGTTTCTAATATAAAAAGCAACGTAATGAGAAGCGGCAATTGATCTAGGCGCTTGAGAACATCCTAAGAATGGTTAATCACTGTCATCATCAATAAATGACAATTGACTTATCAAGAATGCTGTAGAGTGTCTAGACTTATGCGATTTCGGAAATTTGTTATTTTTCAATAATTCAAAATAATTCTGGACTCTAATACAGAGTGTCCAGTTGTTCGTAGCATTTAAAATAATTTCTAGCAAATTGCTACAAATAGCTAGCTATATTGGTTTTTTGCTAAAATACGAAATTTTTGTTTGTCAACTTTTGAATTTATCTGTGATAACCTTAGTACAAGTCAGATTCGTCTATGCTTTTTATAAATATAAGTGTCGTTATTTTTATAAAAAAACCAATTACGAATTGTATTAGAGTTCAAAACTAAAAATGAGCCCAGTCACGTAGACGATTGCTAATTTGCAATTGTTGCTAGCTATTTTGACCATTAATAGCTCTAATAGGTAATAATAACATAAATAATGTTCTTTTGTCTCTTTTGTTTGAAATAAATATAAATACATGATCAAGAAAAACCAAATTTAATTCTCAATATTTTGAAACAAGTCAAACATTATTCTATCAAAACATTAATAAAAAATATTCTCAAATCACAGACTGGTCAAGAAAACAATGGTTATCAAGTTTATCAAGTGCGATTGATTTACTTTCATTAAGTCATTCAAATGATGCATCTTGGTTTTCGCAAACTATATAATACCAAATTCCAACGTACATGCGAACTTTAGAAATCGCCTAATTCTAAAATGGAGGAATTGGTAATTATGTCCGTTAGAGATTTGCTCGATGGAGTTTTAGCTATATAATAGCTATGCTAATTGATTAAATATTTTTATCTATTAGTCGATTCAATCCATCTGATCCACTAAATCTATTGCGTTCAAGGAATTCACCAATTTATAATAGTGTATGATATATTGCAAATTGTCAAATTTATAAGCTGTTAAAATTTGTAAATTTATATTTAACCTAGAAACTTAATTAAATTTAATTGCTAAAATAATTTTATTTTTCAAAAATGTTGCTTTGATAATTCATTTATTGGCAAAATTTGGTGAATGACGGTAATTTTGCCCAATAATGCAATTTATGAGTAGGGGTTATCGGCTGAGTTTTAATTTGAATAAACATGTTTACATCGTAACACATGAAAAAAATAACAAGAAATAATTTCATCATAAAAGTTTTCCGGATAACTTGTTATTATTCGAAACATGAAAAATGTAACTAGAATCTCTTCCTGTTTATAATCATGCATCAATTTTCGCTTCATTCTATTCATTCTAATTCTCAATAAATCTAACGATTATCCATTTTTAATCCTTAAAATCCATAAAATCTGTCAACCTTTGTTGGAATATGTTATTCAAATATATGCGTTTTATATCTTTGTATGTGTCAAATCTTTCTTCTAATTATATATTTAGAAGGCATAAACAATGACATTCTCTTCCAGGTCTTTTTTTAATTAGTAAATCCCGAGTTCTCCCATTCTTAAAAAATGTTATTATGGCATCCTCTTTATGTGCTTAACAATCCGGAATTTTTTTAGTCGTATAACTTGTTATACAAGTAATTAACTGTTAAAAATGTTTCCTAAACATACGGTACCTACGATACCTACTTCTTATAAAACGTGTCTGAAGATTGACGTTTCACGGACCGGATTATCATCCGGGAAGATTGTGCCTAGAACTCCTGCAAAAACAATAATTATTTTTTTTAAATTCTTACATTTCAGATATTTTAAAAAAAAAAAAACCGGTATTTTAATTGACTTTTTATTGACTTCTTTATTGACTTTGTGTTTAAACGATATATACGTACGTACTTACAATTCTTGTTTACCATAGCATGAATCACTTTTTCATTGAACCTGTCCAATGTTTATACAAAAGAATCTACCATCCAAGTTTAGATTGTTTCTCAATCTTTTGTCTCTAATTCAATTTTTGGTCTTAATATGTTTTTTTATTAATTAATTATTATATGATTTTATGAATAAATTTTTCGTATCAACGTATCTTATCACTATCTTAAATATGAACATAAAATCCTTTAAACAAACAATCATTAAAAGTTTAACTAAATAATTTTTGTAACAATGCAATTTTTCACAATGAAATTAATGTTTCTCCCGAAAAACTTGCTTTTCAAGTTCGTATAACAATGAACTTGAAAGAACTATAAAATTTACGGAACTAAACCACAATGAACCCAAATTTGACTACAAGGGATGTCTTTATACTATGGTTTGTAATTACCTGACTCATTCTTGATATTCCGTGTAGACAAAGACGAATTGTTCTTGTCCTAATAATAGCTTTCCGAATTTCTTGTTTTTTCCGGGTTTTTCTTTTTTTTTTAATCCATTTTCTCATTGTAAATTTTTATGGTGTGCTTTTCAAATAAGGAAATAATAGAGCGTAACCTTTGTTCTTGATGCGGATGGATTTTATTGACTAAATAAAATTATTTCAATCAAATTTGAATATAGTTTGGACCACAATCAGAATCGATGTTTACATGGTTGATGATTACTTTCGATCTCTTCCGGCCTGTGTCCGGAGGCCGATTAAATAACGTGTCAAACGTTAAATTTAACCTTTTGAGCGCCCAATGAAATTTTTTTTTATTTGAATATTATAATACTATTACAATCCAAATAAAATAAATTTCATAAAGTTGGTTAGAGATATATTCGCTCAAAGCTTTGTATTTTGGGAGAAGATACATATTTATATTTATAAATTAAAATGCACTAATTAACATATAAACACTAATTACAATCATATAAAACTAACTTTACAATAGTTTATTACGATTATTATAATTAATGTTAAATGCTACTGCTAACTAATAATGTATGAATATTAGCATTAATATTATAAAGCACTAATTTTTTATTTATTTTACAATTTTTTTTAGAAGTTTGCTATTTATCACCACCGGTGATCATCACCGGTGTTCAATTTACCAATTAAAATTCAGGATCAGGTGTAACATGTAGATCAATTTTTGTGTAACAAAAACAAAAAATTTTTAAAAAATTCCTAAAATTGCTTCTAACCTAAAATTTTGCCTATGAAACTACTTTTTTTTATGCAAAAAAAAAATTCTTCATAAAATTTTGACCCCCTGCCCCATCCCAGTTCTCACCCTTACCCTAATATTAAAGAGATTAATTTTTATTTAGTTTGTTTTGTTTATTTTGTGATGATCACCAGTGGTGATTTGTAGTAATTTTCTTTTTTTTATTATAATTATTATTAATATACCATATTTGCCTCATAATAAGCTATTTTTTTTAAGAGTTGTTTAAAGCCATGTACCTATATCAGTCACAAGACATGTTCTAATGAGTGCTGTTACTTATAAATCAAATGAATTGACTCGTCCAATTTTATATATAAATTTATACAAAAAAATCAGTTAAATTAAATTTATTTAACAATATACATATAAACCTTTCTTTAAATTTTAAATATATATTTTTTAGCATATTTAATAATCTTTTAATTTAAAGTTTTAGATCTTAACTCCAAGTAGTTGGAAAAGAATCTTTCTTAAAGTTAGTCAATTCTTTACTACTGTATATTCTTTAAGTCAAATAACTGACTCATCCCAAGCAATAATATGCATATGCTCCGATTTTTGGAATTTATAAGTAGAGCTTATTTTTTTTAAAACTTTAAAGTTAAATAATTTTTGATCTACTGGTCTGTTTTAAATATTTTTACTACCAAAATGTTCATCTCTTTGAGACGATTCCAACGAGCTCAAAATCATTAAAATCCAATCACAGGATCATGAAAAAATGCGCTATCAAATAAGTGACGCACCTATAGGTAGGGATGGTAAAGTCAGTTCAGGTCCGGTCTTGGTCCTAGGACTTGTAAGTCCTATCACACGGACCTAAGGACCAGGTCCTCATATAATAAGTCCCAGAATTTATGCTCGACTAATAGGATTAAGTCCTTGGACTTAGTTCTAATACTTTCTAACCAATTAAAATTCTTTGTTTACTGTTTTATTAATAATATTTTTAAGTTCTATATTAGGACCTATTGTGGACCTATGGACCTAGGTCCTAAAATTGGGACCTAGTCTTTAAAGACCAGGTCCCAAAACCAGGTCCCAAAGTCCCGGACTTAAGGACTTTGCCATCCCTACCTATAGGGTGAAGAAATTGGTTAGACATAGGTCTAACCAATTTCCTCACCCTACAGGTGCATCACTTATTTGACAGCGCATTTTTTCATGATCCTGTAATTGGGTTTTAATGATTTTGAGCTTATTGGAATCGTCTCAAAGAGACGAACATTTTGGTAGTAAAAATATTTAAAACGGACCAGTAGATCAAAAATTATTTAACTTTAAAGTTTTAAAAAAAATAAGCTTTATTTATAAATTTCAAAAATCAGAGCATATGGATTAGTTAAAAACTCTTTAAAGATTAAAGAAGATTCTATTAAATAAAGGTTTCTTGTGCCCTAATTGAAAGTTGTAGAGGAGGTTCTTCTGATTCTAATGGTAGTTAGATCATTAAAATTGTCTGGTAGATCTCAAGATACTTGGAATCAATGAAGAGAATATAAGGATTTGCAACTCACTGTTATACAAAGTATTATAAACTATAATACTTTATGTAACAGTGGATTTGCAGATCCTTATATTCTCTTTTTTGATCGCAGCACAAGAAACCTTTACTGTATTTGTCCAAAAATAAGCTACTCTTTTTGGGGGCCATCTAAAGCCAGGTGCATTTATGTGATATAAAACCAATAAAATTGTCTTTACGGATTAGCCCAACAAGACAAAAACAAAGAAAAAAAGTGAAAAACGCCGAAAATACAAAAAATGTGTGTCTAAACCTGTCTAGGAGCATTAATAAAAAATGTTGGGAAACCAATTTACTTATAAGTCAAGCTCTAACTCTAACCCCTAACTAACCTTACCCTAATTTTAATTAAATCAAAAACATATAAATGCATCTGGCTTTAGCTATCCCCTTTTTGGCCAAAAAGTTACACAAAAAAATGTGGGAGTAGCTTAGGGCAGTGTTATTAATCACCTGATTATTTTTTATCAGAGGCCTACCCCCTCCTCTTCCTTAATATATAAATAGTCAGGTTCTTATATATAATTTTAACTTTTTTTACCCCCCTCCCCCCCTAAAAAATCAACTGATTTTTGTTACTCCCCTTATGTTATTTTTAGATTGTTAAAGTTTTTGAAAATTGAAAAATGTACTAATAAAAAGTTGCCCAAATGCCATGAAATTTTTACGGTAAGTGTATTTCGTTGCACTGAAAAACTTTACTTAATTGAGCATGGTGAACATTTGATTTGATTGGCTTAAAGATCACTGGGTTACACAACATAAAAATTTTTTAAAGTAACCCTTACTATAAAAAACCATATCGTCAATTAGCAATTTATAGTTTCACATAATAAAGTTTTTTAAACTGTATTATAATGTTCTTTAACTCTTTAAGTATCTTTTGTAAAAAAAGATCAGTATAAATTAAATATCCTAAAAACTTTTCTTAATAGAGAAAATGACTTGGATCAGAAGATAGAAAATTATTAGCAGAAGCACTTTGCAAACACTTTACCAACTTTTTGGAATTTTAAAGACAATGAACTTGGATCAAATAGTGGAAAAGTATGAGCAAAACACTTTTATAATTAAACTTAATATGATTCATTTTGCTAAAGAACAGTTTTTAGAACCAAGTCGTTAAAGAATAAGTTGTTAAAATATAACTTTAAATCTGAAATTTAGTTTTCTTAGGTAAAGCTTTTTAGCAAGTACAATTTATAAAATCGATTTAAAGTTTTGAATTTATACTTTTTTTATACTTGTAGTAAAAAATAAGATACTTAAGTTCTTAGAGTTATACATCTTCGTCTGGTTCGTGCTTATATAGTAAGTAATTTTATAATGCTTTATCAAATTATTTATTCACATTTATTTAATAGATATAACTGATAAGGATTATTTAGATGGGAATAGAAATTTGTCGCACCCCCGATTCAGCCAATCAAATCGCACGATTTTGTAGGCAAAAAATTTTATTTTTTAAAAATTCAAAATTTTACTAGTAAAATATAAAAATAAATAAGCGATATCAAAATATATAACGTAAAATTTTATTCTGAACAACTTTTTCTTTTTTTTTTTTTGTGTTAAAGTTCCCGCTTTGGGTGAGAGTTTATTTAATCAAGCCTGTGGATCAAGGGCGCCTCTTTGGGCGCACTCACAATTGAGTTACATTGAATGAGAGTACAACTAGCCACGTACAACTTTTGGTTGTCTAATTTAAGTAGTCCGCCCAAAGGTTCTACACTAGTTGCCATACCTACAACCCAACTAGGGGATTGCCTATTTAAACCCTCTGGTCCAACGCTTCGCATGTTAATCCTACTTGTGATCACCGGTACAGCCCTCCGATACATTAGTCAGTCGAAGACAGTCCCGGATGCTACCTACATCCCCTTAGGACTAATTTATCCTCGCGGGTAAACTTGGTAGAGCAGTCCCTGTCCCACACAGGTATTACCTACACTTCGGTAACTTACGCACTCACCGAGGCAAGCAACTTGCAGTCAGGGGGTACCTAACCGCTACCATTACCTACTTCTGCTTTTGTAAGGTTCACACCGACCCCGGTACCCACCATTATTTTCCTACCGGTCCATTAGCGGGTGCTCCAAACTTCCAAACCAGTTGGCCCGGAAGGGTTGATCTACCCAGTATTAGGTGCTACTATGGTTTTTCTTCCCCTGGTACCTAATTCCAGAACATAGGTCCTTTTCCTCCGGTATGACTCCGGCGGCCAGGTTGGTGGACCCTCTCCTCCAAAGGTCATATTGTCCAGTTCTCCAGCTCCGGTTTCCGATATTCCAGTTCTGGTAGCACCGTCGAAGATCGTTGCTACCTCCTTACTCGGGACTTTCCAAATGGGTTTCCATTTCCCCGGTTCCTTGGATTTGTCTGTGTCACCAGACACAACTTCGCCCGAAAGCTCCCATTCGAGATGGTAACCAAGGACTACAGGTAATATACCCAACCGATCGACAGGAAACGGTTACCATAACACAGGTCTATTTTTCCAAAGCGTCGGCAGTGGGATTTGAACCCTAGACCTGCCACTTGGGGGGCGACAACTTACTAACTTCCCTAAGTCGCCACACCCTACTGAACAACTTTTTCTAAGTCATAAAGATAGATTATTTTAGTAAAAAAAACGTTTTATAAGAAAAATCAAAAATTTCGAACGTTAGCACATATAAAACTTTTTTTTTACTAATATAAATCTATCTTTACGTTTAAGAATTATATGTAAAATTTTATGCTAAATAACTTTTTCTAAGTTAAAAAGATAGATTGTTTTAGTAAAAAAAATTTTTATATGTGCTAACTTTGGAAAATTTTGATTTTTCTTATAAAACGTTTTTTTTACTAAGACAATCAATCTTTATGACTTAGAAAAAGTTGTTCAGAATAAAATTTTACGTTATATAGCATGCTATTTTATATAAATTTTACACTTTATTATGTAAAATTTTTAATTTTAAAAAAAAAATTTTTTGCCTATAAAATCGAGCAATTTGATTGGCCGAACCAGGGGGTGCGACATGTCGCGGGTGCGACAAATTTATTTTCTTTATTTAGATTATATATATAAAGACTTTTTACTGATTTTTTTTTGGATGAAAACTTAAAAATGAGTCGAACAAAGTATCACTTTATTCTTCATTTTGCACTTTTTTTTATTTAAAATGGGTACCGTATTTTCCCGAAAATAAGCTACCTTTTTTGGGCAAAAAGTTACACAAAAAATCGGAGGTAGCTTATTTTCAGGTAAAATCGATTTTTGACCGATCGCAGAAAGTTGCTACATAGTAAAGTCTAAATTTTACTATGTATATCGATCAAAATCGATTAAGTAAACTTATTTAGCAGATCAAAATACACTTACTCTAAAATTTTTATTAAGATTGGAGAAGTTTTTATTATTTAACTTTTAATTTTTATATTCGACGAATATATTTTTTTAAAAAATTTTAATTTTTTCGCTAAACGTAAAAATCAAAAGTCAATTAATAAAAGGTTTTCCACCTTAATGAAAATTTTAAAGTAAATGTATTTTGACCTGCTGAATAAGTTTACTTAATCGATTTTTATCGATTTGCTTAGTAAAATTTAGACTTTACTATGTAGCGACTTTTGTCAATCGTGGGTAGCTTATTTTCGGGTTAAAGACGTTTTGGAGTTTTTTGACCAAAAGAGGGGTAGCTTATTTTCAAAGGTAGCTTATTTTCGAGAAATACAATAACTAACTTTTTTTCTTTTGTAGGTCTTTTTTAATTGAAGTGGTCGAAACGTGAAATGGATGCTTAAAAGTTCAGATCTGAATGATTAGTGCGAAAAACTGAGAAATTGATATAAATAAAGGCTAGTTCTATTAGGACCCCGAAATATACATAGATAGGTCAGGTATGAGTTTGCTTATTTTTGAGGTTTTTTGTGCAAGTCTTTTCCATTTATAGTAATTTTTTTGCTTATTTTTGAAGGTTTTTCTGCAGATCTTTTTTTTTTTAGTAACCCTATAATTGACCTGATCTATCTATGTATATTTCGAGGACCTGTTCTATTTTCACGTTCTGTGTTAAAGGTTCTTTTTTTTTGCTTTAAAACAAATAATTTCTTCTCTTTACAGGTTGTGCTTCATCAGAGCAATTAGAATGCGTTTAGAGATTTGGGCGATCTGAGAAAGAAACTGGGAACTGAATAAATGATAAGTATCAGTTTCCATTCTTTTTTTTAAGTTTTTTTTTTTTTTTAAGAACTTACAAATTTTTTTTTGTAAGTCTTTGCTTTTGGAATAGCTTGAATGTTCAAAAATTCTGAAAATGTGATAAACAATAGGTACCAGTTTTCATTTTCTTAATGGGGATCTTTTTTTTTTTTAAAATAAGAACTTATAATTTTTTATATGCGGGTCTTGGCTAAATACAAAATTGACAGTAGTGATTTGAACTTGAATAGAATAAGATATTAGGTAAGTTTGGATTCTTTAATTATCTTTGTTCCAATTTTTTTTTGCTAATGTTAATTTTTTCGATATAGAAGCTCTTGAAATGACAAGAACGATTTTGAAATAGCATAAGCTATAAGGGTAAACATAATAATGTTTTCTTTACTATATAGCATAAATTCTGGCTTTTGTAGGTACATGTGTGAGGTTATAGAGAAACTAAAAGCGTTGCTTACAAGATCATTACAAGAAAAATTTGAATAATATAGCTAGATTTTTTTTTATAATTTTGAATATTATATGAATGGTATAAATAATTTATGGTGATACTATAGTAATAAAAAATAATTACATGGTAGTGCCAAATGGCACGACGACAATTTTATTGATTAGTTTATGTAATTGTATTTCATATATCAATTTATTTTATTTTATTTATTTTTATTAAATAAACATTATACAACGTAAAACTCTCAACTAACATGTTGTCTCACATCATAGACAATTATTTATTACAATACTGTAACATCATAATGATTAGGGTGGTGACAGATATTATGTAATATTTTAGGGAGGGAGGGGGGTTTCTAAAATCTTACGTTAAATATAGAAGTTCATAATAGCCAATCAAATTTCTTATGTAGAGGGGAGGGGGTAGGGGGTATAGTAAAATTATATTACATAATATATGTCACCACCCTTACATTATGATCTCACACTCTCCATTTCGCAAATACTAGCTTTTAAACATTAATATGATCAAATGATTAAAGAAATTTTGCATCTACAAAAGAAAAAAAGTTAGCTTTTATTTAGAAAGAGAATATTGATCCAGATCAAAAAAACTAAAGCTTCCTTATCACTCACTCGAACCCGATTTTATAGTTTCTCAGATTTGAATTTTATAGAATGAAGAAATTGTTAATTTCTATCTTAAAAAAAAAAGAACTCAAACCCGGACAAGGAAATACTTATCTTCCAGCTTTATAGTGTTTCATCCCAACAATCCTCAGGCACCTATTTCTTTTCCAAGCATTTCAAAAAGCACAGGTCGTATTCATGCAAATACACACATTAGATCATGAACCCAAGAGCAGTGTTGTCACTTGGACATGTCCATACTATGTTTTTTGTCCAACGTTCAAGATTGTCCAAAATAGTCCAAGCCTATGTCCCATGTTTAACTAATCAATAAAGTAATTTAAAAAAATATATAATTATATATTTTTTTAGGTGCTGGACTCATTGGTGAAAAAATTAAAATAGATTATCTTAATAAAATTTTAAGTAATTTTAATTTGAAAAAATGTTCAAAATGTCCAAAAAACGTCCAAGTGACAACACTGCCCAAGAGTACTAAGCTTATTACTAAGTACTATAACCTGAGTGCTAAGTACTGATTGTTATCGCAACACAAAGTATAAGCAAAATTGCAGTTTTTATTGCTCTGATGCCTTTTTACTATGCCAAGAACCTTAATCGTTGCCTATTTCAAAAGACCTTAAGACTAAGAGGCTGAAGTTAATAGATATAAATAGTATTATTGAAATATAGAACTAAAAATCGAAATTGATAATTTCCAGTTCCAATAAACAAGATTAAGTAAAAACCTAAATTGAAAAAGCTTTTAGTTTTTTTAAAAAAAGAAAAAAACTAAACCCAAAACTGGTATTAATGTTATACCACTTTAGTTCAAAATGCCAAAGTAAGTTTCCTAACTTCATGTCTCATTTACCTTTTTGCAGATGGTTGATCAGGAGAGATTAATTAATTGGGATGATTGTAACTATTCAATAACAAGTGAATATACAGAATATTGTTAAACCCATAGTGAAAAAAAATGCAAGAGCCAATAAAATTCATGGATCATCTCATTGATCATTCTAAAACCTGATTTTCTAATCAGGTGTAAATTGTTTACTTGTTTATATTTTTTTAACCAATCAAATCGAATGTCTGCCATGCTACTTAATCGAACTTTTGAGGTTTATATAGTAAAAAAAGTTTGATATATAGCGACTGTTAATGATTTCTTTAAAAAGTTTTCTGAAAATCTGAGGGTAGCTTCTTTTGGAGGTAGCTTATTTTCGGAAACCTACAGTACTACTACAGTACTTAATAGGGTTCCACAATTTGATTTGATCTTCAAATGTTTGAATCAAATATTTGATCAAATTCAAATTCAAATTTGATTATATTTGATTTGATCAAATTCAAATATGCCAATTTTGATTTGATTTGACAAATATTTAATTTGATTTGAAAATTACTATTAAAAATTCAAATTCAAATCAAATTCAAATTCAAATATTTGAATCAAATCAAATTCAAATCAGGGTCTATTTGATTTGATCAAATTCAAATTGATCCAATATTTGATTTGATTTGAATTTGAGGAACCCTAGTACTTAAGGGTAGGGTAAATGTAAATCATTTATCATATGATTTTAGTGGTACAATGAGATTTATATAGAAAATAAAAATGTGCTACAAATAAAACTTTTTATAGTTGCTATTAATTTAACCAAAAATTTTATAATATGTAGTACAAAATACTCTTTTTATAATAGTAAAATTTTAATAAATAAAGTATTTAAAAAAATTATACTTCTATATGTCATAAAGTTTTCTGAGATGGGCTCAAAGTTTTCATAGTTAGGGAAGTGCAGTAAATCATGTAATTAGGGTTTACATAGGTCCTGACCACTTCCTGACCCCCCTAGTGATAGGACTATTGTCCAATCAAATTTAAAAAAACTCAAAAACATCTTTGATCTGAAAATAAGTTATCCCACAATCGACAAAAGTCGCTACATAATAAAGTCTAAATTTTACTAAGTAAATCGAAAAAAATTGATTAAGTAAACTTATTCAGCAGATTAAAATACACTTACCACAAAATTTTCATAAGTATTGGAGAATTTTTTATTAATTGGCTTCTGATTTTTATGTTCGACGAAAAAATTAAAAATTTTTAAAAAAATATATTTGACGAACGTAAAAGTTAAAAGTTAAATAATAAAAAGTCCTCCAATACTTATGAAAATTTTGTAGTAAGTGTATTTTGATCTGCTAAATAAGTTTACTTAATCGATTTTTTTCGATTTGCTTAGTAAAATTTAGACTTTACTATGTAGCAACTATCTGCGATTAACTAAAAATCGATTTTCTTCAATATGATTGGCTATTTATACTATATAGGACGTGCATATGGGCCGATTTGTCTCACCATATGGATCTTTTGGTGAGGTTTTCGAATAAGATCTTCAAAATTGTACCAATCAAATTAATATTGATGGTGATTATTGCGAATTTATCTTACATTAAAAATAGATCACATGATGAAATGATATTTTTAACCAATCACAAACTATTGTTTCGAAAAAGTTTCTTGAAATCGCCAGGTTGGGAATTTGTTGGGAATTTGTTTTTCGCGAAATTAACTCCACAACAATTAAAACGTTTAGGTTGTCTTAGTATATTAATCTTTGGGAATTGGTGTTCGGTGAAATTACAGTAAGTAAATATAATAACTATAGACATGATATTTTTATACCATATTTTTCGTCTTTATATACATTTCTTAATACTTTTATGCTTACAAATATTGTTATTTTATTTAAAATGTTTAGGTCATTCGTGCACAAAATTTTTTCATTCGTGTACAAACCTTTTACTTGTATCAAACACGGGGATCATTGTTATTTTAAATAAAAAGATTCTTTATAAGGTGTTTTGAAAGTGTTCTTTAAAGTTTTATCTTAAAATTATGTTCCAGAAAATTATTTATTGCAGTATGAAATGGTATTTTGAAATATTCGCTACGAAGTAAAAGTTTTCAAAATCATTAGTAAGTAAAGTCTTTCAAAATAAAATTTTTTTTAAAATTTTGAATTTTTCTATCATATCGCAATCTTTCATGCGATTAATTCTCGTACCTGTATTACCGCGAAATAACGACCATGGGCGTTATTTCGAGGTTCGGCCTGAATTAAGCTTAATTTAGGCCGAAATTCATAATTTCACCTCTGCGTGTTATTTCGCGGTAATACAGTAATATCTGTTTATCCATTATCTAATATCACATATAAGATATGTGTACAAGTTGTGTACATGTGGCCCATATGATATATAATCGACAATCAACAGGTGATATAAACGAAGTGAGACAAATCGGCCCATATGGATATTTGAGACCCCACCCCCTAAAAAATTATGTGATTTTCTGCACTTCCCTTATACAAAAATGATTAATTTTGATTGGTTGAATCTATATTTTACAATTGTAATTGGTCAATCACCTGATTTTATATGATCACAACGTGATCACTATTAAAAATGATTTATGTTTAGAGGAGTGCAGAAAATCACGTAATTTTTAGGGGGGTGGGGGGTCCCCAAATATCACATCCTATATATATATATAGTATAAATAGCCAATCATATTGAAGAAAATCGATTTTTAGTTAATCGCAAATAGTTGCTACATAGTAAAGTCTAAATTTTACTAAGCAAATCAAAAAAATTGATTTAGTAAACTTATTCAGCAGATCAAAATACACTTACCACAAAATTTTCATAAGTATTGAAAAGTTTTTATTATTTAAGTTTTAACTTTTACGTTCGTCGAATAAATTTTTTTAAAAAATTTTAATTTTTCGTCGAACGTAAAAATCAAAAGTCAATTAATAAAAAATTCTTCAATATTTATAAAAATTTTGTGGTAAGTGTATTTTGATCTGCTGAATAAGTTTACTTAATTGATTTTTTTCGATTTACTTAGTAAAATTTAGACTTTACTATATAGCGACTTTTGTCGATTATGGGGTAGCTTATTTTTAGATCAAAGACGTTTTTGAGTTTTTTTAAATTTGATTGGTCAATAGTCCTATCATTAGGGGGGGTCAGGACCTATGTAAACCCTAATTACGTGATTTACTGCACTCCCCTTACCCTACCTTTAATAGAATATTTTTTAATTTTTAAAAATTTTTAACCAATCATATTATTGCTTTAAATAATGTAATTTTACAGATGTTGTAAAAATAAAAAATATATCAACTTTAAAGAAAGATTTTTTTCAAACTTTAAACTAAAGATTATTAAATACTAAAAAATAGATTTTTAAATTTAAAGAAAGATTTATATGTATATTTTTAAATAAATTTAATTTAATTGATTTTTTTGTATAAATTTATATATAAAATTAAGTAAGTTAACTCATTTGATTTATATATAACAACATTTCAAACTCCTGTACAAGGACATGTCCTGTGACTGCTATGATATTTTTTGTATAAATAATCAACCAGAATCATGAAATTTAGCTTAGGGAGGTGTCATTAATCATCTAATTTTTTAGAGGTGGGGGTCAGGTCTAAAGTCAGGTTATATATTATATATTATATATATATAATTATTATTATATATAAAAATTATATAATAGGGTGTGGCGACATAGTGTAGTTGGATAGTTGTCACCCCCCAAGTAGTTGTAGCAAAGGTACAGAGTTCGAATCCCACTGGAAACGATTTCGAAGAATTTATCTGTGTTACGGTAACCCAGATTCTTGGCTCGGATTTACAAATCTGTTTTCTAGGTTATACCAACTCGTATTGGGAGCTTTGGCGCTATGTTACGCACAGAACTGGGGCGTGTAGATCCTGGGGAGCGCAGGCATTGTGTTACGCACAGAACTATAGAACAAAGGGAAACCATACTTGGCAAGTCCCGAGTAGAGAGGTAACCAGACTTTCGACGGTACCTAATAGGAATCGGACGGGGACTGACCGGTAGTGGACTGACCGGAAGCGGACTTACGACAAAAGGGCTTATGGCGGGCCCTACCAACCGGACTGCCGGGGTCACACCGGAGGAAAAGGACATGTGTTTCAGAATCATGTACCAGGGGGAGGGAGCTTCTGGGTTCGCCAGGACAGACCAACCCTTCCGGGTCCTCGGATTGGAAGTAGGAAGGCAACCGGGGGAAAGAAAGCTTCCGGGGGAAAGAAACCGAAAGAAGAATAGGACGGTACTGGGGTCAGGTGAACTCTACAAGGGCAGAAGTAGGTAGTGATAGTGGTTAGGTAACCACCCCTAACTGCAAGTGTTGGTTTCGGCAAATGCGTACGCTACTGAAGTGTAGGTGATACCTGTGTGGGACAGGGACCGCTCTACCAAGGTTTCCACCGGGATAAACTAGTTCTAATGGGGACTGGTTAGCATCCGGAACAGTGTTCCAGTGATACAAGACGGGCTAACAGGAGGCAAGAATCAGAGGGTTTAAATAGGCAATGCCAGTATGTGGGTTGCAGGTATGACAGCTAGTGTAGAACCTTCGGGTGGCTACTTAAATAGGCAACCAAAAGTTGCAGGTGAGGCTAGTTGTACTCTCGTCAATGTACAAATGTCGGATGTCCCTCCATGTAGGGCGTCCGGGGTCTGATTATCTTGAATAAAAAAGCTCTCCCCCGAGGTGAGCACTTTGACTTGGAAAAAAAAAAAATAAAAATTATATAATATAATCTTTAAATATTAATAAATTTTGATTTACTGATCCAATTTAGATGATTTAACTACCAAAATGATCCCCTCTATGAGACGATTCTAATGAATCCAAAATTATCCAAATCTGATTAGGGCAGTGTCATTAATCACCTGATTATTTTTTATCAGAGGCTTACCCCCCTCCCTCTTCCTTAATATATAAATAGTCAGGTTCTTATATATAATTTCAACTTTTTTTTACCCCCCTCCCCCCTAAAAAATCACCTGATTTTTGTTACTCCCCTTACGTGATTCAAAGATTGTTAGGGTTTTGTATTTTATTTACTATAGATAATCTTATAACTTCTGATTAGGGTTGCATCAGTCCGGTCCGGTCCGGTCCCTAAGAGGACCATTATCATAGTGTTACGGTCCCGGTCTGGTCTGGTCCTTCGGTCCCATAACGGTCCTTTAATAATTATGTCAATCTTAATGCATTAGATTTTATTGGCCAAAAATGATGTAATTATTTACTGTTATGTAAACAAACATCATATGATCTACATTACATCTGATCAAGAAATTTGATTGGGTGATATGAATATCACAGTTATGTAGTAGTTATGTTTACAAGGACCGGTCCCAGGACTGGTCCTTTAATGGTTCCATGGTCCTTATCGGTCCCAGTTCGGGACCGGTCCTGAACCGGTCTTTTTTAGAACCGATGCAATCCTACTTCTGATATACCATATTTTTATATTATAAGTTAATAAAATTTATAATTAACACCCAATCAATTTGTATAAAAATGAAGCAATAGTTTTCAGAAAATATATACCTTAATTTAAAGTTACAGATTTATGTATGTCATGAACTAGCTATTTACACTATATTATTAATTTGCAATTTTTTAAAGAAATTATCGATATTCAGATTAAAAATTTACTATATATAAAAGTTTTTATTTTATTATATAAATCATATTTTATGCATAACAAAATATGTTTATAGAGATATTTTATATACATGGTAAAATTTTTATAAAATTTGAAAGAATTTTTACTATAAAATCTATAATTTAAATAACATTAAAAAAAAAAATCTGGTTTTTTTTAACATTTTTTTATATACTCTACTTGACGATCACTTGGACCAAATTTCTAACAAAAGAAAAACAAAAAGTTTTTTGGTTAGAGCATTGTCTGTACTTTGTACAGTAGACTAACACATGTATACGGTTTTTGAAAAGGTCAACTTAGCTTTTCGAGGGACTCTTTTTTTATATTCAGGATGCAAGCCAGAAGCGACGCTATATAAAATATTTCTAATGAGATATTTGGCTAGTGTTGACGCCCTTGTGCAGGAAATTTTGGTGGAGATAGATAAAGTCTTTGTCAACGAAGTATCTTGTGGTAAAACAGTGGGAAATAACCAAAAAAATGAGTTTAATCTTCCCAAACCTTCTCTCAAGTTTGTTCTCAAGTCTCGTTTTCGGCCCATATGAAGTTTCGAAATTTCGCCAAAAAGTGGGCATCCTAGCTTACTCCCTTCAAAAGATTGATAGTATTTACTGTTTCCGATTTGGAAAGTGTGTCAACCAAAAAGGAATATGCCGTTATGAGTGCCACATAAACCATGGATCATTCTGGAACCATCAAGAAATTTCTATTACGTGTTGTTTTTGTTGAGACGTAACTAGTGTGTTTTTTTGCATTTTATATACATATAATTCTTTGTTAGAGTTTTTTGTACTTTAAGCAGTCTATATAATTTTTATTATAGCAAAACTGCCAACCTTTTTTGTGTTTCTTACCTTGTCTCTTTTTGTTTTTGTGTACATTTTTGGACTTCGCTTAGGTTATATAGTACTACCCCCTTTTTGTTACTTCCCTTTTTTTCTGTTTCTTTTTCTTTTCTTGCATATAGGTATACATGCTGGCAAAACCCGGACAAATTCCAAATAATAAAAAAACAATTGCTATTTATAAAAGATTAAATCAAATAAATAATCTTAATATTTTGTAAATATATTATTTATAACTATAAGAATATATATGATTTGTTTAAATAAAGATTATTAATAAAGTTTTTGAGATATTAGTAATACTAGAATTTGGGATTTGGGATTTGGGATGACGGACAAATCCCAAACTATAGTAAGTCGGGATTTTGCCAACATGTATACATATAGGTAGGGTTTTCAAACTCTCCTTGTTCTAGAGGCTAGGTAAGGAAGATTAAAAAAGTAGGCAATCTTGATATGGCATACGACAGCCTATCGGTGATACTTGGAATTAAAATTTCTAGCTAAATAGAAAACCTAAATTGAGGTTAATAGTTCGTTATAGCAGATCGCATTGGACATTTGTGTCTGGTGAATTTTGTTAAACAGAACGTGGCAGTACAGAGATGACAAAGATTTTTTTGTATTATTTGTATATTGTTCATTAATAAACAAAGATAGAATTGCCAGAAAAAAAAAATCTGGGTTTTTTTAAAAAAAATATTAAAAATTCAAATTTATAAAAATAGCAGCATTGTAAATGTCACTTAATTTATTAAGTAAAGTGTTTTTTATATTTGAAATTATATAAAATTTAATTTTTATACTTATACAAAAATTTTTCATCGTCTTTTTAAATTAGTTAAGCGAATTAAAAAAGTAGATATGCAAAATTTTTATTAGAATTATTTATTTAACTAATTTTAAAGTTTTATGTATAAAATTTTTGTATTTTCTTAAAAAATTTAAAGTTATATATTTTCGAATATGTAAAATAATTTTATTAATTAATTAATCCGAGTTAACAAATAGACTTTCTTAATATTGAAAGCCAAACTTTTTATTATTTTAAAAAAAATTGTAAATTTTTTTTTTATTCATGTTCAAAACACAAAACGGACTAATAAAATATTTTTCAATTTGCATAAAACTTTTAAATTAAATATAAAATAGTATGATAAACATTTTTTTAATCTTTAAAAGTTGATTTGCATAATAAAAAAATTTTTTTTATATATGTCAAACTTATCATTATAAATATGCGATTATTCTTCGCTATTAAAAATTTCATCTTCTGAACATAAAGTCCAAATTCTCTTCATTTTTACTTTCACTCACATCTTCAATTTCATTTTTAATTGCTTTTCAATAGTTTCTTACTTTGTCTAAGCATTTTTTCAGCACAAAACAACTACTTCCAGCTTAATTTCTTTTTGAAAATAATTTAACAATGTATTTCAAAGAGAAAGAAGATCTACTACTTGTTGCTTACTAGCAACTTTATTTTTTACAATTTCCTATACTGGTTCAATAGGTTGCAGTTCACAATAGTATCGAGGAGTAAAAAGCAATTTGTGTTCAAATTTTTTTTGCAATAGAAACAGTGGCGAAAGGAATAGTTTTTTTCTTTTTTTGTCAATTCATATAATTCTGCCTTTGTCATACTTTCATCAATCTAATATTGTGGGCATCCACTATTTTTTTATTGCAGGTTTATTCTAGTTAGAAGTTGGAGCAGCTTTGATACGGCATTTGTGATACCATGCCCATTCATGTGAATAATACATGGTTCATAATCATGATCAAAATTTTTGCAGAGATTTTTAAAATTTTTTTCAAATACTTCTGTATTAAAATTCCCATGGTAATCTATTTTATCAGGAGTTATATTGGCTGCTTTTACTTCATCCGGAACTGTTTTCCATGCTTCTGCATTTCTTTTTTCTTCCTTTTCCAGTGCTTGGCTTTGCAGCAAGATTCCAAATTAGAAGGGATTGATAGACAAATTCACCTTTAACTTGATTGGTATTACAGTTACGAAAAACAATGATTGTCCCAAAAATTACAAACAAGTGACCTCTTCCACTTTCAAAAACTATACTATCTTTGGAAACCCAGGATAAATCACAGTTGTGATGCATATAGTAGTACAACTCATCAAGAAAAACCTCTGGAAGTATTGGTACATTAGAATATTTTCAAATTGTCAGCGAAGGTATTGTGCCCAATATGCAATATTTTGAGGAGTCTCATGTAAAATATTTCGTTATTTTTCCTTACCATAATGTTAACCAAGCTTATATAAATATATAGCAAGTTGTGCTTTTGAAATTAAAAAACCTAATTCAAATAATTTTAAGACTAGCATTCGAAGAGAGAGAAAAATACCATTTTTGTTTGCAGATATAATAAGAGTATGAATTGCTTCCAAGTATTCTGCTTGAAATTTCTGAGGAGATCGATGGCCTTGATTTGATGATGTAACTTTTCCAGTTTTGTTGAACTCAGATATAACACAGGCAATAGTTGCTTCACCAACTCCGGTTGCTAAGAAAACTTCTTTATGAAAATATATAGTTTCGTCTGACTGTTGAGTAAATAAATAAATCTTTTTATTTTTAAAATAATGATGAACTGATACAATTATAGACTTTTCATTAGCAGTTAAAGCGATTTAATTATGGTCCATATTTTTTGAAAAATGATTGCGAGTGAAATGTATATATTGTATAAGTACCTATATTTATTGAAAATTTATAACATTAATATACATACTACAGCTTGTATTAATCCTTTCTAAAATTAAGTAATTTATTTAAATCCATTATTAGCATCTTGGAAAATATCGAAAGAAATAAAAAAATCAAGATATTTAATTACTTGTTATGCCAAAAACCTAAAATCAGAAAAATTAAAGATCATATATCATTAAAAATTAAAAATGCAACTAAAAAATAATTTTGAAATAAGTGTAGTTTGTAATTTTTTTCAAAGTTATTCATTAAGATATTTTTTTTTTTTTTAAGTCAAAGTGCTCACTTCAGAAGAGAGCTTTTTTATTCAAGATAATCAAACCCCGAACGCCCTACATGGAGGGACATCCGACATTTGTACATTGACGAGAGTACAACTAGCCTCACCTGCAACTTTTGGTTGCCTATTTAAGTAGCCACCTGAAGGTTCTACACTAGCTGTCATACCTGCAACCCACATACTGGCATTGTCTATTTAAACCCTCTAATCCTTGCCTCCTGTCAGCCCGTCTTGTATCACCGGAACACTGTTCCAGATGCTAACCAGTCCCCTTTAGGACTAGTTTATCCTAGTGGAAAACTTGGTAGAGTGGTCCCTGTCCCACACAGGTATCACCTACACTTCAGTAGTGTACGCATTTGCCAAAACCAACACTTGCAGTTAGGAGTTGTTACCTAACCGCTATCACTACCTACTTTTGCTCTTGTAGAGTTCACCTAACCCCAGTACCGTCCTATTCTTTTTTCAGTTTTTTTCACTCGGAAGCTTTCTTTCCCCCGGTTGCCTTCCTACTTCCAATCCGAGGACCCAGAAGGGTTGGTCTGCTCTGGCGAACCCAGGAGCTCCCTCTCCCTAGTACATGATTCTGAAACACATGTCCTTTTTCTCTAGTGCGACCGAGGCAGTCTGGTTGGTAGGGCCCGCTATAAGCTCTTTTGTCGTAAGTCCGCTTCCGGTCAGTCCACTGCCAGTCAGTCCCCGTCTGATTCCTATTAGGTGCCATTGAAAGTCCGGCTATCTCTCTACTCAGGACTTACCAAGTATGGTTTCCCTTTGTCCTACGGTTCTGTGCGTAACACAGTGCCTGCACTCCCCAGGATCTATGCGCCCCAGTTCTGTGTGTAACACATCGCCAAATCTCCCAATACGAGTTGGTATAACCTAGGAAACAGATTTGTAAATCCGAGATTCATTAAGATATTGTAGTTTTAATGAATGTAAAATTTTTAAAAATGGTTTAATAGTTCATTCGTAGTTGTTTTCTAAAGATTGGCTAGTGTTTATTATACGATTTCTAATTTTGCAGATCATTTAATAAATATTAGTCAAATATCAATAAAACTTTAAAAAGCTATTGCAACTTATACACCAACACATTTTTAATTTTTCTTACCATCTTTAAAACTGTAAAATCCTAGAAAACAACTTTTATTAGAATACTATAAAAGGTTTGTATATTAAAAAAAATTTTTCTTTTGATCAATTATAATTTTAATCATGTGATTTTGATTTTTAATTTCTTATTTCCATTTTTAAACATTTATAGAAAATACTTCGCATACTAAAATTTCAAATATTAATAGCTTTTATAGTAGTTTTATTTCTACATTACTAAAAACACTCAATTTTGACAAAAAAATTTAACTTTTATTAGCAATAATTTTAATATAATCGGCATTACTAGTATTACCCTATAAAAACTAGAGATTTTACTCAATTTTTCGTATATACAAAAATTCTATACTATTTAAGTAATAAGCCAGATTATTAATAGAATATCTTTTTATAATGCTGAGCTATGCATTTGTGTAGTAGCACAACATGATAATGCTTTTTGACCAACTTTATATTGTGAACAATAAAGTTAATATAAAATTATTAAAATTTTGATTTATTAATTTAATGGTTTTAATTAGCAGATTCTTATGATTAAGAAGTTATATTAATTATCTGCTTTTTTGATTCTAAAAGACAAAAACCCAAAAATTATTACCTATTTAAGAGAAAACAGATTTCTTATAAAACTTTTTAGATATATTGTTTTAAACAAAATTTATTTTATAAATGTATCATCTTTAACAAGATTACCAATATATAGTAAATATAATAAAACTCTAACGATCTCTGAATCACGCGACCAGACTTGGATGACTTTGGATTCATTAGAACTGTCTCATCGAGAGGATCATTTTGGTAGTTAAATTATCTAAATTGGATTAGTAGATCAAAAGTTATTAATATTTAAAGATTATATTATTTTTAGATAGTACATATATATATTTTTAAACTACACCCCTAATAGCGTGTAATATAATTTTTTAGCCAATTAAAATGAAATGTAGTAACCTGACACCACCTTCTTCTTTCTAGCCAATTAAAATGAAATGTAGTAACCTAACATCCTCCTTCTTCTCTCTAGCCAATTAAAATAAAATATAGTAAGGAGAGTGCCATTTATCATTGGATTTTTAGGGTAGGGGGGAGGGTCAGAAAATTATCAGGTCCTAATAGCAGATAAACTTTAACATTAAATAACTTTTGAACCAGTGATCTGTTTTGGATGATTTTACTACCAAAATGTTTGTCTCAATAAAATGATTCCAATGAGCCTAAAATAATCAAAATCCAATCACAGAATCCCAATATTGTTATAGATTTGTTTGCTTTAATTATATTATTTTCGTATATATTAAAAATTATTATTAAAAATATTATAAACTTTAATATTAAATAACTTTTGAACCAGTAATCCATTTTTGGATGATTTTACTACCAAAATGCTCATCTCAATGAGACAATTCTAATGAACCTAAAATCATTAAATTTCTGATCACAGGATCCAGAGATCATTATAGATTTGTTTATTTTAATATAATTTATTAAAAATAATACAAATCTATAATGATCTCTGGATCCTGTAATCAGAATTTAACGATTTTAGATTTATTAGAATTGTCTCATTAAGACGAGCATTTTGGTAGTAAAATTATTCAAAAAACGGATTACTAGTTCAAGAATTATTTAATATAATAATTTTTAATATATATGAAAATAATATAATTAAAGCAAACAAATCTATAATGATCTTGGGATCCTGTGATTGGATTTTGATGTTTTTAGTAGGCTTCTGCATGGGCCGGGTAGGGCCGGGTACTAGTGATACCCTTACCCTACCCGTTTGCGTATGGGCCAATCTTCTGAGCCCTACCCTTACCCTAGGACTCAGATCTTAGTACCTATACCCGGCCCACTGGGCCACGGGTACCCTTCGAACTACCCATGGGTCCTGTCAAAAATATAAATATCGATATTTGGTCTATACTATACGGTTTCAATTATTTATTTTTTATAGTTTTGTATAAACTTTAATTAAACTGATGTATAAAGTCGTATTGCGTATAAATAAGAATTAACACTTTAGCTTGAATTAAATCTTAAGGTCAAGAAATCCAAATGATAGTAAAAAGAAGAAATCAAATATAATTTGCACATTTTTCACGTTTATGTTTTAAAGAATTTGATTGTGTATTAAAAATTTTTGTTTCTTTTTTAATCTGATAAACTTTACTATTGCATGATAACAAGAAAATTTAAAAGTCGGACCAAATTCAGTCTGATAAGAATTATTACATGATTCTAAAAATTAAGTTGTTCGTTACCCAACGACGATTCAAACAACAAACAATCCCAAAAAAAACAGGAAGTTGTTAGTCAAGTTCAAAACAGAAAAAAAAACGAAAGAAAAAATCAATACACTTCCGTCAGATGAAATACATGGCATCAACACAATTAGGCACCAACGACGGTTCAAACGACGATTCAACAAATAAACCTAGAGAAAAAAAATCAAAAAAAAAGTTCAAAACAGAAAAGAATGAAAGAAAAAATAATCGATATAATGGTAAAATCACACCTGAAAGATGAAATATATGGCACCAACCCAATTAGGCACCAACGACAATTCAAGCAATGAAATAAGCCTAGAGAAAAAAAACGGTATGAGTCAAGTTCAAAACGAATGGAAAAAAAAACCTGAAAGAAAGAAAAAAAAAGATACAATGGCAAATACCATCTAACAGAAAAATTATACGGCACATATGTTGGTACTTTGGTGCGTTGGTACATAATTTAGTACGTACGTTGGCACTTTGGTGCGTTGGCGGTACCTTAGTACGCTGGTATGTACTTTATAGGTGTTGGTACTTTGGCGCTAAGTACTTTATTTAGTATTGGTATTCTAGAGCATTGGGCGTTGGTAATTTACAGTGTTGGGCGTTGGTAATCTAGAGTGTTGGGTGTTGGTAATTAAAAGCGTTGGGCATTGGTAATTAAGAGCATATTTGTATNCAATGCTATGCATTTACCTAGTTATAAATTTCAGGGTATGTATTTTAATCTCCTGAATAAGTTTACTTAAGTGGCTTTAATCGATTTGCTTAGTAAAGTTTGGACTTTACTATGGTCATCGATCATGAGGTAGCTTATTTTTGAGTTAAAGAAGTTTTTGGGATAGCTTATATTGACAATATACAGTATAAAAACTACTAATTTCTGTAATTGTAATAGAATTAGCTTAATTAATAGTAATAATAATTATTATAAAATTAATATATATGTATAGTAGAACACAATTTAAATTTGACAATTTGAATTAATCCTTTAATCCAAATAAATTTAGATATCCTAATTAGATATATTTAATCAAATTGGTCAAAGAACTTGAATAACAAATCTAAAGATATGCTTAAATGCTAACTTTAAATATGTATAATTTAATGCAATTCAATCTGGCTTTGATAGAATATCAAAAATAAAATTGAAGCAATATTATAACTTTGGTATAACTTATTGATAATTGTTAATTCTAAAGTTAGGGGCATGCCATTTATTACGTGATATTTTTTACTTAGTAGCTATTCCTATCCATATATGGTGTGATCACTTTATCTAATTCTGATTAATTAATATAATATATAGACGTGATCACTACCTCTGACCATGTATCCATGGTAAAAATCACGTGATAAATGGCATGCTCCTTAGATATTAAATAGAATTCTTTTATTGCTCAGGTATATATAAAATTCTATTGCAACTTATAATAATTTAGAATTAATTTAAATTCTTTTATTATATAAATTTAAATTTAAAAATTTTAGTAAATAGTTGAACATATTGGACCTGGACTATGTCCAAGCATATGTCCAGTCCAGTCCAATCATGTTAAAATTAGATGGACATATGTCCATGCTTGCACCTCCCTCTATTGGCTAGAGAGAAGAAGAGGAGTATCAGGTTACTACATTTCATTTTAATTGGCTAGAGGGTGTTAGGTTACTACATTTCATTTTAATTGGCTAATAAAATTGTGTTACACACCATTAGGGGTGTAGTTTAAAAAATATATTATTTAAAAAAATATAATCTTTAAACATTAATAACTTTTGATCTACTGATCCAATTTAGATAATTTAACTACCAAAATGATCCTCTCAATAAGACGATTCTAATGAATCCAAAACCATCCATATATGATCACGTGATCCAGAGATCGTTAGAGTTTTGTGTTATATTTACTATATAGTAAATATAACACAAAACTCTAACGATCTCTGGATCACGTGATCATATATGGATGGTTTTGGATTCATTAGAATCGTCTTATTGAGAGGATCATTTTGGTAGTTAAATTATCTAAATTGGATCAGTAGATCAAAAGTTATTAATGTTTAAAGATTATATTTTTTTAAATAATATATTTTTTAAACTACACCCCTAATGGTGTGTAACACAATTTTATTAGCCAATTAAAATGAAATGTAGTAACCTAACACCCTCTAGCCAATTAAAATGAAATGTAGTAACCTGATACTCCTCTTCTTCTCTCTAGCCAATAGAGGGAGGTGCAAGCATGGACATATGTCCATCTAATTTTAACATGATTGGACTGGACTGGACATATGCTTGGACATAGTCCAGGTCCAATATGTTCAACTATTTACTAAAATTTTTAAATTTAAATTTATATAATAAAAGAATTTAAATTAATTCTAAATTATTATAAGTTGCAATAGAATTTTATATATACCTGAGCAATAAAAGAATTCTATTTAATATCTAAGGAGCATGCCATTTATCACGTGATTTTTACCATGGATACATGGTCAGAGGTAGTGATCACGTCTATATATTATATTAATTAATCAGAATTAGATAAAGTGATCACACCATATATGGATAGGAATAGCTACTAAGTAAAAAATATCACGTAATAAATGGCATGCCCCTAACTTTAGAATTAACAATTATCAATAAGTTATACCAAAGTTATAATATTGCTTCAATTTTATTTTTGATATTCTATCAAAGCCAGATTGAATTGCATTAAATTATACATATTTAAAGTTAGCATTTAAGCATATCTTTAGATTTGTTATTCAAGTTCTTTGACCAATTTGATTAAATATATCTAATTAGGATATCTAAATTTATTTGGATTAAAGGATTAATTCAAATTGTCAAATTTAAATTGTGTTCTACTATACATATATATTAATTTTATAATAATTATTATTACTATTAATTAAGCTAATTCTATTACAATTACAGAAATTAGTAGTTTTTATACTGTATATTGTCAATATAAGCTATCCCAAAAACTTCTTTAACTCAAAAATAAGCTACCTCATGATCGATGACCATAGTAAAGTCCAAACTTTACTAAGCAAATCGATTAAAGCCACTTAAGTAAACTTATTCAGGAGATTAAAATACATACCCTGAAATTTATAACTAGGTAAATGCATAGCATTGTTTGTCCGAAGCTAAATATTTATATAAATTTAATAATTAAAAAGTTTGCTATTTACTAGATAAATGTTTGTCTAAAACTTAATTTTATTTCTTGTACTATAAATTTTATATATGTTCTAATTTATGGAATTAATAATAACTTTTGATCCACTAGTCCGTTTTGGATCGTTTAACTATCAAAATGTTCGTCTCGATGAGATGATTCTAACAAGCCCAAAATCGTTAAAATCCAATCACAGGATCCCAAGATCATTCATCACTAAGTAAATTTCTTTACTATTGAATAACTTTTGATTTACTGAGCTGTTTTGGATAATTTAACTACCAAAATGTTCATCTTAGTGAGACGATTCTAACAAGACCAAAATTGTTAAATTCCAATTACAGGATCCATAGATCGATAAAGATTTATCAATCATTTTATTAAATTGATTTATATATAAAAATTAATTTGATTAAATGATTGATAAATCTTTATCGATCTTTGGATCCTGTAATTGGAATTTAATGATTTTGGGCTTGTTAGAATCGTCTCACTGAGATGAACATTTTGGTGGTTAAATCATCCAAAACAGCCCAGTAGATCAAAAGTTATTCAATAGTAAAGAAATTTACTTAGTGATGAATGATCTTGGAATCCTGTAATTGGATTTTAACGATTTTGGGCTTATTAGAATTGTCTCATTGAGACGAACATTTTGATAGTTAAATCATCCAAAACAGACCAGTGGATCAAAAGTTATTAAATTTCATAAATTGGTCAATTAAAAATAATTTAAAAATCATGTGTATGGACAGACAGAAAGTGCAAAGTTGCGTTTTTGATATTTTGATATGTGATGCATCAAGAAAGTAACTTTTGTATCATGATACGAAGAAACTAAAGGTCCTTCGCTTCACTTCAAACAACAAAATTGGTTAAGTTTTTATTAATTAACTCTTAATTTTTACGTTCAACAAAGAAAATAAAATTTTATTAACTTATTAAATATAAAAATTAAAAGTCAAATAATAAAAAGTTCTTCTATTTTGATAAAACTTTTAGAATATGATATGTGTAGTGTAGTTTCCAAACAAGTTCATTTAAGTGCTAATAATTGATTTACATAGTAGAATTTAGACTTTACTATATAATTGTCCGGAGCGTAGCGACGGACACTCAATTTTTACGCACTATTTGATACAAAAGTTGCGTTTTTGACGCGGTTTGATCATAAAAAATTTTTTTTGATGCATCCCCTAATTTATTATATACAAATATGTCAATAACGTAATTTGGAAATTTTTGTCTGTCCCGGCGCATAACGCGTGATTGCTTAAACAACAAACTGGTATTAATTAAAATACGGTAATAAGACATTCTTATAATTGGCTGATTTAAATTAATTTCCCGGGTACCTTATTTATACACTTTAGAGTAACAAACTTATTAAATAAGTAACTGCGCGATGTTGTCACGCAAAACCATATAGGAGGACTTTCTCGTGATTGGAATTTATATAGTTTAGAGTACTTTTACCCCCTAACATACAGTATTAATACTAAATAGTTTATAAAATTTTATAAGTACCAAAATTATAGTTAAATTAGTTAAATTATAAGAAGCAATTAAGTAACTTTATATAGTATAATTTATGCTCCGGACTTACATCGGTTCCCGATTCCTAGTAACTATTGCTGATTGACCAAAAATTAATTATATCTGAAAATAAGCTACTTTGAATTTTTTGTATCCAAAATCATCCTAAAGAGGTAGCTTATTTTCAGAAACTTATGGAAGTAACTATAGTTAATCTTTAAATTTTTAAATTATTTGAATTTTATCTTTGTATCAAAAGTATATTATAATAAATCAAGTATAATAGTACAAAAATTTATAATTTGATTGGCCAATTGTCACATGATTATGTACTAATTTAATGTTATACAATGTCTAATATCCAACCCCTTCTGGTCCAATGGATTGGACTGGACTGAACATGGGTAGTCCAATGTTCATGTCCAATGTCCAGCCCAACACTGGATGCAAATTACTACTACAATATATTTTAATTAGCTAGAAAGAAGGAGTGGGATGTCAGGTTACTACATTTCATTTTAATTGCTAGAAAGAAGGAGAGGGCATCAGGTTACTACATTTCATTTTAATTGGCTAAAAAAATTATGTTACATACTATTAGGGGTGTAGTTTAAACAATATATACTATAGGCCGTATAGACCGATACAAAAAGATTGATACCTCAAATAAAAATTAATAGTAATTTTTTTTAGTAATAAAATGTAATTTTTTTAATTTAAAAAATTATTTTGGTAGATAGGAAAGGGTTTAATATAATTTATTTAATTATTTTATATAAAAAATCAAGAAATTTTTAGCATTAACTTTTTAAGTAAATTTTACTATATTTAGAAATAATAAATTTGATCGTAATATAGTAATAAAAATTTTTTATATATAAAATTTAAGTTTTTTAATTTAATTTTATTTTATTAGATAATAAAAAAGATTATTTTAAAATTTAAATATTTGTTTATATAAAATATAAAAAAATGTACTAATAGTTATTTTTAAACTTAGTTTTACTATTAAATATATATAGTACATAGTAAATTAATGATTTTTAATACAAATATATCAACTTTAATATTTAATAACTTTTTATCTAATGATTATTTTTTTATGAAATTTTAAATATAGTTTTATTGAATCTATAGCTAGTTACTTGCATAGTAGCAAGCTTTAAACTTTCAAATTCATTAAGATATTAATTAAAATCTATTTTTTTAAGAAAAAATTTTTTTGTAATTTTTTTTTATCTAAAAAGTTAGCTTTCATCTATTTTTATATAAAGGTAATATAAAATAATATAATTAATAAAAAATGATAATTTATACCATAGTTATTCAATTGTAAAAAATATTTAATTATATTATTAATTATTTAAAAACTTTTATTAGTAGTACTTTTTAATAAAATAAAAAGGGTGTGGTGACTTAGAGAAGTTGTTAAGTTGTCACCCTCCAAGCGACAGGTCTAGAGTTCAAATCTCACTGGAGACGGTTTAGAAAATAGGCCTGTGTACCGGTAACATTTATTCAACGATCGGTTGGGTACATTACTTGTAGTCCTTGGTTACCATCTCGAATAGAAGCTTTCGGGCGAAGTTGTGTTTCGTAACACAGATGAATCCAAGGAACCAGAATATTTGAAACCCGTTTGGCAAGACCCGAGTAAGGAGGTAGTCAAGATCTTTGACGATACTGCGAATACCAGAATTTGGGACCGAAGAACTGGATGAACACCCCGAGGCAAGTGGAGCACCAACCTGGTCGCCGAAGACGTACCGGAGGAAAAGGTCCTATGCTATGGAATTAGGAACCAAGGGAAGTTAACCAAAAAAGGCACCTAAAGCCGAGATACAACAACCCATCTGGGCTAACTGGTTTGGTAGTTTGGGAGAGATCAGTTATAGGACTAGTTGATGTAGGTATTGGGATCGGAATGAACCTTACAAGGGCAAGGATACTGTGCGGTTCAATGGTTAGCCCTGACTGCTAGTGGTGGCCTCAGCCATTGTAAAGGTATTCAAAGCCTAATCTAGAAATGTGTGGGACATAGAAAGATTAGGGGGTACGTACTACACCCTCCCTAAGATAATCCGGCAGTTGAAATGCTACTAGATTGCCTATAGAATTAGGGTACAAGTAGTATGGCAAATATTGATCTGGGTGGTCTCAAATTGAAGCAGCACGAGGTTATGTGTAGGTGTGATTGGGGTGGGTGATACAGGATGGGGGACACCTGAGAGTTTAAATGGGTAATCTCCTAGTTAGGTTACAGGTACGGCGTATAGTGTAGAACCTTCGGGCGGACTACTCAAATAAGCAACCAAAAGTTGCACGTGTGGCTATATGTACTCTCATTAACCAAAAATGTATTATCTAAAAAACCTAATAAGAATCCACTTGCATGCGACATTGCAAAAATTAAAAAAATAAATAAAAAAAAAAAAAAAATATTGAAGTATCAATTTTTTCACACTGGCCCATATCTAAAAATAATATAATCTTTAAACATTACAGTAATAACTTTTGATCTACTAATCCGATTTAGATGATTTAACTACCAAAATGATCCTCTCGATGAGACGATTCTATTGAATCCAAAATTATTCAAATATGATTATATGATCCAGAGATCGTTAGAGTTTTATGTTATATTTACTATATAGTAAATATAACACAAAACTCTAATGATCTCTGGCGCACGTGATCAGATTTGAATGATTTTGGATTCATTAGAATCGTCTTATCGAGAGGATTATTTTGGTAGTTAAATTATCTAAATTGGATCAGTAGATCAAAAGTTATTAATATTTAAAGATTATATTATATAAATAAATATATATATTTATATTTATATAATTTGATTGGCTAATTTTTAGAGTTAGGTAGGGGGGAGGGGTAGGCTACTAGTAAAAAAAAAACAGGTTATTAATGACACTTCCCTTATATAACTCAACCTAAAGAAGTCAAAAAACAAAAAAAATACAAAAACACAAATATAGTAGTTTAAATCTATTTTGGGACATAACCAATCTTAATTCTAACTCTAATGCTAAATAGGCTCTACTCTAATTTTAACTAAATTTCAAAAATCATATGAGTGTATAGCCTTAGATGTTTTCTTTTTTGGAGCAAAAAATTATTTAATTGGTGATTCGTCAGTCAGCTGAAGAATGATCATAGTATAACGTGATGCAAATTACTATATAAATCACATATATAATAAATATGGCGTTCATGTTACAAGGACGATTAGCTTAGTATTAAAAAAAGTTTTCCTTAGACAAACGTTAGAAATTTTTCATATTCACTATATATGTAATTTACATAGTGATTTGCATCACATTGTACTATGATCATTCTTTAGCTAACTGGCAAATTACCAATTAAAAAAATACAACCTACAGTCAAATCTCTATATAGTTACACTATCAGGATATAAAAAGTAGTGATTCTATAAAGATATGACTAATATAGAGAGAATTTTATACATCACAATTATAATAAAATTATATTAAAAAAAAATTGTACGGTGTGGCAACATAGTGTAGTTGGATTGTTGTTACCCCCAAGTAGTTGTAACAAAAGGTACAGAGTTCAAATCCCACTGGAGACGATTTTGAAAAATTTACCTGCGTTACGGTAACCTGAACTCTGAGCTCGGATGTACAAATCTGTTTCCTAGGTTATACCAACTCGTATTGGAAGCTCTGGCGTTGTGTTATGTACAAAACTGGGCGCATAGATCCTGGAGAGCGCAGGCGCTGTGTTACGCACAAAACCGTAGGACAACAGGAAACCATACTTGGCAAGACCCGAGTAAAAAGGTAGCTGACTTTCGACAGTGCCCAAACAGGAATTGGACGGGAACTGACCGGATCAGACTGACCGGAAGTATAGCGGACCCTACCAACCGGACCGCCGGAAGTCGCACCGGAGGAAAAAGACATGTGTTGTGAAATCATGTACTAGGGATTGGGAGCCCCTGGGTTTGCCAGAGCAGACCAACCCTCCCGGTCTTCGAATTGGAAATAAGGAAGCAACCGGGGGAAGGAAAGTTTCGGAGAAAAGAAACTGAAAGAGGAACAGGGCGGTACTGGGGTCATGTGTACTTTACAAGGGCAGAAGTAGGTAATGATAGGGGGTAACCCCTGTTGCTACCGAAGAGTAGATGATACCTGTGTAGGATTGGAAAATACTCTACCAAGTTTTTCACTGAGGATAAATTAGTCCTAAGGGTGCGGTTAGTATCCGGTATGAACTTCAGGTTTAGTAGCTGGTGGCTGTGCTGGTAATACAAGATAGACCGGCAGGAGGCAGAAGATCAGAGAGTTTAAATAGGCAATGCCAGTATGTGGGTTGCAGGTATAGCAGCTAGGGTAGAACCTTCGGGTGGCTACTTAAATAGGCAACCAAAAGTTGCAGGTGAGGATAGTTGTACTCTCGTCAATGTACGAATATCGGCTTTCCCTCTATGTAGGGTGCCGAGGTCTAATATATCTTGAATAAAAGCCAATTCCCAAAGTGGGCACTTTGAAAAAAAAAATTGTAATTATATAGAAGTTTTAATAAATAAAAATTTTTTAAATTTGGCTTTTTTAAAATAATCAATTATAATTGCTATATATAAATATAAAAAGGTAAGTATGGGTATTATGGCGCAGTACCAATTATGGCGCACACATAATATCTTGTGATCCAATGATCAGAATCAGATAATTTTGCTACCATTCTATTCGTTACAATGAGACAAATCAAATGGTAGTAAAATCATTTGATTCTGATTACTGGATCACAAGATATTGATACTTAAATAAAATAAATAAAATTTTTAATTTTAAGGTTTTAATAAAACCTAATTATAGTATGTAAATAGTGACTTTTTTTATGAGTATATAGCAAATATGTATTGTATAATTAATAAAGTATATATAGTAGAAATTAAGATAGCACGTATAGTTCATAAAAAAATTCTTTAAAAAATTTTATTTATAACCTATACCAACCCTAACATGAAAAAAAACAATATTATCGCTTACTCTAACCCTAACTATTAAAAGGGGAATATTTATAAAAGATAAATTTTATAAGTGTTGCTAACTATACATTCTTTTGTAATTTTTTTTGCTTATATCTATACATACATTATTTAAATATGAGTTTATACAGCACATATTTCTGTAATACCCTTTTTTTATTAAGTAAATTAACCTTCATTATTAAGACAATTTTGTTCATCGTTACAAATTCTACTTATCTCTAAATTTTCATAAAAATTAGATAATTTTTTATTAAGTTATTTGTAAAAGTATACTTGTGTTCTAATAGGCTCTTTTGTCACAAAAACGTTTTTTTTTTTTTTTTTTTCCAAGTCAAAGTGCCAACCTCGGGGGAGAGCTTTTTTATTCAAGATAATCAGACCCCGGACGCCCTACATAGAGGGACATTCGACATTTGTACATTGACAAGAGTACAACTAGCCTCACCTGCAACTTTTGGTTGCCTATTTAAGTAGCCACCCGAAGGTTCTACACTAGCTGTCATACCTGCAACCCATATACTGGCATTGCCTATTTAAACCCTCTGATCCTTGCCTCCTGTCAGCCCGTCTTGTATTACCGGAACACTGTTTCGGATGCTAACCAGTCCCCCTTAGGACTAGTTTATCCCGGTGGAAAACTTGGTAGAGTGGTCCCTGTCCCACACAGATATCACCTATACTTCGGTAGCGTACGCATTTGCCGAAACCAACACTTGCAGTTAGGGGTGGTTATCTAACTGCTATCACTACCTACTTTTGCCCTTGTAGAGTTCACCTGACCCCAGTACCGTCCTATTCTTCTTTCGGTTTCTTTCCCCCGGAAGTTTTCTTTCTCCCGGTTGCCTTCCTACTTCCAATCCGAGGACCCGGAAGGGTTGGTCTGCCCTGGCAAACCCAGAAGCTCCCTCCCCTGGTACATGATTCTGAAATACATGTTCTTTTCCTTCGGTGCGACCCCCGGCGGTCCGGTTGGTAGGGCCCGCCATAAGCCCTTTTGTCTTAAGTCCGCTTCCGGTCAGTCCACTACCGGTCAGTCCCGTCCGATTCCTATTAGGTACCGTCAAAAGTCCGGTTACCTTTCTACTCGGGGCTTGCCAAGTATGGTTTCCCTTTGTCCTACAGTTCTGTGTGTAACATAGCGCCTGCGCTCCCCAGGATCTACACGCTCCAGTTCTGTGCGTAACACAGCGCCAAAGCTCCCAATACGAGTTGGTATAACCTAGGAAACAGATTTGTAAATCTGAGCTAAGAATCCGGGTTACAATAACACAGGTAAATTCTTCGAAATCGTCTCCAGTGGGATTCGAACTCTGTACCTTTGCTACAACTACTTGGGGGTGACAACTATCCAACTACACTATGTCGCCACACCCTCAAAAACGTATTTTATAAACATCAATTAATAATCAATTAATAAAAAATTATCTGATTTTTATGAAAATTTAGAAGTAAGTAGAACATATAATGATTAATAAAATTGTCTTATTAATGAAAGTCGATTTATTTAATAAAAATTTTGCTAACAACGCATTAAAGTTATTTTTTTTAGTCTTTTAAATTTTAATCTTTTATTGCTAGTAAATTGTAGTGTAATGATTAGAATAAAATAATTCTGGTACCATTCAACTCGTCTTACTGAGACGATTCAAATAGTACCAAAATCGTTCAATTCTGACTGCTAGATTACAAAATATCGCGTGTGCGCCATAATTGGTACACGTAGTGATTTAAGCTGGCTAATGTAGCCACAGCTAAGTTAGCTTAGCCGGCTAAGCCAGCTGATGTAATATGATCGGCTGGCTTATGCAGCTAAAAAGCTAACTATTATAAGGGAACCATTAAAGCCAGGTGCCTTTATATGTTTTTTTATTATTTAATTAAAATTAGGATAAGAGTTAAATCTTATAGGTAAAATTGCCTTCCTGACATTTTTTATTAATGCTCCAAGACAGGTTTAGACACTCGTTTCTTGTATTTTTGGTATTTTTCACTTTTTTTCTTTGTTTTTGTCTCGTCGGGCTGATCCGTGACGAGCAAAATTTACAATTTGATTGGCTGACAGTTATATGATGGCACCTAACTTTAACAAATCCCTATTATAAGAATCTGATAAATTCCAAAAAGGAAAATAAATGGATACTAAAGTACTTATAAAAAATATTCTGAAATATTCCGAATGCAGGCCAATAGTTAGCTGTTAGCCAGCTGCTTAGCTGATGATTTAGTTGGCTGGCTAAGCCAGCTGACTAAAACCATGTGGCTTAATTACTAGGTACACATATAATAATTTGTTGATTTTTTAGCTTTTTTTTAATTTGCAATATTGAGTGATCTAGTGATCAGAACCAAACGATTTTGGTATCATTCGATTCGTCACGATGTGACGAATTGAATGATAGCAAAATTGTTGGATTCTGATTATTAGATCACGTGATAACGGCCGTTAAAGTTACCTATACCATAATACCTATATTTACCTTACTAAGTAAATTGATAATAATGCTTTAAGTAATATTATTCAGAAGACAAAATTACATATATTGTAAAATTTTAAGATAATTTAAATAACATTTTTATTAATTTACTTTTACAAGTTATGCTTAGGTAAAAAAATTAAAAAAATTAAAATTTTTTAACTTATATGAAATTATAAAAATATATTAATAAAATTTTATCCAAATTATTTCAAAATTTCAAAATATATGCAATTTTGTATCCTAAACAACTTTACTTGATTATTATTAGGGCAATGACATTTATTATGTAATATTTTAGGGGGTGGGGGGTCAGACAAAATCTTACATTACACAAAATAGACTACTAGCCAATCAAAATCAAGAATTATTTAACCATAATTATAACAAAATATAGAATAAATATATTTTTTTGTATAACAAAATTGAGCATTTTGATTGGTCTTACATGGGGGTGGGGGGTAAGCCTCTATAGTAAATGGATATTATGTAATAAATGTCATGGCTCTTATCGATTTATTTAATATAATTTTGACTTTTATATGTAGTTAGGGCGCTAACATTTATTAGATAAAATTTTAGGGAGTGGGAATCAAGAAAAATTTTATCTTAGTTAAATTTGATTGGCCAAAATTCTATTTATAGTTCTTACCTAGGGGTGGGGGTAAGCTCCTATAGTAAATGGATATTAGATAATAAAGTCAGCGCCCTTATGATATACGATTATTTAAAAAAAATTAAAAAATTTTTATTTAAATAATCATATATTGTAGCTACATATAAAAGTTAAAATTATATTAAGTAAATTGATAATAATAATTTAAATAAAGTTGTTTGGGATACAAAATTGTATATATTCTGGATAAAATTTTATTAATACACTTTTTGTCCGGAGCAAAGCGTAGGACTCATACTTCTACACTCAGTGATAACCAAAACTACGTTTTTGATATGATTATATCAAAATAATCAAAAACGTAGTTGTGGCATTTTCCATCTGTAACACCGCATACCTATATTTGCTCAGTTGTACAATAGCTACAAAAGTTTTATGCGCTTTTTATATAGTGCTATACTATATTCTTCAATATGCATGAAATGAATAGATCATCCTGATATACATGATCTAAATTTTTTTAATCAAAAATTATCATTATTATTATCGCTATACTAAATCGCTATACTATTTAACCTTGCGACAAATTTACTACAGTAGTTTTTTGTCGCCCTCACTTTCTTTTTTTCTTTTTTTTACATTCTAATTACCATACGATATTACCTACCAATAAGACCATAAGACATTGCACAGCGCAGAAAGTTGATCGTAAACGTTACCCACCACAAAGCCTTGCTTAATACAAACATTTCCATCACAAACCGTTGCCATTGTCTACCATTGTAATGTAAGGTATTGTATTGTATATGGATTGGTTATTATATTATTTGTTTTGGAATATAATCAGCATTTTCTGATTTAAAAATTTTCTTATTCCATATTACTTACAGACTATCGTATTGTATTGTATATAGATTGGTTAAGGTTACCATATGTTATTTGTATTAGAATATAATCGATATTTCTGTTTTAAAAATTTTCTTATTTCGTATTACTTTCAAACATAGATTGTTAAGGTTATGTTATTTGTGTTAGAATATAATCAACATTTTTGTTCTTATTCCGTATTACTTACAGACCATTATATTGTACAGTATTGTATCAGGTATAAGACTGGTTAAAGTTATATTATTTGTGTTAGAATATAATTGACATTTCCGATTTAAAAATTTTCTTACTCTGTATTACTTACAGACTATCGAATAAATTAATGAAATAATTTGTGCTACTACTAGCCTAAGCATGATAGTCATGAAAAAACCTGAAAAAAGTTAAATTTTGGTTTTTTTTTTTTATTAAAAATTATAGTAATTATTAAATTCGGGTTTGGTCAACACTCAAAATATCGAAAAAAATTTTGTAATTATGTTGTGAGTTGATTCAGAGCTTTTTGACATTCTTTATAATCAACATTTTTGTTCTTATTTCGTATTACTTACTGACTGTCATATTGTATTGTATCAGGTATGAGACTGGTTAAAGTTATATTATTTGTGTTAGAATATAATCGACATTTCTGATTTAAAAATTTTCTTACTCTATATTACTTAAAGACTGTCGAATAAATTAACGAAATAATTTGTGCTACTACTAGCCTAAGTATGATGATCGTGAAAAAAACCTGAAAAAAAGTTAAATTTTGGTTTTTTTTTTTTTTTTTAAAAAATTATAGTAATTATTAGATTCAGGTTTGGTCAACACTCAAAATATCAAAAAAAATTTTGTAATTATGTTGTGAGTTGATTCGGAGATTTTTGACATTCTTTATAATCAACATTTTTGGTCTTATTCCATATTTCTTACAGACTATCATTGTATTGTATCAGGTATGAGATTGGTTAAAGTTATATTATTTGTGTTAGAATATAATCGACATTTATGATTTAAAAATTTCTTATTCTGTATTACTTACAGACTGTCGAATAAATTAATGAAATAATTTGTGCTACTACTAGCCTAAGCATGATGGTCGTGAAAAAAACCTGAAAAAAAGTTAAATTTTGGGGGTTTTTTTTATATTAAAAATTATATCATAGTAATTATTAGATTCGGGTTTGGTCAACACTCAAAATATTGAAAAAAATTTTGTAATTATGTTGTGAGTTTATTCAGAGCTTTTTGTTTTTTAATTTTTTTTATCTTTTTTTTTTATCTTTTTTTTTTAAATTTTTTATTATTATTTTTTTTGATTATTTTTTCTTTTTTTATTATTCATTTTTTTTAGAGAATTACTACGTTTAACCGGGGGAATTTCTCTATTACATGAATCAGTAATCTACATGATTTATATATATAACCAGTATTTATTTTTTTTTGTTTACATTTGTTTTTTTCTTTTTTATAGTTTTCTAATTTAGTGGCTTTTTTTTTTTATATATATAGCATCGATTCTTTTACTTTCCTTGTCGTCGTTTGTTGTTATGGTCGTTCTTCGATGTCGCTGTTCGTTGATAATGTCATTATTTGGTATCATCGTTTTTAGGTGTCATCGTTCTTCGGTGCCATTATTTTTCAATGTTGTCATTTTCAGTATGTTGGCGCCTTCTTGTTAACGTTGTCGTCATTTGCTTGTTTGTTACTAACTGCTTGTTTTTTTCGTTCAGGTTGTTGGTTTGTTGCCGCTGGTTCATTTTGTTGTTATTTTGTGAGGTTCTGCTATAGTTCTTTGGCATCATTTCGTCATTTTTGGTTCTCTTTCGTTTGCTCTGTTTCCCTGTAAAAAAAGTGGTACGGGTTGGCTCGAAATGGCACGGATCTTGTGGCATGCACAAAAACGTTTTACAAAATGGCACAGTAAAAATGGCACAGACATTACAGCAAAGGGTGTCATGAAATGGTGCATTCAAATGACACGTATGTGTATGTATTGGCTCGTTTCGTGGAGAGCGAAAGATTGGGATGTTCTGGTATTCGTAGGTAAGTTGTAAGGAATATATATGTTCCGGTATATAATCGGAATAGATAGTAGTTGGTTAGTCGATTTGGTGACGTGTTGTCTGATTCGTTGTAGATCATTTTTGTTGGTTTTTTATAAGGGTCGATTTGGTGATTTCACTGATAAAGCTTTTGTGTCTTAACAAAAAAAAATTTTGCTTCATATGCAGTTAGCTTGTTCATCTTATCTTGATTACTTATGTGAATTTATGTTTTAATAGCTAATCCATATCGTTATCGTGGTGGCACTTGAATTTACGTTCTTTACCCATGCCAAATCCTGTGTCGATTCGACTGCAAATTGTTTCGTGGAGAGCGAAAGATTGGGATGTTCTGGTATTCGTAGGTAAGTTGTAAGGGATGTATATGTTCCAGTGTATAATCAGAAAAGATAGTAGTTGGTCAGATTAATCACATTTTTTCTGTTGGTTCATTTTGAAGGTCGATTTGGTGACGTGTTGTTGTTTGTTGTGTTGATTTGTTGGTTGATATTGTAGATCGTTTTTGTTGGTTTGTTATAAGGGTCGATTTGAAGGTCAGTAAAGGATTTTTTTTAAAAAAAAAAGCAATATCTCATGATTTTACTGATAAAGCTTGTGTGTCTTAACAAAAAAAATTTTTCTTCATATACAGTTAGCTTGTTCATCTTATAATGATTACTTATGTGAATTTATATTTTTAATAGCTAATCCATATCGTTATTGCGGTGGTACTTGAATTTACGTTCATTACCTGTGCCAAATCCTGTGCCAATTCGACTGCAAAACCTGAGCCATTTATACGGATTAAAGCTGTAGATTAGAGTTAGTGGTATAGGGTAAAATTGGGATTATTTAAGATTAGAGTAAGAGTAGTGTGGGATTAGGGTTAGGCTAGTATTAGGCGAAAGGGATGGGGTTATAGTTAGGGTAAGGGTAATGCAGGATTAGGGTTAGACTAGGTGAAAGAGATGGGGTTATGGTTAGGGTAAGGGTAGTGTGGGATTAGGGTTAGGCTAGTATTTGATTATTTTAGAAACTTAAGTAAAAAAATATGAAATAAATATAAATTGATATGTAATATAAATAATAATAAATATGAAATTGGTTTTAAATTTTATTGGTTGATTTGGGCTTGTGTAACAGAGAAATTTCCCCCTAGTTAAGATTAGCAATTCTCAATAAAAAATAAAATTTTATATTAAATAGTGAAAACTTGTGAATATTGTATATTTAATAAATTAAAATATTATATAATAATAATAAATAAAAAAAAATTTATGATTTTACTAAATCTCACCGGCGGTAATTATTACCGCTCTATAATAAACTTTTTAAAAAACTAAGATTAGGGTTTAGAGTTAGGGTTAGGATAATATTGTTAGTCGAAATACTTAATTTAGTCAACTATTTAGGCAATTAGTGTCTAAATATATTTCGACATGGCATTATTTTTTTTCGAAACGTCAAAAGTCTAAATTTGCCTAAATGCCTAAATAGTTGACTAAACAAATACTATGTGACTAAATGTCTAAATAGTTGACTAAATATAATGCTATATAACTAAATGTCTAAATTAAAATAAACAATAAAAATATTATATATGTATATATATATGTAGCATTAGTATATAATCATTTTATATTATCTATTTAGAAGTCTAAAATTTTAATAAATGTTCTATGCTTTTAAATATGGTGCTTATTATTAAATCGCATGTTATTAAAAATATTAAGCCCATATTTTGTACTTAGCCATTTCTAATAGCCGTATTTGTTGTTAATGCGCATTATTTAATTTAAACTTTAAACTGATAGTTTATACTTACCGGTAGCCATTTTATAATGTCTATGTTTGTTATTAATAATACGTATTATTATTTATATAATTTGTTTTAAAGTTGTAAATATGAAGATTCTATTTAATTATAGCGTTTTGCAAAAAAGTGTGACCCTGTGATTTACACAGTAAAATTTTAATTCCCTATTGATCATCATTTTCATCAAAAACGTCTATGTTTTATCTGAAATCTTTAAAATTGAAAAATCGGCTGATTTCTCGTGATTTTAAATGACACCATGATTTGCAGAGGTCACACATTTTTGCAAAGCGCAATAAGCTCTGGTATAGCTTTAAAACAACCAGAAAACTTTGTACATTGCTTCATATTATTTGTAAAACCTAATAACTTACAGTATTAAATAATAAAAATAGAATCTAATCGGGCCACTCAATACAAGAAATAACTATAAAGATTTAGAATTTTATCATCGATTCTAAATCGATTTTGAGGTTTCTATCATCTATTTTGATTTTTAGAATTGATTTGCATCCCTACTTCGTGATATTTACATACAGTTCCGCAGCTGCAATGGCAGTGCAAGGACCTGAAACAGATGATGCAGGATGACGCCCCGATTCTCTTAGCTATATGGGTGTATGTTAGACATCTTGCTTATACTTGTGTTTTCATATAGTTTAGGACCTTGGGGTTTGGAAAATTTTAGAACTGAGAGGTCAGTAGTTTATGCGTGAGTTGATTGGTATAGGTCAAATAATTAGTCCTAGACTAGAGGTATTGATGTTAAAGTATGAACGCTAGAGCTTGTTTGGATAGCGAACCTATTGCTATATGTTTTTTCATATATATTTCTTAATTTAGACATTTTGACATTATTTAGACATTTCGACATTATTTAGACATTTCGACATTATTTAGACATTTCGATATAATTTAGGATTTCGATAATATTTAGACATTACGGCAGCCTAAATATCAAATGTCGAAATATTTATACAAGCATAAAACAATTTCAGCTAACAACATTGGGTTAGGATTAGGGTTAGAAAGGCATATTATATGAAAAATTTTGCGCTAAAAACTTTTACTTAGCGCCTGAAGATAAGTTAGTATAGTAAAATATTTTGTTGTCTAAGATTTTTTAGATTTTTTCTTAGTTTCGTTATTTTTTTGTTTTTGTTTTGGTTATACAAGTTCCTACGATCTAATTGGTTGAACATATGAGCGGTGATGATCACTGCTGGTGAGATTTAGCAAAACTTAAAATTATAATTAAATTGCGGAAACTTGCGAAAACTTGCGAAAACCTGTAAAATGTTCAAAAAACATGATTATGTGAATATAATAATTATTAATTGATATCATATCAGATATATATCGATTAATATCGATATATATCAATATATCGATTACTACCACGATCGATAGTAATCGGCAAGGGTGATGGGTATTGATATATATCTCACGGTTAGTAATCGATATATATTTATATATAAAATTTGCTGATATTGGTATTAAAGGAGGCAAAGACGGGTTGATCTTTGATCAAGTATTTTCATGATAACTAAGAAAAAATTTTATTTATTTTAATTTAATAAAAATAATATAAAAAAAATCTAATAAAAAGAAAAACCAAATCTAGAAAACAACCATTGTACAAGTGAAAACCAAAACTATGCAAATTAACTGTATTCTACATTAAAAAAAAATTAAAAAAATTAAAAAAAATAGATCGTTAAGATTCTTAACAATCTATTTATCATTAATGATCCTAAAAATAGATCGTTAAGAATCTTAACGATCTATTTTAGATCATTAATGATTTAAAATAGATCATTAATGATTTAAAATAGATTATTAAGAATTTTAACGATCTATTTATCATTAAGAATTTTAATGATCCTAAAATAGATCGTTAAGAATCCTAACAATCTATTTTAAATTATTAAGATTCTTAATGATCTAAAATAGATCGTTAAGATTTTTAACAATCTACTTTAGGGTCATTAAAATTCTTAATGATAATCTTAACAATTTAAAATAGAATGTTAAGATTCTTAACGATCTAAATAGATCGTTAAGACTCTTAACGATCTAAAATAGATTTATTTATAGTTTTTTTAAATTTTTTTTTGTTTATTCTTTTTTATTATTTTTTTTGTTTATTTATTTTCACACGGTTGTGCATCATATAAAAATAATTGATAATCATTATTTTTGTTTGTTTTTGTCTTCCTTTACTAATCTTTTTTTTTGTATTGTTGTTGGTATCATTATTGGTGCTATCGTTGAAGCCGCTAGTATTGTTTTAGTTGGTGTTGTCCTAGTTGGTGTTGTCACTAGTGTCATAGTTGGTGTTGTCGTTGGTGTCATCATTGGTATTGCTAGCTAGTGTCATTGGTGTTCTTGTAGAATAGCTTTACATGCTTCTATTGGTATTCTTGTAAATAGTATTGCATAATTTTTTGGCATTCTTGTAGGTAGTCTATTTGTTTTTTTGCATTTTTGTAAAGAGGTCTTGCTTGTTGCTTTGGCATTCATACAGGTGGTCTTGCTCATTTTTTTTGCGTTCGTATAAGGTAGTCTTTTTTGTTTCTCTAGCATTCGAGCTTGTTGTTCTCTGGCATTTGCTTTGTTTGCTTTTTGTTTTTGTTTTGTTTGCTTTTTGCCTTTGCTTCATTTGCTTTGTGCCTTTTGCTTCGTTTGTTTTTCATTTTTTGCTTTATTTGCTTTGCACTTTTTGCTTTGTGATTTGCTTGCTTTTTTTGCTTTGTTTACTTTTTGCTTTTCATTTTATTTTTTTTTTGTTTCGCTTATTTTGCATTTAACTAACTTCTTTTTTTTTTCTTTTAGATTAATAATTTAGTTGTCTTTCAAGTTGTTTTGTAGAGTCACTGTAGTTAGAGCTATTGTTTAGTGCATCATTGGTGTCATAATTAGTATATCACTGATGTCGTAGTTGGAGCTATCATTGGTGTCATAATTATTGTATCAATAGTGCTATAATGTATTGTCATATATGGAGTTATTAGAAAGAGTTAATATAGATGATTAGTATAAATTAGATTAGATTAGTATAGATTAGAGTAGGGTTAAGGTTTGGGTTAGAGCTAGAGTTTGGGTTAGAGTTTGGATAGAGTTTGAGTATTCGTTACTTTATGTTTTTTTATTTATTGTATTTTTGGTTTTTTTTTTTTTAATAAAAAATTTTTACCGGTAAAGTTTTTTTATAAAATTTGCAATTGATATTGATTGACTGGTTATGAGTGATTTATTATCAAAATATTAATTGTTTTTATATTGGTTATATATCGATTATTAACTATATATCAATTATAATCACTATTAATAAAAATCGGCAGGGGTGTTTATAATCGATATATATCCAATAGATTAGTAATCGATATATATGCATCATGGATATATATCGATTACTATCACTGTTGATAGAAATTGGCAGGGGTATTTAGTATCAATATATATCTTACCGGTTAGTAATCGATATATATCTATATATAAAATTTGCCAATAGAGACTTAATATCCTATAATCTAAGCATTCACTCAATTTACAACCTAAAGGAAATCAAGCACAAATGCATAGTAGACAAATCTTTATCAATATTAGCAGAACCCGATATAATATTAACAACTAAATTTCAACTATCAAAACTACTTACAAACACTTTCACAATACAATTGATTAATTAGACGAACCATTCACAATACGAAAACTTCTAAAAATTATATACAAAGCAAAATCAATAAATCGATAGCTATCACAATCAAGAATAAATCAATGGCACAAAACGAATAACATAAACTAGAAACTAACTTACAACAGTCTCAATAACCACAGTAGACCTCTAGCAAGATCAACTGACTCGAAAAAAGAAAGACTAAAAGCCTTCAAAGTGAAAATATTAACCCATGAACTACCTATATTACAAACACTCCACAACAGAAAACCAGACATATACCCAAACTATGGATGTCTGCTATATCTCCAATTAGTTGATAATACAATCCACTGGTTAATATGTTCTAAAAACGAAACTACACTCGACGATATATTAAAAACAGCCCTAACAAAAACATCAATCAAAGAAGAGATTCCCATTGAAAATATATCAAAAACTTTATCAAAATTTACATCACTAACAAAGTTCCATTAGCAGCAATAACCTCTTCTACACTATTCCCTACAGCTAGCCAAACAAAATCAATTCGAATAACACCAAAATTCTACCACACCATTATCAAGAAAATATACAAAAAAATTTGAATCAAAAATTGAATCGAAATCAACAAACTTACCCCATTAACCTTTACTTCTAATAACTCTCCCCAAGAAACAAGACTATACTCCACCACGAAAGAACTAAATTTCAATAACTGGACACAAACATTTATTAACAATAATTCATCACCCAACATAATTAATAACTGGAGGTCTTTGACCGATCTGGTAAAGATTAGGTCTAAAGTAAAGTAGCTTTATCCTCCCTTCCCCTATATGAAATGTATCATTACAAAATTTGTATTATTTTATATTTTCATTAATAAACGAAAAGAGAAAAGACCTCTCTTTAAAAAAAAAAAAAAAATAGCTTTTTACTATATTGAATTTTGGTTCAGAAGAAACCCATTATTAAATACCCGGGTTGATTTTAAGAACTTATTTTTTTAGAATAAATAGTTTTATAACTTTAGCTTTGCGCTCTTTATATAAATAAAAATTTTGAATTTATGGGAATTTTTAATTAAATATTAATAAATATGAGAACTAAAATTTTATAAACAAAATTAGAATCAAGAGTAAATAAATTTAATAAATATAATAACGAACTAATAATCTAGGCAAAATTCATTATATAAAATTTTGAAATTACTATACATTAAATTTGTGCCTGCCAATTCTATATCATCATTTAATATTTTCATTAAAATACTTTTAATAGAAAGTAATATAACGATTTTATTATTTTTGAATAAGACATATAATCTTTTCCTTTAATTATTTGCCAAATATAGTATTTGTTTTGTTGCAATTGGGCTTCAGAAATATTGTTGCTAACACTGATTCTTTGTTTTTGAAAAAATGTTTGCTATTGAGTGCTTTTATCCATACTAAAAAAAAAGAAAATCGCTTTTGTATAATTATATCATATACATATGCATGCTTTTCAGATTTTTCATATAAAATATGACCTTTAGCAAACTTTTTGAGCGTAGAAAAAAACTATATGCTTTGACTATTAAGGTCTAGACGGAGCTGATATAGTTGTTGTAAGGCTTCGTCTTCAGCATCTTTCTGAAACTTTGATCATTTTTTTGCTGACTTGTTTATTATCTTTTCAGATAAAATCCTATTTCTCTAAAATTGCAATTTAAAAAATTAGTTAATCGCATATGCCATGTTATAATAATATGCTGAGTTAAAGAGCCGATTTCCTAACTATAATGTTTAAAATTCCTATAGACTTCTCAAATAATACATACCCAATATAAATGGATTTTATCAAATCCTGAAATCGATAACAATAGCCAATATTATTTGATTTAAAAATATACAAATTTTGTAATAAATGGATGCTTTATACCAGGTACATGCTATTTTAAGGTACTTATAGGCTTAAATTGGAGTCGTATCTTACCTTTTCTCCACCCATCTTTATAATAATTAAGTGTAAGTATATGATACAATTTCTAGCCTTCAAAATAGCATTTACAAAATTTTTGTATGATTAATTACTTGCCTTTATATGTTTCAAGTTTCGGAAAAAAAACAATATCCCAGCAGAGTTATTATTTCAAATTAACTTGTAATTAAAACTTTGAGCGATCGAATATGAAATATATAAATTAATATGATTTATATATAAAATGTCGATCTTTGTTCTACAAATAGACTTGTATAACTACAAAGTTGTTCTCCCGTAATTTACTAACTCCTAGGTAGTACTAAAATCATTCGATTCTGATCACTAGATCACAAGATATCACATGTGCGCCATAATTGGTACATGCAGAGACAGTCAAATATTATTTCGATAATTTAAAGATATTTTGATTATTTTTTGCAAATATTTCGATAAATTTTGATTATTTTATCAAATATTTTACCAAATTTTATTTATTTTTACAAATCTTTTGCCAAATTTCGATTATATAAAATCGAATATTTTATTCTTTTGATGTATTAAAATACATCATACTTAATATTTTAAGTGATTTAGCACTTAAATTGTACTGATTATCAGCCAAAATATTATTATAAACAGAAAAGCTACGCTCTATAGCACATGATGAAAGTGGGAGCCAAATATAATCAAAAGCTATTTCACTTAAAAGAGGAAGCATAAATGAAACTTTTTTCCAAAAATCTTCAAGATTTGAGTATTCAAATTCAGCTAAATCTAAGTTACAATACAAACCCCATTCATAAATAAGAGATACAGAAGGATTAGAAAGTTGAAAAATTTCACTACAATGTTTTTGAATATCACGATGAGTTGATGCTAATTGAATATAACAAGGATCAAAAATTTGAACAGCTTTAAACAAAGATCTAGATGGATAATTAGACAAATGGTTTGAAAACTTAGTATATGCAGCTTTATATGCTGCTTGAAATACGGTTTCAAAAGTAGAAATAGTAGAATTAAATCTTTCAAGAATGAAATTAATATTGGGCCCAAAATTAGAAGAAGTCATACCATTATATATATATGTTTCTAATTGTTGAATGCGGTTTTCTATAAATGGAAATAAAGGTTCACATTCTTTTTGAAAAAAATTCAAATCTAATATAAATTGAGGTGTGTATAAATGAATAAATGTAAGATACAATTCAATTAAACCATTAGTATTTTGATTTGAAAAAAGAGCAACAATAATATTAATGGGTTCAGAAGCTTTTATTTCTTTTTCTTCAATGTAAAAACCACAGATATATTCAAGATAATCATGAATATAGATGCTGGTGAAATTAAATCAGAGTGGTGAAATGATTTCACCATTTCACCAATCACCAATCGGTAATGGTGAAAATGGTGTAACTGGTGAATTGGTGTAATTGGTGTAATTGGTGAATTGGGAATTGGTGATATGGTGAATTGGTGAAATGGTGAATTGGTGGAATGGTGAAACAGCGGAATGGTGAAATGGTGAATTTCCAGAGTCTGGAATTATTTCAGCCTGGAATTCGGTTAGGTTTTTGTTCAAGTTTTTACATTTTATGTTTTTACAGGCACACTTTGAGGTCAGAACTATTAACTGTTTATAGGACTGAGCAAATTTACCATTTCACCAATTCACTGTTTCACCATTTCACCAATTCACCATTTCACCAATTCACCAATTCACCGTTTCACCAATTCAATTCACCGTTTCACCAATTCAACAATTCACCAATTCACCAATTTCACCAATTTCACCAATTCACCATTTCACCAATTTCACCAATTTCACCAGCATCTATAATCATGAACATAAAAAGCTATCTCAAGCCAGGAACTCCATCTTGTAGCGTTTGGAAGTGCCATAAATCGAGCAGTTAGTTTTGATTTAATAAAGCTATACCAAATTGAATCGATAGATTATAGTCTAAAAGCCCATGTCGTCGAAGATAATTCATATATCGGTTACGTCGTATTTTTGAATGTACCATGGTCTTTTTAATATTTGCGATAAGCTTCTTAACATCATTAAAATTATCAATAGATATAAATGCTTCACTAAGTAAAATTAAAAAAATATTAAATTTAAAATTAATAAAATATATAAAACCGTATTTAAACGACAATTTTTAATAAAATATATAACTGTATATAATGATAAATTTTATTAAAACACAAAAACCATACATAATAATAATTTTTAACAAAATAACCTTTCAAGACTATAGTCCCAAAAGGTTATTTTGTTAACAAAAGTCCTATATCTCATACCTTATCAAATTCAAAATATGTGCACAACAAGTATTATGCTTAAGCTGCGGCATAATTGGAGTTAAAACATCTTTTGCACATTTTTTCATATATTGTGCTGAATCAGTTACAAAAATATAAGGGGAACTAAATTCTATTGACCATTTAGTCAAAATTCTAAGAATTAATTGACCTATAGTAACATTATTTACTTGATTTAAAAACTCTACTGAAATAAGTTTTGTATTGCCTCTATAACTGAATAATACATTGACTATACTACGGGCTTTTACATCTGTGGTTTCATCAACAATTATAGAAACAGGTTTTTTACAAACCTCAACTTTAAGTTCCATAAGATTTTGATCAAAAACAGTTGGCAAATATTGGCACCGAAGAACTGAAGAAGAAGGAATAGCACCACCTTCATGGCAATATTCTTTTAAAAAGTCTTGGAGCTTATCCACCTTTTCAATAGGAATGTCCACTTTTACACAAGCTTTTAGCAGATCTAAAATAACTTTTTGCTTTGCTTCGGAGACCGTTAAAGAAGATTGAAGCGTAAGTTGACAAGAATTTTGGGATTTTTTTTGTGCGTCTTTATGACTGTTAGATTTGATATATGTAGTTATCGTAGCTTTGGTTTCTCAATTAGTACTGTGATGGCAAAAACAGCTCATTAATTTATTGCCTTCAATATGAAAATGTTCTTTGAATTCTTGTGCCCGGGCCTAAATTGTAACTTCTTTAGACAACCTATTTGGTATTAAAAAAAAAAAAAGTCTAAAAAAAAAAAAAAAAAAAAAAAACCATCCAATTCAAGGTTTTTTGAACGTAATAGAAAAAAAAAAAAGTATTCGCAAAAAAGCAAAAAGGCACCAAGTTGTAAAAAGGTGTATTTGCCAAAAAAGCAAAAAGGCGCCAAGTTATAAAAAGATGTATTTGCCAAAAAAAAAAAAAAAAAAAACAAGAAGTTTTAAAAAAAGATTATTGTATTATGCAATTTGACCAATAAGATTTGAATGATTATAGCGTGATTATTACGTGATATTGTTTTTGCATTTTGATTGGTCAATTTTAAAAATCTGCAACAAAAATCCAATTTATTTCGATAAATTTCAAAAATTACCATAAATTTCGGAAAATTTCGATAAATTTTTTAAAAAATTTTTGACAGTCCCTGGGTGCATGTATAATAATTTGTTGATTTTTTAGTTTTTTTTTAATTTGCAATATCATGTGATCTAGTGATCAGAATCAAACGATTTTGGTATCATTCGATTCGTCTCAATGTGACGAATTGAATGATAGCAAAATTGTTTAATTCTGATCATTAGATCATGTGATAACTGCTGTTAAAGTTACCTGCGCCATAATACCTATACTTACCTTATATTATAAAAAAGCTATGCCAAAATACTATATTTTTTCCAAAATAAGCTACTACCAAATAAGTTACCCCTGACTTTTTTTAAAAATCTCAAAAATCTGTTAGCAGTTGCTACATATAAAGGTCTAAATTTTACTAAATAAACCTTAAAAGTGCTATTAGTAAACTTGTTTAAAATATTAAAATACATTTATAATAAAAATTTCATATTATTTGAACTTTTTCAATTTTTTAAAAAATTTAATAATTCGAAAATAAGCTACCTCTACGTTTTTTGTGTAATTTTTGGCCCGAAAAAGATAGCTTATTTTTAGAAAAATATGGTAGGACCCTGAATATCTCTCAAATAGATTATAACTAGATTTTAACCAATTTTAATCTAATTTGCTAAAAATTTCAAAGCTATTTACTTAAATAACTTTGATTTAGTAATTAGATAAATAAACTTTTTTTTGTTAAATGAATCTTACTGAGAACTTCATTTTAAAAAAAGTTCATTCAAATTAGACTACTGAATGCCAAGATAATTGCAAAAAACTTTTTTTTTGCTTCTTAAATTTTAGGAATTTTATTGAAATGCATAAAGTATAACCTTTATACTAGATATCTAAAGTCCTGTCAAAATTGTTACAAAAACTTTTATCAAAAATATCTTTGTAAGTTCTTGATTAAATTCAATAAAAATTTTTTGTTTTAATTCAATGAATCCATAATTTTAAATAATAATTTGGTTAAATACTAATAGAGATATTTTTGATAAAAGTTTTTGATTTCTAAAAATATATATAACAAAGAAGCTGTACCAAAATTGTTTATAGGAACTTTTATTGAAAATATTTCTGAATTCTTAACCAAATTCAATAAAAATTTTTTTATTTTAATTTTATAAATTTGTAGAATTCAAATAAAAAAATTTTTATCAAATTTGGTTAAGAACATGTAAAATAATATTAATAAAAGTTTTAAAATTTAAAGTAATCTATATAGTGCAAATAGAAAAAAGTTAATCTAAATTTGATAAAAATTTTTTCAATATTGTTAAATCATACTCTAGTATTCAATATTAAAAAATTAAATTTTTTGAATTTTTTTTTAAAAAGTTTATATAATTTAATACATATGCATTGTAATACTATTGTAATACATATTCATCCTTGACTACCCCAAATACACATGTATTAAAGAAAAGCTAAACACCTATGATATCTACTATGTTAAACAATTTCTGGATCACAGATACAAGAAATTACTGACCTAATCACAATTTACCACAATATCAAAAAAATCCCCAAAAGAGAAGCCCAATATGGTTCCAATGATAATTATCTCACATACAACTTCATTTTCAGAATTTATTTACTCTAACCCTTTTACTCTTCTAAAATGAACCCCTACTCGTAAAAGTTGGATAATAAATACAAAGAGAACAATAAGAAAGATCTTCAATTCACTATCCAAGCCACTCAGAGCAAGACACTATATTAGTTCAGACCCACCTCTACCAAACTCATACCATGTCCTGGATGCGATCTAAAGAACACAGCAACTACAAAATACTGCTATTTCAAAATACAGAAAAAATTTATATTCAACCTCCAAGTAGATAGTAGATTAAACATATATGCAGATATTACGAATATTCATTATGCACTTATTTTAGCAAGAACTGTACATAAATCAAACCCCTTCAAGTTTTCAAAACACTTACAAGACCTCTATCTGCCTTTAATAAGTTACCAATTACATTCTGGAAAAACTAACCTCCAACAATTTTTAAAAAAAATCTAACATTATATATTATCACAAAAAAAAAACAATTAACGACATAAAAAAAATAATAGCATCAGATGAATCAGAACAGATAGAGTTCTATTCGGATGCTACAACTTTACTTGGCCATCCAAAATAAACGCAATACTTACTCTCCTATCATTCATTATAATGACTACTAGAAAAGTCTTTCTAGAAATCATCACTGATATTACACAACTTACAATTATCATCGCAGAACAAATGTGCTACTCTCATGACAACCAAATTATGGATAAACAAGAATATTCTTGGATATGATAAGTTTTATTTGCAATATGTAGAGAAAGATGCATATGCATCAACACAAAACTGGAACAAAATTTAACCATAACTAACCCTACTAACATATTCTCCTTAGATGTCTCTTTTCAACAGTTTATTTATAACCAATACATCCTACTATTACTAGGCATCCCAGTGCATACTTCATAAAACCTCAACTAAAACAACAATACAAAATCACAAACTACCTATACTAGCACAACCAACAATATATTACTCTATAGACCAACAATTTGGGCAATATCAACTAGAACTGCACACTGAAATACATCTTCTACAAAGACAAACTCCTTGTATTGAATACTAATTTTGCTCTATCTAATCTAAAAAATTTTAAAGTAAAACTGCTAGCAGAAGAACAGCTAGAAGAACTACCGATCCACTTGCTGCTACACTTAAAAAACCTAATAAAGAACCCAAATTATTTATGTTCTTAATGTCATACCACTCTAGAAAACATTGCCTACCTACTGATCTGTATTGCCAATTACCAAAACTTCTCTAAAGAAATAATACAATACTCTTATGAATATTAGAAGACCTTTAAATTCAACTAATACAACTAGAAACCTTTGTGCAAGCAAGCCTTCAAAGACCTATACATTACAAGGAAGGCCCTTTTCAGAGTTATAACTAACTATATACTCTAGCTCTTTTACGACCAAAAAACAAAAAATAAAGTTTGCTCTACCACTACATCACCTTATAATAAAATATATTTACAAAAAAATCTGGATCATATCCAGAATAACCCAACATTCTCCTGCTCTTACCATCCCACAGGCGATACTTCCTTCTAAACTATCATCTATATTACCACCAATATTTAAATAGTATTCAATATCTGTTCTAACCAATACTCTCTCCAATTCTTTCTCACAATTTAGAGGTCTAATCAACCATTTTAGTTAAAAATAGGTCACAAGTAAACTAGCTTGTACTTCTATCTTCTTTTAGTTTAGTGAATTTCTTATGTATTTATATTTATGTACAATTTACAAAATCTAATAATAAAGATATAAAGGATAGACCTCTCTTAAAAAAAAAGTAATACTGTTGTAATACACCCATCTGATAAACCAATCAGATCACTGAATTAGATGTAATACAAAGCAAAAAATAGTGATATTTTAAAAAATTATTTATATAGTCAGATTTCTCTAAATGTATAGTGAAGGGCCAATAAAAAACCTTGTATTTAGAAAAGTATTACATTTAAAAAAATAAAAATCTATAAGTAATATATGAGTTGGGACCAAGTCAAGCCATGCATTTAGAGAGGTTATGCATTTAGGGAGGTTGCATTTAGGGAAATCAGACTGTAGCTTATATTTTTGTTTATGAAACTACTTTATATATAGGATGTTTTCAATTAAAAGGGCCCATTTTTACATATATTTTATTTTGAGATATTTGAGTTTAATTATTTGTTTTGATTTTTGGACTAATTCGGGATCAATCAAATTTCACGATATTGAGTAGTTAAAGATGGCAGGTGACTATCGAGTCAACTTGTGATGTATTGACTTTACGCAGCTTCATATAATTTTTCTTTTTACATTATTTTGATTTTTTATTAGGACCATGTCATTAATCACCTGATTATTTTTTATCAGAGGCCTACCCCTCTCCCTCTTCCTTAGTATAAATATCGTCAGATTCTTATATATAATTTCAACTTTTTTACACCCTTCCCCTTTAAAAAATCATTTGATTTTTGTCACTCCCCTTATATAAATTAACTTTTATTTATAATTAAAAAAAGTCAATCATGTCAAAATTTATATAAATTTAACAAAAACTTATTTTTCAAAAAAATGTAAAAATGGACCCTTTTAATTGAGAACATCTTATATATTAACAAAAAAATTATATATGCAAAATTTTACTATAAAACTCCCTTTCTTGTTCATATATTACTTTCACTTTATCATAATCCTAACTAACAAAAGAATAGATTGTTTTGGTTGGTTTGATTTATGTTATATTAGATCTTATAGAGAATATTATAATGCACTTGTACTAAATAATAAAAATCTTTTTAAAAAATAACTATAATATAAAAAAATTTAGTTAAAAAATCATCTTTGAGGCTCTAAGGGATATGTTATTAGTCACCTTATTATTTTTTATTAGAGATCTATTCTTTTCTTTCTCTCTTTATATATATTTAATTAGATTTTTTACATATAATTCATGTTAGCAGATTTTTGAAATTCACTATTAAAAATTCTAAAAACATTTAACAGAAATAACTTTTTATTCACTGATTTGTTTTGATAAAACAATTACCAAAATGTTTGTCTTGATAAAATAATTCTAATAGACCCAAAATTGTCAAAATCCAATTACAGAATTCTAATATTATTAATGATTTGTTTCATTTCAGGTATTTTTGAATTGGTTTAACCAATCCAAAAATACCTAAAGTAATATATATCTCTATCGATTTCAGGATCCTGTGATTGAATTTTAATAATTTTGAATTCATTGAATTATCTTATTAAGACAACTATTTTGGTAATTGTTTTATTGAAAATGGACTAGTAGATAAGATATTCACTGTTAAATATTTTTGGAATTTTTAATAGTAAATTCCAAAAAATTTGCTAATATGTTCAACTTTTTTTACCCCTTTTTTAGAGTGTTTAGGATCATGTAATGCTATTAGGGTTCTCGGCATAAGGGTCTTTGGCATGCCATAAGTTGCATGCCACTATGGCATGCCATAGGACCAAAAGGCATGCCATTAAAATTAATATAACAAAAATTTTAATATTTATAAGTTTTATAATTAAAATTAATTAGATTCTTCATATGTTCTACAATTTTTATAATCTCCCAATGAATTTATGCTAATTTTTTTTTTTTGAAAATAATTTACAATTTAAAATATAAATTTATAATATCTTTAAATATAATCTTTTTAACTATCTTAAAAAAATAAATATATGCACATACTATATATGCTATGTACACAATATATATAGTCAAACCTCTCTAAATGCACGGACCTTGGGACCATAGTAAAAAATTTCAAAAATGTGCATTTAGAGAGGGCGTGCATTTAGAGAGGTCAAAATCATAATTGTTATATTACTTGGGACCATGCAGAAGCGTAGGTTTTCATATAGCATGCATTTAGGGAGATTTGACTGTATTACGGTATTATCAAATTTAGTATCCAGTAGTTTAATTTATGAAGCTCTTAAAAACACAAGTACTATAAAAAGTGGCCAATAGCATATATGAAGATTTAATCATGCTATGAAAATTTATTATTATAACGAATATTATTAAAACTTGATTATACTAATTTAGGACTAGTCTAAAATTGTAGATAATCAGAGATAGAAATAGGCGTAACTATGAGAATCTGGGCAAAAGATAAAGTAATTCTTAATTAGGATAAATGTGTGGCTGTGAAAGAGAAAATCATTAGACATTGGGTAGAAAAGATCGTATGATAGTAAATAGAAATGATTAATCATTTGTATGAAATAGGAAAAATCAAAGAAACAACTTGCCAAAGTTATATAGAAAAAAGAGAAAATCATTAGATATTGGGTAAAAAAGATTGTATGATAGTAAATAGAAACGATTAATCATTTGTATAAAATGGTAAAAATTAAAGAAACAACTTACCAAAGTCATAAAGAAAAAAGAAAGCCACATTGTATAATTGCATGTAAAAGAGAACTAAAATAACAATTAATGTATTGTGTAAATTCTCATAGCATATCATAGAATTCGAAGAGATAAAAAAAATTAGATATTGCTATTAGATCTCATGTAACAAAATTAATATATAAAAAGAACACTTATTTGAATAAAATGATAACAATTTTGTATTGATTTTTCGTCTTTTAAGTTATACTCTTGATAACTACCCTGTATGTTAACTGTTAATTAAAAAGATTCGTAAATTTTAGCAAAATATCAATATAACTAAATATACGTTTCTTCATGCATCTGATATGCTAACTACTCTATTATTGTATAAAATTTTCTACTTAGATATAAAAATTATCATTAACCTAAAGTATTGTCAAAAAATAATGCAACCACCAAAAGGTTTTGTTCTTCCAAATATGGATATTCATGATTTCCGTTGAACTGGTTTTTGGCGCTCAGAAGAAAAAATTGCGGGTAATCAATACATGGCCAAGTGTATGTATTGCAATTTTGAACAACCTGGAAGACCTGAAAAGCTCCATAGTCACGTTCTTATCTGTGGTAACTGGCCTGCTACTGAGAAAAGCGCCTACATTGCAAAAGAAACATCCAATTCTCGCAAGCAAATTAGAACTGATGAAGCTCGAATTGAAAATTCTAATTTTACTACTACTAATGACTCTTTTGGAGAGTTAAACGGCAAGAAAGCTTAACTAACTGGGTTATCAAACCTATGTCGCAAAGCCAACAATCCAAATTAAATGAAAAGCTACTTAACACTATAATTTACAGCAACCTTCCCTTTAGTCTTGTTAATAACCCATACTTTGCCGATTTTCTCAAAGAATTAGCTCCTAGTTATAATTTGCCTTCTGTAAGTACACTAAGCACATCTATTCTTAATACAAAGTTTTCTACTTACCTTGCTAAAAAATTAGATATAATGGCAAGTCTCGCTAATATCACTATAGCATTGGATGGATAGCAAGATATTGCTGGTAACTTGATATATGCGTTTATGGCCTTAAAAGAAGATCAAAATTATGTTCTTGATGTTATTGATTTGTCAACAAACCGTCATATTGCTGAGTTTCTTAAACAACAACTTGAAAAAATTCTTTAGTCAAATTTGATTTCTATTAACTCATTCATTATTGCTTGTGTAACTGATAACCCTTCAGTCATGATAAAAATGCATGCTAACCTTAAGAAAGATTATTCTAATATTATTCCAATCCGATGTTGTCTGCACTTCTTTAATTTACTAGTAAAAGATATTATTGGCTTTCAAGAAATATTGACTGTTGTTAAAAATAATAAGAAATTAGTCAATTATTTTACATCTTCACATATTTGGCTTCGAACTCTTAAAGATTGGCAATATAAAGAAAAAATTAGTCATTCACTTACTACATACTGTGAGACCCGATGGTATTCTCTTTCCAAGGTTTGCCTAGGAGTATCAAATTTTAAAAAGGGGTTTCAACATTGTATTGATCTTGGTAAAAGTAGTAGTTACCTAATATTAAAATAGATATCCAAGAAATTGTTAGCAGCCATTACGTCACCATTTTGCAAATAATGATACTCTTGTAACAGTACTAGTTCTTGTCGTAAATGCTATTGGTCATCTCGAATCTAGAGATGCAACATTGGCAGATATATTTAAAGAATTCATTAATATTCATCATGCTATTTCTACAGCCAATATTCCTATTCTTGGATTCAAAAATCATATCTTAGCATCAATCGGCAAAAGAGTTCATGAATTTTCTGATCATATTTATTTTGTCGCGTTATTTTTATCACCATCATATAAAAAAATGGCAATATTTAAAAAAATGTCTGGTGTTCTATTATTATAGCCTGTTTAGAAATAGCAAAGGTTTGGGGGTTTAATAAAAAAGACGCTTCTCTTTTATTTAAAGAGCTTATTACTTATAAAAATGGGGATCCTCCATTTGATAAAAAAAAAAAAAAGAATACTAATATTACTCCTAGAGTGTTTTGGGCACAGTTTACTGACGGTTCACCTCTTCTACGACAATTTGCAATAAAAATTTTCTCAATTGTCCCCCATATAGCAGATGTCGAATGCCTTTTCTCCGACTTAGAACTCATTAAAACAAAATCATGAAACCAGATGTCTCCTTCTCTAATGGGGGTGTTGGGAACACTCCGTAATAAACTAAAACAAGCGTTACCAAAACCATCTAAAGAAAACAAATCCAAAGAGCAACTTTCTTTTGATATAGATAATAATATGGATATTCTTTTTGAAGAAAAGGAAATAATTATCGATGAGGAATTCCAAGATATAGAAGAAATTGATGCGGATATAAATGACGGTTTGTTATCTTATCTTGGGTTTGATTTCAAGTAGATTTTATTAATATAAAAATATAGTACATATTACAGATATATATAACAGCTTACAAGCGTTTCTATTCTATTACAGAACTAATAATGGAAGAATTTTTTGATTTTACCGCTTTCAATCACAATCATGATGTAATAGAAGAGGATGAGGAAGTGGCCATCCACTAACGCGAACCTAACGTTTCTAGTGACGACTGGTCGATTGAGGATATTATGGGTTAAAAATTCAGTTGTTAAATGATATATACAGTATAATATTAAACAAAATTGTACTGCTAAATAAACGCCTATTTTGAAATATTAATAAACTAAATATTAATACCTTTGCTGCTAAGCAATATGCGTAATGTAGCTTTCTAGTACTTGATCTGTAAAAAAAGAATAAACAAAAATTTTTCATATCCTTGTGAATCAATAAAGTGTTGAAGAAATACAAAGTGATAAAGATCGATTCGAATAATGAATAAAAAAAAATGAATCATGTAACATTATTGGCAAAAATTTTTGAATAATGATAAATTTGTTCAGCCGGGCAAATGAACACATGCCGCTTTGCGGCACGTGTCAGCCAATCATTTACCCAGTTGAGCCAATTTACCGTTATGGTATTATCTGACAATTTATGATCATGATTGGTAGGGAGTTGTTGGCTAAGCTTTAATTCAAGTAAACGTGGTTATTTCGTAATATATGAAAAAAATAACGGAAAGAAATACATTCATGATCATACAGTATGATATGAGTTTGTCGGATAATGAATTACTGAATCATCTTTATAAATATCTTATCTAAAGCGAATTTTTTGATACTGTATATACGTACAGTACGCACTAGTGATGCTGAGAAAACCTTTTAACGGCACTATGTTTCAGTTTTATCACGTGGTAAAACTAATTTTAACTTTTATCATATGCTAAAACCGTTAAAATAAAAAATGATATATTAGTTATAACTAATGATAAAATATAGATCAAAAATTAAACTATCAAATAACATAATCAAACAAATAATTTAATACTTTTTTACTTTTTCGATAATAATCCAATTGCTACAAGCGATACTGAGGATTGTTCAATATCCTTCTCTTTTTTGATGAATAAAAAATCTAGTGATCAGCCTCGAGAAGAAGTATGGGATAACTATAATATCAATAAAAAAAATGGAAAATGCTATTCTATTCAATGTAAATCTTGTTCTACGCACTGGCAAAGAGGAATACCAGCCAATATGGAATTACATTTGGCTAATGAATGTTCTAGTTGTCCACAATACAAACAAAAATATTGGCAGGATAAAATTAAGAACCGACGTAATAATTATCAAAGAACTTATAAAACAAAACGTCGCAAATCAACATATCTGGTTAATACAATGATTCAGAGTCTCTTACAAATGATTTAGAGTTTCTTTCTATAGATCGTCAAAATTTACTTGACCGTGCTGTATTAAAAGCTTGGGTTGGATGCGGTATATTTTTTGAACTTATTGATAACCCATTTATGCAAGATTTATTTATGCGACTTAATCCTGCATGCCTACAATAAAGTCTTAAAGTTTCGTAAAATTACAGTTTTATTGCATATGTATTCGACAATGTAATAAAAATAATCTATCACTATAATTATATACGTAGTTATAACTTTTTTATTTTAACGGTTTTAGCTACGATAAAAGTTAAATCAGTTTTACCACGTGATAAAACCAAAACATAGTGCCGTTAGTACACACATTATTTATGCTGTATGTAGATCATATATCTAACCGACTCCCTACATAGCATGCCATGGCATGCTTATGGTATCAAAACTAGAATTTGGCATGCCTTATGGCATGCCAAATTTTTTTACCGTGCCATGAACCCTAGATGCTATGCTATGCGCATAATTGACCATTTTTTCATATCGCACATGCTTTGTATAATTAAGCAAAAAAAAGTATTTAGGGCATGTGCCTCAAATATAATTGGTAAATACGATTTTTTCCAAAAAGCTCCAATATAGAAAATGAATTAACTGAAAATATGAGCAAGGTCAAGGCATTTTTTGTTAATATCCAAATAATTCCAAGAATAGTATATATAGCATAACACTATAAAGATTGTATAATCTATTTAAATATTTTACATAATCTTAAATTTATTTTGCATTCATCGCATAATTGATTTCAGTCAAATTGCATAATTTACCTCATCACATTGTATAATTCTGAACACCTACCCTTTCAGACCCTTTTACTTTAAAAAATCATCTGATTTTTTACACCTCCCTAACAGAAAAAATTTCTTGTGAAATTTTAGTATAGGCCTATCAAAAAGATTTGTATATAATTTTGCTATAGAGCAAACCACTCTATCTATAATCTAACCCCAACCCTAATATCAATCAATTTTAATTAAAAGTATATCAAACACTATAAAAATGCTTAGAGTGCGTTTAGAAATTTGGCCTAAATTAGGCTTAATTCAGAACAAATTTTTAAACTACACCTTGGGCATTTTTTTGAAAAAATAACTAGATTTTAATGAATAAATTTTTTCTTTATACTGTATCTAACTTCTATCTTAGTTTATACTGCACTATAATACTAAAAATACGCTCTGCTGTTTCTCTAAGTTCTTGATAGTAAACAATAATTTTATTTTTTACATTGATAATAGTATCTAAGCATAAACATTCCACTAACAGGCAAAAATATAAATAACTACAAAAAAACCAATAAACAAACAGAACGAAAAAAAGAATAAAAAAAAAAAACAACCCCAAAAAATATGAAGATGCTATATTATATATCTTACATTTTATTTAATACTATCTATTTTATCAGCATTTAACCCTAAACTCTACCTAACCCTTAAAAAAACAGAAAAAACACTATATAAAAATAGAACACAATTAATTTGCATTATGCTCCTTCATATGAACTTGTAGGTTAGTCATAGTGAAAAAATGCATAGTGATGTAATCGTTGACCACTTCTGATCTGATAATACAATTTTTAAATGGTCAGCAATTATATTACCACAATATTTTTTTCGCCATGACTAATCTACCTTATGAACTTTTTAGATATTAACTAAATTTACCACCAAACTTACATAGCATTACGGTGACACTTATATTGGTTCATATTGTAATTAGGCCATTTGAAGTTAATTTTTTGGTTAACATTACCACCCTCCCCCCAATGGTTCCCCCCAGCCCCAGATAAAATGAATATATGAAAAAATAAAAATAATGAAATATTATCATTATTTAGAAATCAAATTCAATATATAAATTCAATTTATTACTTCGTGCATAATATTACTAGTAGCTGATATATGTACGAACATATGTACTTAGCTCTATATATGGGGGTCGTCTAAAGCAGAGCAGAATCACATAATACCTGACCAATCAAATTAAAAATTTGATGATTTTAGGCAATTTTGCTTATTATATTACTACCTAAGGCCGTTTGAAGTTAAGCTTTCGGTTAACATTGCCCCTCCCCTTCCTCTTTGATGTCCACAGTAAAAATTAAAAAAATAAATACTGCATAACCACGAAATAATGCGATGGGTGTGGTTTCGAATTTCGGCATTAATTCAGGCTGAAACTCAAAATAACTTTGTGTGTTATTTCGCAGTTAAAATAAAATAATTTAAAAATAAAAAACGAATTAAAAAAAGTAAAAATTTAAAAAAAAAATAAATACAGTTGGACCTCCCTAAATGCAACCTCCCTAAATGCGTATTTAAGTAAAACCTCCCTAAATGCATAGCTTTTTTTTGGCCCAACTTAATATAACACTTATAGATTTTTACCTCTCTAAATGCATAACCTCTCTAAATGCATGTTTTTGAAAATTTTTACTATGGTCCCGACACTATGCATTTAGAGAGGTCTGACTGTAATAAAAAATAAAGCTAAAATTTTAATTCCTATTTGCTATCCTCTCATATATGGACTGCTGTCAATAGAAATCAGACAGATTAACATTTTAAAAAAATTAATGCCTTAACTTTCACAGCTCATATCTTGGTGAATTTCAAAGTTATTATAATCGTTTAGTAGTTAAAAGAAAGCTTAGATATTAAGCTTTCTTTTAACTACTAAACGATTATAATAACTTTGAAATTCACCGAGATATGAGCTGTGAAAGTTAAGGCATTAATTTTTTTTAAAAAGTTAATCTGCCTGATTCCTATTAACGGCAGCCCATATGTTTATTTCAGTTTGCAATAAAACGATTCAACAAAAAACTGCTGAAAAGAGCTTCTGAAGTGCTTTTTGTTCGATTGTGAAGAGCTAGAAAACTATTATTAACGAGAAGAAATATTTGAATAAACATTTAGCTTTTACAAAATCATTCGGAACAAAATTTGCTCGACCAATTGGAATTTGGAAACCCAAAATTCCAATCTGTGATCGCTGTATACATACTCTAAAATGATGCAGATCCGATCACTAGATCACGAGAATTTTGCCTGTAAAAATTGTACATATGTACGAAGTTCTTTTTATCGGATAAAATACTTTTTATAATAAATTAATTATATACCTATATTATTTATTTTTGCCCTTTCTTTTATAAGAGAAATGTAATGTTAAGCCTGTTTGAAGTTAATTTTTCAGTTGATATCACCCCTAGCTGAAGTCTCTTCCCTCCCCCGAAAATGAACTGCCAATCAAAATACTGAATAACTCTCACCAGTCACCTGATTTACATTAATCAAAGAAATTGCTTCATTTTTATATGTTCATTTCATATATTTGTTTCATTTCACCCCCCTCCTCCACTCCCATGAGTCCTGGAAAAGTGATATTAACCAAAGAATCAACTTCGAACAGTCTTACCGTAATTTCTATTATAAAAATTTTGTTACAGAACATGCTTGCTACCATAGTAACTGATGAAGAGCAAGTTAGTTAGCATTGAAATTATCATTATGTCCATCATAATTTACTATAAATAAAATTCAGCTAAAAAACTTACAGTAACACAGTTGTAGTTATATTAGTTGGTATTGGAATTATCGTAGTTTTTAACATAACATATAGTACATATTATTGTGGTGGCACACAATACATGATTATATTGGTGTGTTGGAATTACTGAGGAAAGATGACACTCAAATTCTACTATCAACAGCTCCAGACAACGTCACAAAAAAAAATATACTATAACTAACTAACCCTTACCTATCGTGAAAAAAAAGCATTATTAGTATTTATCCTAACCTTAACCAAAAATGAGATGATGGACAATGAAAAAACTGTATACAAAGATATACTAAACTCCAAAGCGGCAACAATTCCAAGGGTAGCTCAAAAAGAAGAGTTAACATTAATAAGCAAAGCGCAAATAATGCAATAATTATTGTGACAGATTAAAATGAAATCGAAATTTTTCTATTTTTTAAGCAAAATTTTAAAATTTTTTAGAGAACATTTTTGGGATTTTTTAGCATTAGGGTTAGGGTTAGGGTTATTAATAAACAAGTATATGTGGATTTATAAGCTTTAAAGGTAAGCAAGAGAGGTTCCCAGTTTTATTTTAATCTAATTTCATTTTAATCTGCTACAATTATTAATTGCCATTATCTATGATGAAATAATACCAGAAAAGAGGAATTAGTAATAAAAAAAATTTTTTTTTATACTGATGATGTAAAAATACTTATTGTAGATCTGTATAACCTATGTGTTAAACACAAATTTATACTGTAATTAGGGTTCCGCAATTTGATTTGATCTTCAAATATTTGAATCAAATATTTGATCAAATTCAAATTCAAATTTGACTAAATTTGATTTGATCAAATTCAAATATGGCCAAATTTGATTTGATTTGACAAATATTTGATTTGATTTGAAAATTACTATTAAAAATTCAAATTCAAATCAAATTCAAATCAAATTCAAATTCAAATATTTGAATCAAATAAAATTCAAATCAGGATCAATTTGATTTGATCAAATTCAAATTGATCCAATATTTGATTTGATTTGAATTTGAGGAACCCTAACTGTAATACCGGTATTTGTTTTTATAATATAATAAACTATACTAGGAAAATGGAAACCATTTAGGGTCCGAAGGACCAAATATAAGCCAATAGCCATCAGTTGTATTGTTTTGATTGTTGTTTTTTTACATTACACCTGATCTAGCCAATCAAACTTTGTAATTTGCGGACATACACACAAACACAAACAGGTCACTATGACTCTACTATAATGTCCTTCGGACAATTAATATCACTGTTACATTGTGTAACCAGGAGTATATACACCTGCTGTAAACTAAGAAATTTTTTATTTTAAAATATATTACAAATATTTTGCTTATATTATAGTTCGTAAGACCTTACGTAATATTATGCTATTATAAATTTGCTAATGATGTATATAGTAAAAAAATCAAATTACAGTCAACTCTCTCTAATCCAAACTGCCAGGACTGCTTTTTTTTACTATATAAAAATTTGAAAAAGTTCAGTTTTCAAAAAGTTATATATGGCTCATCCAAACTTTATAATAAAATTTACAAATGTTCTAGGAGATTTTGTTCAGTTTAGAGAGAGTTTAATAGTGTTTAGTTTAGAGAGGTTCGGATTAGAGAGAGGTGACTTTATCTCACTTTAAAGCTTAATTTCTTCACAACAAGTAATTCAATTTTGCTCAAATTTTAACTATCTTTATCATATACACATTAATGTACTTGCATAGTACAAGCTTATACAACTGCATATTGGTTGCAAAATTATTTAAAATATCTTTTTTTTTTAAAAAAAATTTTTTTTTTTTCAAATACAGCAAATTATACATATTTAATTATTAAAATAAAACAATATTAAAACAATAAAAATAATATCATAAGTTAGATTAAAACCTATTTTATTTTATACTAAAAATGTTTAATAAATAATCAAGAATATAAAAACTTTAAATCTTTTTGCACCACTCCATTCCAGGCATTAACCATACCCTAATATTAATTAAATTTAGGTTGTTTATTTTGATTTGCATATTATATGAATTTCATATTACTGGTATTGAACACCACAAATGCAATATATAGTTTTTGAACTAAAATAAAAAAAATTTATCGAAATTGGATAGGTGATTGTTGAAAAAACTTTACTAAATAGTTTAAAAAAAATTAGCTGCAGCTTTTTTTTATAGGTACTAAACTTTGAATAAAGATTACCCGGCACTCACTTGATCAAATTCGAACAATTTTTTTACTATAAACTTATAGAATTAAAAAAAATTGATCAAATGAGTGCCGGGTAATCTTTATTCAAAGTTGCTGTGGATAATTCTTTTTAAAAAATTTTTATTAACTTTCTCAACGACAACCCATCCAAATTCGATATTTTTTTTTAAAATACATCGAATTTGAATCGCTTTGATTGGACGCCACACCACGTGACTGGAAAATTTTTTGTAGGAGCGTCGACATAACATGTGATGTAGAAAAAAAAAAATAAAAGCGTCCAATTTTTTAAAACAAACCGATCCCTCTCTTCAATTGGCCAACGGATCAAAGAACGTTTATTCAGTATGAAGGTATGGTATGATGGAAAATGATCAGTGTTAATAAAAACTCTCTGTATAAAATAACAAATAGAAGAGTACTTTTACCCCTCGTTTAATGACTTAAAACTATATTTAACGTTTACCATCTTTGCTATTAGCATTAAATTTAAAGATCAATGACTTAACGTAATATCTGTTTTTAGTTGAATATCGCCAATCCGGCCACTGGTTGCCAAAAATTGATCGACATTGATGATGAACGAAGATTGTGGGTACCAAAGAAAAACTTATTGTTACTAGATTTTTTTTCAATTATCATTTAATTGATATTTTTTGACTTCCGTGAAATTGACAAAAATATCAATTGGCTATTTAATCAATTATACAAAGCAACAAATAAATTTAAAATACTTGACAAATGGACTGATTTGTGTCATATTTGTTTTTGGTGCAACTTTTGAATAGACGTGTCTTTTATGAAAAAAGAATCAGCGCTGAGGTTCCTGGTGATTCTATTGGAGAAGAATTTAAGGGCTACGTGTTTCGAGTTTCTGGAGGCAATGACAAACAAGGCTTTCCTATGAAACAAGGTGTCTTACGCAATGATCGTGTACGGCTCTTGTTATCCAAAGGGCATTCATGTTACAGGCCTCGCCGTACTGGTGAACGTAAAAGGAAATCTGTTCGTGGATGTATTGTGGGGAGTGATCTTGCTGTATTGTCTTTGGTTGTAGTAAAGCAGGGTGAACAGGATATTCCGGGACTGACCGATAACGCCGTTCCCAAACGTTTGGGTCCCAAGAGAGCCTCAAAAATTCGCAAGTTTTTTGTACGTCTATTCCACACACTTGAATTTATTGGTTTATTTTGAATTAACGGTATTTTTTTTTTCTGTTGATATAGAATTTGTCTAAGCAGGATGATGTTCGTAAATTCGTCATCCGTCGTGAAATTCAACCAAAAAATGAAAAGAAAAAGCCTTACACAAAAGCACCCAAAATTCAACGCCTTGTAACGCCTCTTACTTTACAGCGAAAACGTCATCGCCTCGCTCTTAAGCGCAGAAGAACTCAGGCAGCCAAAGCAGCAGCAGAAGAATATGCAACTCTGCTTGCCAAACGTGTAAAGGAGCAAAAAGAAAGAAAAGCAGATCTTAAAAAGAAAAGAGCCACGGCTCATAAAGCTGAATAAAATTCACATTTTTACTATGTAGTACATTTGCAATTTTGTGGCTGGGCACTTCAAAAATATATTTTATTGGCGATTAAATGTAGAGGCATTTGATGTTAAATGAAACTCAAATTTAACGATCAATGTCAATATAACAGATTCAATAAACATCCTTTAAATAAAGTCAGAAATTTATTTATTTTTATTATTTGTGTATCGCCAAATTAAAACTTGAGAATCCTTTTAAGATTTCCAGGTTTTCATTTGGCGAAGCTCGCTAAGTGTATACATATATATATATTTGGAAACGGCCGTATAAACTTTGTGATATAATTGCACGGAAAAATTCTCCAGACCTTACCGAGGTATTTTATTAATTCGTAAAATCTTGTACGATTCATTTCAAAATATTACTGCAAAAGATACATATTTATATGTAGATTATTTGTAAAACGCGTGCAAAAAGAAATATAAAGAATACTTAACTGGGTGATCGTTTCTAAATTTGCATTTGACTTTTTTTTTGCGATTAATTCATGTGTTGAAAATCCAAAATTGTGAGGAAACGTTCGAAATTTTGTATACGAATGGTACTTTTCAAAAGTTATGCCACACTTGTAAGACACAAAATACTTCGATCGTGATTCCATATAAATGTATATGAAACATCCAAGGAATGTAATTCTCATCAATAAAAATCTCATATGGGCTTTATGAATGCATACCAGTTAATTTATGCCGTAATGGCAAAGGTTCGTTTTTTTTTTCCGGATATAGACTTATATTTCATCGCTTCTTTTGCGCCTTGAAATCACGTTTTATATTTTACAATTTTGGGGAGTTTTTTGTTTTTTTTTTTTTTTTGCTTTGTTTTTGGATGAGTTTCCCCGATATTCAAAGTAATGTTGAAAAGCGATTTAATCGTGATTAGGCCCCGTTAAGAAATGTCAAGGAGAAGAGAAAAAGTAATTTTCCATGCTGGATGTAACATTGTTAGAAAAATTGTTTACTTTTTAAAACTAAAATATATGCAATATACTTTATTATTTAAAACACTTGATGAGAAACGGTGGTCGTTTGGATGGTATGCGATGAGGAAGAGACTCGACTGTACAAGGTGCACAAAACGTTCGAAAGACTTTCGAGTCGTATGGACATCCGCATACTGTTTTGAGTAGGAACATGGTCTAACTCTCGTTTATATGATTGGTGTTTTTTGTCTATGTGGAAACCACCGCGAAAAGAACAACCTTGCGACCGACCGTTCCGACCCGTGACCGATAACTGCTCATTTTTTTTTTTTTTTAAATTTTGAGAATAACCAATAAAGAAACACGTTGATAATATTGATAATATGCAAAGTAACACAAGAAAATAAAGCATAGACAAAAGAAACTTTTCATCAAGTAATAACTCAAACATACGATCCCGCCCATAAAAAATAATAGAAATATAGAAATAAGGAACAGAAAGAAAGAGGAGGGAAATATATGCTAATCAAATTCGTCTGCAACTCACAAGCTATAAGATAGAGAATATTTAGAAATTTTACATGGCAAAAAAAGCTGTATTAAAGCACTGTATTCTTCGTAATATAGCTGGTGTTGTTGCGGTTGGTCATTCGTCTTATTTCAATTAATCTCGTTGAGGGCTTCTCGATTGAGAACGATGTGTTGGAGACACTGATTGAGAGCGAGATGCCGGATGACCGTTCGGAGATGGAGACCTGTCTCTTGGAGATCTTTCAGTTCTTTCTCTTGTTTCCTCTCTGGGACGAGAAGATGAGCGAGAGTCACGGCGCTTGGTTTCGACTCTCGATTGTGATATAGATCTAGACCTTCTATCTTCAGCCATGCGTTCTTCTCCGTTAGTTCGATCGCCCCTTTCAGGACTCCTAGGACTTCTGGATCTCGTACGACTGCGACGTGTATCAGAACGAGGAGAGCGGCTACGTCCACGAGAACGAGATCGGGTACGACTCACAGATCTAGTATATGAGCGACGTCTTCTATGGCGCGGAGGAGTAGGAGATCGACGACTTCTACGGGGCGAGCCTCTGTTACTACCTTCATATCTCCAAGATCTAGAAGGTGCATTTTTGGCCCACTGAATAATGATGATGATAAATAACATATATCTAATGTTTAACCTTAGCATAAAAAAACAGGAAATGTACCTGAATATTCAAAGCATGTCCATAAACCCTACGTCCATGCATTTCATAGTAGGCATCTTCAGCATCTCGCTCATCTTCGAATTCAACAAAAGCGTAACTTTTTGGAATACCAACAGGAAAATTTAAACGCATTTTTAGATAAATAAATGAAACATATTAATACCGAAATTGTTACCAGCACTTAGAATAGAAAATATATAGATGTGAAATAAACAAAACAAAAGAACAAAGTTGACGCAATACTTACGGTTTCGACGAAAAGCTTCTTGGGGCTGGAATATCACACCTGATTAGACGCCCATATCTGTAATTGATAACGTAGTATATTTTAAAAACTTGACAAAACACAAAAGAGCTGTAACTAGCTTCAACTTTAAAGTAAGACAGCATTACTGCTTTTTTTTTTTAGCTTTTATTAACCTTTCGAACTCATATGCTAAGTCTCTAGCTCTAATTTGGTGTCCAAAGCCAGCCACAAACAACGTTGTTCTGCGATAACTCATTTACTTGCGTTATTCTGTAGACAGTATAAACCAAATAGTAACCAATAAAGGCCTGACCGATCCAAATTGAAGTAGTGATTGATCCTAACTGTGTGCGAAAGATGGTGTTGCGTCTTTTTTGAAAAGGACTAGTGAAGAAGCTGGGTAAAAAAAAAAAAAAAGGTTATAATTATTTCTGCCCCCCCTTTTTTGCTTATTTAACGATCTTTATTCGATCGGACATAATATTAGTTGTACAATATTAATTTTGCCCGAAATCAAATATCGGGCAAAATTTGTTGATAGTGTTTTGAACCGAGCGGGCGTCACCCGGGTGATATATGGACCTCCCGTCAAGTGACCCGGGTTATTTTTTAGACGGGTCGGGAACACTACCTTTATGTATACAATGACGATCTGCATAAAGGTATGTCCATTTTATCATTTCTTGCCCTAGTTCTGTAGTTTATTGCATTAATCGGTTTCTATTTATAATACAGTATATATACAATCCTTATAATACCAACATAAAAATTTGCGCTTAAAAAATATTATTGAAAGGCGTGGTAATACCAAATTTTGTAAGAAAACTTTTAATTAGCAAATTTTTAGGTACTAACATTTTTTGATTGGTCAACTAAGTTTTAATTATCATGATCCAACTTTAAATATGATTGTCGGTAACGAATTGAAACTTACTAGTGTTTCGGGCATGTTCTAACGTTCACGATAGTTCGTACATTGTTAGTAAATATAATTCTGCAATTACAATATATTACAATATATTTACCTCCGTCAGTTAGAGTAAGTATTGGTTTATAATAAAACTCATATATTGTATTTGTCGTATGATGAAAAATAACAGGGCATCTTTTTTTCATCGGAGTTAATGTCATGCCATGCAGTGTTGTACGTTTTGGTTGTCCAAAGCCTTTTTTGACCCAAAATGTAAGTTTGTCCAAAGCTTGTTCAAGCTTTAATAATAATTAATAAAAAATATATGATTATATATTTTTTTGGGTGTTAAACACATTCAAGTTAAAATTAAAATAGATTATCTTAATGAAATTTTAAGTAATTTTACTTTATTTAATTGTTCAAAGTTGTCCAAAATTGTCCAAACTACTGTCCAAAGCTGTCCCGTGACAACACTGACACCATGTGCTGCTACGCAGCACATGGATTTGCATGTGAAATTTTTTTGTCATGACATTTTAAATGATGTCATTTTATGACAGAAATATCAGGGCAAAAAAAATTTACATAATTATCACATGAACAATAATATATAATATATATATATGTGCAGCTGTCAATAGAAATCAAGCAAATCAACATTTGAAAAAAAATTAATTCCTTAACTTTCATAGCTCATATCTCAATGAATTTTAAAGCTATCTTAATGATTTAATATTCAAAAGAAAGCTTAGATCGTAAGCTTTCTTTTGAATATTAAATCATTAAGATAGCTTTAAAATTCATTGAGATATGAGCTGTGAAAGTTAAGGAATTAATTTTTTTTCAAATGTTGATTTGCTTGATTTCTATTGACGGCTGCCCATATGTTGTGTCTCAGATAAGAATTTGTCCCAATTTGGAATCTGGCCTAATCCTACCTCTAACTCTAGCCTAACCCTAACCCTAAAGTCACCTAAAGTCCTAATTCTGCTACAAAATTCTCATCTAGGGCAGCCCGATTCCGAATCGGGCATCGGGACACAACATATATGTAGAAATATTTACAATAGGCTATTGTAAGTTTTGAGTTAAAATAATGCAGAATATAAAAATAAACAGTTTTATTAAATTATACCACTGGTGCTTAATACTACAATGATTTTTACTTAATTAAATTTTTTAAATACAGTGTAATATAAAGATCAGATATAATATAAAATTGTTGTTTTTTATTTTTTTAAAAAACTACCTTCTAACTCAAAATTTTATCTATGAAACCATCTTTATTTTTTAAAAAAAAAACTTCTTGTAAAATTTTACTATATACTATGCCTTACCCTAACCCCTAACTATTAGCTCTAATCAACTTTAATTTTTGTTGATTTTTTTTAATATTGATTTTTACATTACACCACATACTAGAACCCCAAGAGGGACCATCCTATCATTTGTAGATCAGTTACACAATTAATAAACGCTTTTTTTATATTGTTTTACAATACTTTTTTATAACTTAATTCTGCTATAAAAGACAAAAAGTTTTCTAAGCAAACTTGAAATGTTCAAACTATACTATAACATTTTTTTTAATTCTAGTTAATTCCACACCATTATGTCAGGACTCCGGAATATACATAGATAGGTTAGGTTTATTATAAAATTACTAAAAATAAAAAGATTTGCAGAAAATTTCAAAAATAAGCAAAAAATTATCATAAATAGAAAAGATCACACAAAAAAGACCAAAAATAAGCAAACTAATATCTAATCTATCTATGTATATTTTAGGGTTCTGTTATGTTACTACCTTTTAATAAATAAAAATGTTAAGTAGTTTGTTTAGTTTGGTTTTGGTTTTTTTCAAGAAGTTCAAAGAAAAACAAACTGAACTGAAGTTTATAAACTTTAGTCAAACTTTAAAGGTAGAGGGTATATGAATCATTTTTATATAGTTTTATATGGTATTTTGAAATTTTCATATAAAATTAACATATGCTACTAATAAAACTTTTTTAAATTACAATTAATTTTTATTAAAATTTTACAAAATATAAATAAAACAATTTATCTATTATAGTAAAAATTTGAACTATTATTGTATTTTAAAAAAATATAGTTGTATATCACAAAGTTTTTTTGGGTTGGCTCAAATTTTTCTGGGTTGCACAAAATCTCTAATTCTGATTGGTCAATTTGCATAAATTTATAAGTTAGTTTTATTACTAAATTTTAATATCCAATCTTTAAAAAATTCATATTTCACTAAGTTTTTAACCAAATTTAATAATTTTACTATCATTAGAATTAGAAAATCCTGCTTTACGAAACCTTCTTAAAAATTAAAATTAGTTTACTTAATATAATTTTTCATAAAATTAAATATAAAAACAATTTACTATTAAGTTTATATGTAATTTTAAAATAGTACCCACTACCTTTAAAGATTAAATTTGAGTTTGAGCTTGAGTTTATAAACTTTTTTTAAAAAATAAACTTTGGATCAGCTTTAAGTTCAAGCTTGAATTTATGGCTAAGTTTTTTAATTTTAAATATAAAAAAACTATGCTTAAAATAATTTTTTTTAACTTTTTTAATTATATCACAAATTTATAGTATGCTAATAGCATTTTATTTATTTTTTTATTTTTATTTTTTTTTTATTCTTTGACATGTCTTGTCGATTTTTTATTAAAACCAGTATTGAGTACTATTTATAACCTGTTAATACATGATACTTAAAACTAAAATTCGACATTATGCAGTTACTTCAAGAGCACCTACATGCGACCAGTCGCACCACCTTACGGATAAAGCAGATATAAACTTTGTTAGCCCATGTCAAAAAGCGACAGAGAATTTTCCTTCAAATCCCTCACACCTAGTATCAATGGTGGGGATAAACTCAACCATTCAAAAAAAACAAAATAAAATGAGAAACATAAGGAGATAAAAAAAGGGGAAATAACTACAAGACCTAGACGAAAAAACCAAAACTAACAAAAATAATAAAATGAAAGATGAGAGAAACGAAGAAAAACTCTATACTAATGACGTAAACTAACAAAAAAATGTAAAAAGCCACAAAGGGCAAAAGAAAGAAGTAGATAAAAATTATATAGTACTGCATGAAACCATATCCATCAAAGTATTATATGTACATCAAAGAAAAGAAAAAAAAAAACTATGCCTAAAAGAAACTTCTAGAAAAAAATAAATTTTTTCATGTATTTTTCTCCAGATCGTCCTCACGTATCATTCATTGTTTATTTCGCAAGAGTCGAAACTTGCTCGTGACCGAGCTCCGATTCAGTAGGTGCATTTCCAAATTGGGAGAAGTAAACATTGCCGATGTTTTAAAGGGGGTAAGCTGAATTTCCCACTTTTTGGCGAAAATTTCGAAAAAACCAAGGAGAAATATCGAGGGTCCCAAAACTTGTAAAGAGCGTAAGTTTTACGTTTTGTAGAATAGTATTGATAACCAAAAGTATGTTTCTGTTTAAACTTCCACATCTTTTGACAAAAAACTCTAGGGTTTTAGCCCTACTATATTTTCCATAGCAACGAAGTCTTCCACCTGGAGAACCAAATCCACAAGGAGAAATCTTTTTCAGCTCTATTTCAGTCATCTTACATGCAATCTGAAGTCCTGTATCCAAGCTGCTTCTAAATAAAGTTTTTGTTATATATAAAAATACTAACTACAAAATTTTCGTAGGTCAGCGTTTATGAAAAGTTTTGGTCCAGAGGATCATCAGAAAGAGTTGTGGTGATAGCATTTTATTCAAATAATTGTTATTATTCAAATAATCGTTATTTGCCGAATAATTATTTAACAAAATTTATAATGGTTTTCAAAAATTTGCCAAATATGAATATTATTTAAAGCAGAAAAAACTCTTTCCACTGATCCACATTTCCAAAAATGTAGAAAAGGAAAACATAGTCAAAGGCAAAAATTTCATTAAATAACATGTCTAACACAAGTAATGAAAAAGAAAGACCTTTAAAAAAAATAGTAGTTTAGTAGTAGCACTTAGTACAAAAACTAGTAGATAAAAGGCTTGAAAGAAAATTTCCGGGTTTGAAAAATTTTTTGAAAAATTTTTGGGAAATTTCTTGAAACCCTGTAACGCCGATTTGTTTTGATCAATCAGTTTATGCGTCAACTAGTGTTCGAATTGAACGAATCTTTTTGAAGATCCAGATCTAATCCGAAAAACGAATCTGATTCAAGTCTGGATTCAGATCTGAATAAGAGAGATTCGGATCCGGATCTGGATCTGACAAAAAAATATGTACTACCAAATAGATAAAGTATTTTTTTTAAAATACACACATATTTATATAACTACTTTGTTTCTGCGAGAAATACCTCGTTTACTTAACTGCTTGGGGGAGATAAGTAGTAAAAAAATACTGTTGTATAGAATATAATTTTTTTTTGGTTTAACCTTTTCAACCAATTATTTTCGCTATAAATAAGAGAAATCTTTGGGTTAATTTCACTAGTAAAATTTTTTCTTTGTATTAAATAGTATGATTTGAATACAACTTAAACTGCTATTTGAACTTCGAATAGCAGTTTGAATAGTATTCAAATTATACTATTCAACATGAATTTTTAAAAGTTTGCCAGTATTATTAATATATATAATCATACAAAAAAATTTAAATATAAATTTTATAATTCAAATAAAATTGTTAAAAGCTAATTCGATCTCTGAATGTATAGATTTTATTTTTCAATTTCAAAACAGAAATAAGCTTCTTTAATTTGTTTAAATCTGCAAATGACACATTATTTTTGCCCATTATATAATAATTATCTCCAAAATTATTGCATTATTTGGTTAATTGCAAATATAAGATTTTTTTCATATCTGCTCATTAAACGCTTCTATGACTTTTTACTGCAAATGTATCATTCGGTTCACTTTCTGATGATTTATTTAATCATGTTGCTCAATATCTCTGCTCAAGAACAATTTTAACATGACTTTAGTAAAATAATTATATAACTTAGTACTATTTAATAAAATAATAATATCAAGCTATATACATACGGTTCACCTAGTTCTCTCCACTATGATTGTAAACACATCACCATTCGTACTGTCTTGTCACTTAACTAATCACGCTTTTCAGTAATCATATTGCTACTAACACTAAAAACTTGTTTGCTAGGAACACTCGTGGCAGGTATTGGAAGGCAGTCTCTAGCAAATTTTGAAAGGTTTGGGTAATTAGCTTCATTTATTTGCCATCATTCTAAAATATCTGTATGTGGGTCTGCACATAGTGCACATAAGTATATTTCAAGTTCACTTTGATATTCAACATGGGATCGTTTGTAAATTCGCGATAGTATAGTCATTGTAGATAGTTCAACAATTGCATCTTGATTGGAAATAGGTGCATATTGATCATATTTATTTTAATACTATTAAATAGAATATATATATAAATCAATACATTATATCGATTATATATTTATACTACAGTACCGGACAGTGAAAACCATCTATTTTTTTCAGCATTGTTTAAAGTCTAATAACTTCACAACAAGTAATTATTTTAAAAATCCCTCTTACAAATTTTTTATTTGTAACCTAAACTACAAATCTGTAAGACATATTTTTGATATCTTGCTTTTTAAAGAAGTTATAAGGGTTTAAAGTTCAGCAACTTTAATAGTAAAGCAGAAATTTGGTGCAGGTCAATCGACCAATCAGATTGATGCAAATCACGTGCTTGTAATTTGATTGGTTAATATTTATTATTAAAAATCCAAAATTTGGCACTTATTATATAGAAAAATTATTTTTATATTTTTGACCAATCAAAATTTTGTTATACAAAAATTAGCCAATCAGAATTGTTATAAAATTCTCAAATTTGGCACCCTAAAAAAAATGGATGGTTTTTGCTGTCCGGTACTGTACAAATCGTAAACTAACAAGTTTTTTTGTCTGACTAATAAGTTGTAGCAACTATCCAAGTTCTTCAAAATACTGGAATTTAAGCTGTGGATCTAATACTATTGCCGAAATATGCTATATGTTTGTCTTTTGACAATATCCTAAAAGTTTAGTAATTGCAGCTTGATATCCTTCTACGAGCCATTGTGGTGCATTATTCTTTTTTTGAGTTTTATCAAGTATCTCATACAACGTATAATAAAGAGAAACAACTATTGATAAAGTCGGATATTTAGATGATAACATTATAGTTGTTGCTAAAGAAAAATGCATATTTAGTATAATAAGTTATTAATACAGTATACTGCAAATTATATTACAAAACGAATTACTAACCGTCCTTAAATAGTTTTAAAACTTCAATTAAAAGTTTTATTTTATTTCATTTGTTCTTGCTAAGAACATACTGTCGTGAATCTGTTTCAGCTAGAGCGACACTATCTAATACTTCTTGCAACTTTACAGCCTGATTATACGTAGAATTCCACCTCATGCTTACATTGAGAATCAGCTTCAATTGACTTAAATTGTGAATTTGGCATGCCTTTTTAAACCTCTTGTGATGTTTTAGTACTCCTCTAACATTTTTAATCAATAAACGCAACTAAAAAAATAAAATAAAATAAGATAAAATAAATAAAATCAAAAATTAATATCAAAAAAAAAAAAAAACTCTAACTCGTAATACTAATCCTTTTTAACTCATTTTCAACAATATTCAGCATGCTTTGTACTACAAGGTTAGAATATGCCCAAAACATTGTATCGATTGCTATATACTATCAAATTGGATGCCAATTCATGATAAAGAAGAAGCAAACTCTTGCAAAACCTATTATTAGACGATGCATTATCACGTGTAATTGCAACCAATTTTGATGTAATTCTAATTTCTTGAAAACATGTTTCCATTGCATTTGAAATCGCGATATCGTTATATGACCTCTTCATACTAATGAAATCTAACAAAATACTTTTAAGCTTCCATGATGAATTTAGATAGTGAATGGTTACTGCTATAAATGACTTGTTATAGGTATTAGTTGTCCATATGTTAGTAGTTACTGATATACTCCCAGGAATTTTTTGTACTTTATCGTGAAGCTTTGTATGTTCTACTTCAAAATCATATGTTACATGTCTTTTTTTATTAGATCGGCTGAAGGTGCTATAAAAAAAGCAATTTTAAGTATCTTTGTATTTTTATTTTCAAGTTTTATATTAGCAGCAAATATCATACCTATTGCACGAGAATCTAAAAATTTAAAAATCAATTCAAGTTCTTCCTTCGTTGTTTAATGATCCATTCTTTAATAAGCTCATTAAATTTATTTTATTAAAAGGTGCACAGGAATTATTAACCTAATAAATACAATTATGCAATAATTTAAACTTTTCTTTTAACTATTATATAATTTTTAACTTATACTTGCTTTATTGTTCAATATTTCAATAACAGTAATGCCATCTTTTTTTACTTTTGATTCATTTAATTTAAGAACTCTACTTCTATATATTTTAAGATGCTTCTTAAGATTCGATGTAGTTCCATTTTGATACACTAATTCTGTCCCACACAAATCACATTTGGCTTTACTGCCTTTTTTTTAAAGTAGTCCATATGAAAGATTTACAATATAAAGTATTGGTAAATGAATATGTATTAGATATATCTTTTTGAAGTTATTTAATACTAAAAATCTTCTTATCTAGTAGGTGTAGTTTTACTACTACTACCTTTTGACTGAATTGGGTTACTTTTTTCTGATTGAGATGAAGACAATTCACCAACTTTAGCTTCACCAATGTAAATAGATGCTTGTTCAGCTTCGTTTGTATATGTATATACCTGTTCCACTTCATCCATATAGAAAGACATTTGTTTAGCTTTGTCCATATAGGTAGGTATTTGTTCAGCTTCATCTATGTAGGTGCAGGGTTTAAAATTGGCCTGCACATATATATACAGTGCAAGTAAATATTTTAATGTGCAAGAAAAAATTTAATAAAGTGGGTTTGTGCATGTAAATTTTTTAAATTTTCATAATAAACTTACTTTTGTTACACAAAATTGTTAATTTGTGCAAGTAAATTTTTTTTTGAATTTTAAACACTATGTAGGTAGACATTTGTTCAGCTTCGTCCATGTAGGTATATGCTTGTTCAGTTTTGTCCATATAGGTAAATGCTTGCTTATAATAAAATTCATCGAGAGGTTCCTCATATATTGTAAAAAAATTAAGTACTTTGCTAAGTAAATAAGTTTAAAGTTCTAAAAGTTCTTAAAAAAAAAAAGGATATTTTGTGTTCACGCGTTTATTATTATAACACAAAGTTCTTTATATTATGAAAAAAAAATTTTTTCTGAAAAAAAATATTTAAAAAAAATTTTTAAAAAATTTAAAAGTTCATAATCATAATGCTTTTTTTTTATATATATTTATTATGGAGTAAAAGTTAATGCTTTTCCTTTATATTCATTATGGGATAAAAGGCTTATATAATATGGTTTAGAGTAGTGTTCTAAGCCGATTAAAATTTTACGGCTAGGCTAAGCCGTTAAATTTTTAATAGCTTAGCGGCTTAGCCAATAGATGGCCGCACAACCAAAATTCAGCAGATCAGCCAAAATTTAGGGTCGGGTGCATCGCATTAGACAATAATACTAGCCAACTATAATTGGTCAATTTTATTTAACGTGAGCGACTAATCTAATCTAGGTGTCACGAGGCTCTGCATATAAAGTAGCGATAGAGCGATTAGCTAACCAAAATTCGTCTTCTAATTAATACGGCTAGTAGAAATGAAATAAGTCTAGCTACGTTTTTCAATAGATTTATATATATTTATTTTATTTTATGCCGCTTTATTAACAATATAACAATATAAGTAATACTAAATGATCGTTATAATTACTAATTTTTTTTAAAAATTAAAATTCTAACCCTGGATAGCAATTAAAAAGGGATGAATTTTCTTTTAAAAATAACAACTCACGTACCTGATTTGGATCAAGTCGATTACGTTTATCAGTTAGTAAATTGCCAGCATCTGAGAACAAACGCTCAGAAGGAACTGATGTGGCAGGTATGGCTAGATATATTCTTGCTTGAGATGCAAGAAGTGGTAATGATTTTGCATATTTGTGCCAAAATAACAGTGGGTTGTCTTTTTTATATTCAGGGTGGTCCAAATCATACTTGGGAACCAAAGGCAAACTATCGTACAACTGTAATTCGGTATCAAGCGATGATTGTGCTACAGTATCACTATCATCAAAAAACTTACTCATCATATGTTCTTGTGTGTTTTTAGTTAAAGAACCAGTAGTGGTACAAGTATGAGAATCGGATGATTCAATAATTTGTGTACGAAGTAAGCTGATTGTCTCTGTTCTTTCTTCAACGTTTAAAAAACGTAAATTTTTAAATCGAGGATCCAGGTATGATGCAATTAATCCGGCTTCTTTTGGCTCATCCCAATGCTTTGACATTGACTGATTAACCGCAATACAAACTTCTTTAACTTTGGATGTAGCAAGCTTATTATAAACAGTATCAAGATGCTGAAAAAGCTTTCGAATTGTTGGATACATCATACCTAAAGTAGGATAATGACTACCTCCCATAAATGTGATTGATTGTGCAAATGGTTGGAGAAGCATAGTCAGTTCGTCCAGGCATTGCCATTCATAATCTTCCAAAAGAAGATTATGCAATGAATCACCATCATTCCTTACTTGTCGATTAACATCTTTTTGTAGTTGTTGAGCCAATTGGTGAGCAGGATACCGAAAAAGTAAAAGCCGTTTAAGAAGTAGGTATGTGGAATTCCACCTGGTAGCAGTATCGCTACTAATTGGTTGAAGCTCTTTTAATTCTGGATGTTGTTTTACAAAATAACTCATCAAATCACTACGATACTTGTCTCGGTTACATAAAAAACTATTTAATCGTTTTGCTTTTACAATTAATGCTTCTATTTTTTTTAATCCATCATTAACAGAAAGATGCAATGTATGAGCTGTACAACCAATATGAACAATACGAAGCTGCTTACAAGCTTTTACCATTGCAGCAGCATTATCAGTCGATCCTCCGAATAATTTACTTGAAATATTCCATTTTATAAACGAATCACGAAGAAAGTCTTCGATTGCATCACCAGTATGAGGGTAAGGAAATTGTTGAATCGTCAAAAGCGCTTGATAAAGAATAAAATCATTTGAAAGCCAATGTATTGTTATTCCAATATAGTGTGTATGGAATTGTGTCCACAAGTCAGTAGTAAAATTAAATGAAGTAAGAGTTTCTTTAATCAAATTTTTTAAATTTGATTCACTAAATATAACCGATAATGCAATTTTTTGCTTTACATAATCAATACATGGAAATTGAAATCGAGATTCACATTCGTGTATTAAATCACGAAACTTCTCATTACTAAGTACGTTAAAAGCTTGTAAATCATCAATAAGCCAAGAAATGAGCCGATACATAATTCGGGTTTGTTTTTTTTCTGAAAGAGGTGTAACTTTATTTAAGGTTTGTTCAATTGTTGGCTGATTTGTTTGAATCGGTGCAAAAGTTGGAGTTTTTGAATTATCGGGTTTATGGATTTGATGAACAACACGCAAATGCGAAGCAAGATTACTTGTACTGGTTTGAAGTTCAAAAGAATGCCCACATTTGGATTTTCCTTCCTTTGTATTAATTAGTACATTACATTTTCTTTTTTTTTCAAGCCTAAAAGTATCGAAATATCGGTTTGTCCAGGAAGGTAATCTTTTTCTGCTAGATTTATTTAAAGGTTGTTCATTTTTGCGTGTAGTAGCTGATGATATTTCCTTTTCAGCCTCTGAGCTTTCATCCAAATCATCGGATTTTTCACCACTTTCTAAATCCTCATTATATAAATTAGCATCATATAAATCACCGTACATTTGAGATGAATTTGATGAAAAAGAAGACATAAAAAATTCGTCATCTTGAGAATCCTCCATTACGAAAAAATCAATATTGGAACTTTTTTTTTGAATTTGATTATATGAGCGTTGATTTATTTATTTGTTTATTTATTATTTATTTATTTATTTTTTTATTATTATTTAGTGATAACGATAATTCAAGAAATATACTCAGAACGTATGATTTGGAAGTAAAATAAAAGATTTATTTGAAGAACGTATAAGAAGTTTCTTATCAGCAAGTTTCATTGTATCAGGGCTTTGGAATTATAAAGGGAAGTTAATTAATAACACAATCTGTGATTCAATGTTTAACATTTTCATACTCCTTTGCATAGCCATTCTCGCAACCTTTCTCTTTTTTAGTATTATTATTTTCTTATAATTTATGACTATGATTTTTAATTAGTTGACTTTTTGGGTTAGCAGCTTGATACATTAGCAATATCAAATAGATCGGTTGAAAAAGTCATAAGCTTGTGCAATATTACAGTAATATGAATATCGCCAAAAAAAAGTCAGGTTTTAGGTTTGTGAATTTATAATTTATTTGAAAAGCATGGTCAACGATTATAAAAGCATATATGTTTCGCAGTTAATAGATGTACTAATTTTTATCTCTGATTTTTTTGATATAGTCGACGATTAAAATTTTACACATTTGCCAAAATTTAAAATAAGCTTTCCTCTGCCAATTGGAATATAAAATATATTTATACGTCTTTATAAATAGCATTTGCTTTAATAATTCGAATAAAACGAACGAATTAACTCGATTAGATATTCGAATAATCTTCGAAGTTAATGTGTGAATCAATATGCGATTATCTAATTAAAATTAATGTCTATATTTGTACAATGATAATACGATATGAAAAAATTTTTTTGTGGTACTGGGGGCTTTGTTTGCACAGGTTCTTTAATTAATTATAATCGGATGGGGCAGTTACGCCATAGCTTTATCTATTAGCCAAAATAAGAAATTCTTTACTTTAATGGACGCTCTGTTTTGGTCTGCTAAAAGCTTGTTTTTTAACACATTTTAGATCGATTTTCTGGATTGTATTATTATGATATATGTATTATTGTTATTAGCTATTATTAGCCGTTTAGCCGGTTAATGAAACTATCAGCCGGCTAAGCGGCTAAGCGGTCAGCTAAGCGGCTAGCTTAATCGGCTTAGAACACTAGTTTAGAGATTATAAGATTAGCATAAAAGTATAACAATAAAATACATTCATTATCAAAGAAAGAATAAAAAGCATTTGAAAGTTCTTTTTTCATCAAAAAAAATTAACTAATCAGTGCATAATATTTTCAGCCAATCATTATTAGTTATTTGTACAGATCCTTACGAATCCACCGGATCGAATTTTAGGGATCTGTTAGATTCTATTTATCGTAGATTCGATCCAATCTGAAGCACAGAATTCGGATCTGATCCGGATCTCGGATTGGATCTTGCAGAACACTAGTGTCAACAAACAAACAAAAAGTTCAAAACAAGTAAACAAACAAGTCATGTGCAATTTAATCGAATTTAGCAAAAAACAATTGACCAATTAGGTAAGAGTGCTGACAGATATTATGTAATATTTTTAGGGGGAGGAGGTAGCTAGGTATAATATACTATATATATACTTCATATATGATATGGGGGAGAGGGTAACACCCTTAATAAAAAAATATTACATAATATCTGTTAGCGCCCTAAACAAGCAACAACAAATAAACAAACACGTGATTGTAGAACTACTAGAAGTAGAGGTACAAAAGATCAATAAATATCCAACAGGTTACAGAATAAAAAATCAAGTTTCTAAAAGGAGGCTGTCATATATTGAGATGTGGCATATATGAGTGTATAAAGTATTTAAACAAATCTTGTACTAAAACACAAATAGTTAATATTGAAATAGCAAGAATTATTCAAACAATCTCAGCTAAAGAAATATGTTTAATAAGACTTCTTCTTAAGAACTATCGTCAAATTACAGAGAAGCAGTTAAAAGAGATTTAGAAAGAAAGTAATGAAGAGAAAAGTAAAAGAGAAAAGGCACAATAGTGAAAAAGGATGTTATTAGAAGCAGAATGTAGTACAATCAACTTTAGCATAGAAGAGATAGAAAAGAGTTGTTTAGAAAGCACAGAAAGCACAGAGGCACAGCTAAAAAAAAATTTCAATAGAAACAGAGTATGAAACAATTAACTATGGAGTAGAGAAGATGGAATAAAGAAAAATTAACCAAACTAGTAGTGAAAGGAAAAATGAGTATAGACTACCAAACAAGTATCAAGATATCATGATAGTAGATAAGAAGAGTAATAAATTGAAACTAACAAAACACATAGTAGAGGTAAAGATAAATTTAGATCACCAAGCAATTTCAACACAAAATAAGAAAGAAAGAGGATATTAGAAAAAGTGTAAAAAATAGTAAGGATATAGAAATGTTACAAAATCAAGAAGGGACGGATTGTAGTAAAAATACTAATTTGTTGAAGAGTAAGCTGAAAGAAAGTTACACAGTATAGGATATTTCATCAGATATCTCGCCTAGAAAACTAAAGAAAGAGTTAAATTTTTTTGGATATATTTCAATTGTTCAATGGAAAGGAAGAATTTCAAGTAGTGCAGCACAGGAGCAGATCATTTTTAAAAGTATAAAAAGAAAACAGGATTGAAAAAATAAGTGGGCAGTTTCAATAGCAAATGGAAGGATGTTGAGAATGTCTCTTGAAGTTTTGACAAGAAAGTTTTGGTCAAAAGAAATCAGTTTAAAACAAAAGTAACAACCAAAGCATGCAATTGATGCTTTACTACTAAGACAACTTAGTAGAGTAAAGTGAAATCAGTTTATATCACAAACAATAATAATAGTAATAAAAAAAAAGTAGCTATGATATACTTTGAATCAGAGGAGGAGTTAAGAAAGCAAGGATGTTAGAAGTGTATTATTATAATACCAAGCTCGAATGGTTGAATTAGAATAAAAGAAAAGAAATGGAATTTGATCAAGACAAAGAAAATATACAACAGTTAGCGAAAGATAAAAATAAAGGAAAATATATAAAAGGAAATAGAAATAATAGGTTCAAGGAACAGAAAAAGTTGTAGAAGAGACAAGCAAGTAGTAGAGAAGGAAGTCATGTAGAATCAAGAGAAGGAACACAAAAAAGAAAAGAAGATTTTTTGGCCAAGCGATGTTTCTTTTACAAAGAAAATAGTTATTTTAATGCAGAACGTAATAATAAGCAGTCAATAAAGAAATTCGATTAAAGTTCAACGAGTTAAAAAAATTGATTAAAGGCCTAATAAGGTCTAATCACTTCTAACAACTATACCAGTTGAATTAAAGGAAAATAGTAGACAAATAAAGTCTACTATACAAGATAGCGCGAACAAATCAAGTCTTATCGCACAAAAACAGGAAATTGAAATTAAAGTAGCTTGCCATAACATTAATAGAATAAAGAATAATAGAGGCAAATTAGAAGCATTAGTAGGTTGGGCTTGTAAAAAGAACATTGGAGTATTAGGGATAGTAGAGTTGAATACAAATAAAAAAAGTTTGAAGTACTTATTGAAAGAAAAGGATTTAAAGGGTTTTTGGACAAAAGATGAAATCAAGAAAAGGAAAGGTTCAGGTGTTGGTATACTGGTTAGTAAGAGATGGGAAAAGCATCTAGGGAAAGTTGTATATTTCGAGGAGTATATAATAGAAGCAAGATTTTATTTTAGGCAGTTTGAGATGGTTATATTAGTAGTTTATATACTTTCTAATGACAAGGAAGTTACAAAGAAAATTCAGCAAAAGGTAGTTACAAAATTTTTCGAGCACTCTATGAATGCACATTTTATAGTAATAGGTGATTTTAATCACATAATTGATAGAGAGCTTGATAAAGCAGGGCCAAGTTTAGTGGCATTGACAAAAGTTTTACCTTTATATAAGTAGTTTAAAAATCAGGGATTTATTAATACGTTTAGAGCTTTAAATCCTGGTATTAAAAAGTTTACTTGGTCTGAACAAGATACGAAAACCAGAATTGATCAGATCTGGATATCAGAAGATTTGAGCTTTGAATTGTACAAGGCCAAAATAAAAAAGGCTGAAGTAATTACAACAAGTGATCATGAAATAGTAACAGCAGCAATTTTATGTAAACGATAGATAAAAATTTGTGATAGAGCAGAGGACAAAAAGAGAAGTTTAGCAAGAGTAATTTATATGTATGATAAAGCAATAAAAGAGAATTGGAAGAAGTATCAAAACAATCTCAAAGTTTTCTTAAAACAAAATAAGGGCTTAAGTAGATGTTTTGAAAATGAGTTAAAAGATAGTATTAATATTATATGGAATATTATTTACAATGGTATCAAGTATGTCGCAAACAAGAATTTATCCAAGAAGAAGATAGTTAAAGAGGAGAGTAGCAGAAAATGAAAAGACCAGAAGTCAGAACTGTACAAAACAAGTATACAGTTGAATAAGATGATAAGCAAAGTTAGGAAGATATTGGCAGAAAAAGCTTTGATGCAGGGTTTAGAAGAACTAAATAGAGAAATTGTAGAAATAAATAGAAAGGATAATTGTGAGGTACAGTAGTGCAATTAGATAATAAAAGTGTGCTGGCAATTGGCTACAACAGGATCCTGAATAATTTATGTGAGGTTATATTTAAGTATCATAGTAAAAATTTTTTTGGTTAGCACTTTTGTTTGGTATATATAAGCTACATTTCAAATATTAGATTGAACTTTTACCTTTACTCATTTTTAACTTTTTTTGAAATATAATATCTCTAAAAAAAAAANAAAAAAAAAAAAAAAAAAAAAACAACACGTTTTAAAAAAAAAAAAAAACAAAAAAAACAAAACATTCTCTAAAAAAAAACCAAAATGTTCTCTAAAAAAGAAAAAGTTCAAAATTTTTTAAGCCCATTTAATCTATAAGCTACAATATATCATAAATATATATACCACAAGTTGTATAAAAAACTTAAAAAAAAAAAACTCCATCTATTTTGTTTAATTTTTATTTAATTTTTACATTTTTCTGATTTTTGCTTTTTTTCGATTTTTACATTTATAGCCCAGGATTTTTCATTAGCATATTTCACAAAAAAATTTTACAAAAAATTTCAATTATGTTTTACATTGTAAGAAATATTTGAATTTATTCGAAATTTTTCACTAACTATAAAACTTTGACTTTAAATTTTTACCACATTTTTTTCAATTTGGTCTTTCATGATTTTTTCTTCTATTGATTTTTTCATATTTGGGGCTTAGTAAGGCTTGGGCTACACCAATTTTAAATATAACAGTTTTAAAAATACCCCTATTAGCATTCTTTTAAATATACTTTTTTTGCCATTTAGCTGTTTTCAAATATAATTTTTTTTCTCCAATACTTTTCAAATATAACCTTTTTTAAAAAATGGGCCTCCATTAGCTATTTTTCAAATATGACCTCATATAGATTGTTTGGGGTCCTGCTACAATATGCAAAGATAAAGTGAAAAGTGTTGAAAGCACAAGAGAAAATTGAATTTGAAAGACAAACAAGAAAAGAAATAAAATGTGCAGTTGATAAAAGGTGTGAAAGGATTGATGGTGAAATTAAAAAGATGTTTACAAGTTTGCTAGACAAATCAACTAACAAGATAAAAATAGATAGAGTGCTCGAGCAAAAAAGTAATAGTTGGAATTTAATAAATATACCAGAACTAGTGTTAGAAAAAACAAGTGCTCACTTTTGTGAGCAGTTTAGAGAAAAGAAGTTGTATGAGATGAGAAGGTTCTTGAAGAGTTCTATAAATTGTTAAAGGAGGTAAAAGGTGAATGGTATAATGGTCTTGATGGAGAGATTTCATTGGAGAAATGGTCGAATATAGTTGGAAAAATGAAAAATAATACAGCTGCAGAAATTTCTGGAATAGAATATGTTCTAATCAAAAATGTTAGTAAAGAAATACAGAAGAAGTTCAAGAAATTCGCGGGCTTGTGCATAAAATATAGCTGTATACCAAACAAATGGAAGATTGCACAAATCTATCTGATTCCAAAAAGTAAAGATTGGGCTTTCAATTAGGCAATATATAACCTATTGCTTTTTTGAAGACATTCAGAAAATGTATAACAAAGATCTTAACTAAAAGGGGGCATCCATAAATAACATTATACAAGAGGGGGGAGAGGGTCAGACGAAAGATAACGTTTTTTTTCATAAGTAGGGGGTCAAAAAAATATAACGTAATTTTTTTAGAAAAAATTAGCTAAATATTGAACCAGTAGTCCAAATTTAATGATTTTGGTACCATTCGATTTGTCTTGATGAGAGGAGTCAAATGGTACCAATTTTATTTTATTTGGATTACTAAATCAAAAGTTATTGGCCAAATACTATTGGTTATTATGTTTTCTTATAAAATTACTATAAATCAATAGTTTTTTGTGAATAACTATTGATCCAGTAATCCAAATAATTTTGGTATCATTGGATTCGTCTCACTGAGACGAATCGAATAGTACCTAAATCATCCAAATCAGATTACTTTGTCACAATATATTCAAGTTTTGTAAAATTTTATATATAAACATACAGATTTTGAAAATTTTTTTTATATAGTAGAGGGGGGTCAAGTGCTACTATGAGGAGGTACATAATGTTATTTATAGATGCCCCTAAAAATAATGGTTGAGAAAGAGATATTAAAAGGACCAAATTTTGCTGCCTTAACTGGGTGTTCAATAACAAAAGCAATCCATTTGGTTGAGATAATATTCAAAAAAGAAAAAAAAATGAAAAGGAGTTATGGGTAGTATTACAGGATATAAAAAAGGCATATGACTTAGTATCAATTAGAACTTTAAGGTTTGCGCTACAGAGAATAAAATTGCCAGAACAAGTAATTGGGTTTGTGGTAGATTTGTTTAAAGGAAAAAAAGTAGAGTGCTGACAGAATTTGGTGTAACTAAAAATTTTGAAGCAGGTGATGGGATTGAGCAAGGTGAAACAATTTCTCCATTAATATGAAGAATCTTTTATGATCTGCTTCTCTAACGAATACAAAACAATGCTGAACTTGGTTATAGAGTCAGATACGAATAATAAAACAAACTCGGTAAAAGTAAATAAATTGTGCCAAGCAGTAGTAGCTTTTGTTGATGACACTATATGGATAGCTAGGAGTAAAAAGCAGATAGAAAAGTTTATTCAAATTTCGCAAAGATTCTTTAAATTTAATGATATTCATATTAATAGCAAGAAGTCCAAGCTACTTGTCCTAAATACTAGTATCCAAAAAGAAGAGAGATATATAGGCCCTCAAAAATAGAAACCAAACAATTTGACAATTTTTTGAAAATTAATCAGTTTGATTGATTAGGTGTAAAATTTAAAGACCAAACTTTTTTATTTAATACATCAGCAAAAATATATATGCGAAACTTACAAGTTTTTACAGTATGTAAGAAAATCGTAAACTTATATAATATTTAGTGTAAAATTACGTAAGTCTTATGATGTGTAAGAAAATTGTAAATTTATGTAAAAATTTTCCGTAAGGTTATGATTTTCTTATGGTGTATAAGAAAATTGTAAATTTATATAAAATTTTTACGTAAATTTACAATTTTTTTATGGTACGTAAGAAAATTGTAAACTTACATAAAATTTTTATATAAATTTACGATTTTCTTACAGTGCATAAAAAAAATAAAAAAAACCATTTTACACTAATTTTTGAATTATTTCAAAATGAATCAATGTTTAGCTAATATTTTTGAAATATTTCGAATTATTTCAAAATATTTTTTTTAAAAAAAAAAAAAAAGTAAAATTTCAAAAAAAAGTAGGTTAAAAAAAAAGAGAAAGACAAAGTAAAGAAAACTGGCATAGGAAAAAAAAAGCCGTTTTGAGCAATTTTTATCCTCTCTTCCTTTTACCCCTTCTTCCTTTTTCTCTTTTCTCTTTTTTTTTTCTTTTTTTTCTCTCTTTTTTTTCTCTTTCTTTTTTTTTAATATTTCGAATACTTTCGAAATATTTTAGGACAATCTGCAACCTGGATCATATCAATGACGCGTTTTACTAATATTTTCGAAATGTTTCGATGATTTTTGATGATTGTACTACAAAATCAGATTAGATCTTTGTTTATTTTTTTTGTTTATAATTTAGATCTTCTATCAATTTTACATTGTTTCTTTGTTTCCTTTTGTTTTTTTTTGGTTTCGTTTCATTTTTTTAGGTTTGTTTTGTTTTTTTTTTATTTTTTAATTTTTAAATTTTTTTATTTTATTTCTATACTTTATCACTGACACTTTGCAAGAAATCCAACAACTTTTCGGCACTTTGCGCAAGCCAACTCAGACTTTCAACACTTTGCAAGAACACACTCCAGCAATTTCTAAATTTCAAGAATGCAAGTTTTTGCAAGTTTTTGCAAGTTTTTGCAAGGTTTCGTTTCATTTATTTTTTTGTTTCATGTTTTTTGTTTTTGTTTTTTTGTTTTATTTTTATTAATTTATTTTATTTTGGCACTTTGCAAAACTTTCAACGATTTCTGAATTGCAAGATCATGAACTCTTACTTCAAGGAAATGGAGATTTGGAGCTTCGTTTATTTTTTTATTTAGTTTGCTTACATTTTTGTTTTTGTTTGATTTCTTTTTTTTTTTATTTATTTTTTTAATTTTATTTTATTTTAGTTATCCCTTACTTTTTTCAAAACTTTGCAAGAAAACGATTTGACTTTTCCGATACTTTACAAGAACCAATTCTAACGTTTCTAGCACTTTGCAAAAAGTCGCGAATATAATCGAATATAAGTGAATATAAGCAAATATAAGCAAATATAATAGTTTATTTTTTTTTGTTTTGTTTTTTTGTTATTTTTTTCGGTTTTGTTTTTTGTTTTTTGTTTGTTTTTTTTTTACTAGTACTTTTTAGAAAGTTGCGAATACAAACGAATATAAGCGAATATAATAGTTAAACAAAAAAGAAGAGAAATAATAGCTACTATAGGGTAAGAAAAATAAGTGTATAGAGCTATTATTATGCAATGAAGTGTGAAAGTAGTTTAAAATATTACTATTTTTTTCATTTTCGTTTTTTTTGGTTTTATTTTTTTTTGGTATTTTTTTATTTTAGGAAGTAGCGAATATGAGTGAATATAAGTGAATATTATAGTTAAAACAAAGAAGAAAAGAAATAATAGCAAACTGCAGGAGGAGAAAAATAAGTGTTTAGAGCTAGCATTATGTGACCAAGTGCGAAAGGGTTCAAAATATTACTATTTTTTTTGGTTTTGCTTTTTTTTTATTATTTTTTCGATTTTAGTTTTTTTCTTGTTTTTATTTTTTTTTTGTCATTTTTTTTCAATTTTTTGAAAAAATATATAATAATATATAATAAAATATATAATTTTGATTAAAAATATATATAAATTAAAATATAATGTATAATAATAATAATAAATAAAAAATATAAAATTTTATATTAAATTGCGAAACCTTGTGAAAATATGCAAAAATATGCAAAAATATGCAAAAATCTGTAAAACGTTTAAAAAATTTGCAAAAAGCATGATTATGTGAATTTTATTATTAATTGATTATTAATTGATCGTAATATTGTAATATATCATTAATTTATGCCAGTTTTCGCCAGTTTTCGCAAGTTTTCAATGTTTGTTGTTTATAATATTTTTGCTATATTTCGAATTTACTATGCCGTAAAAGTTCGTAATTATTACACCTTCGTAATACTCCGAAATTACTATAGCGTAAACTATTGTAATTATTACCCCTACGTAATACTCTGAACTAATCGTAAGTTTTTCGCAAGCTTACCCCTGCGTAAAAACTTACAGAGGTTTACGCATATTTTTTTTTGCTGATGTAATGAAAGTCTAATCATTTAATAAATTTTTATGATACAACGGTTAAAAGCTTTTGAAGCTATAATCTAAAAATCGATTTACTGAGATTTTAAAAGCAATCTACAAGTCTACAAATGTAATAACCCTGTTTAAACAGGTTTGTTAATCATGAATATGCTATTTTTAGATTGTTTTGATCTTGTGTAACAAAATAGTTTTTGCTAATTTTTTCAAAACCAGTGATTTGCCAAATTGGCTGGTTTCTATTTTTGAGGACCTATATTATAATAAACAAGAAGCATATACAAGTAAAAATAAGAAATCTTTGGTTCGTTTGCTTGGAATTTGGCTAAGTAGTGGCACCAATAAAAGGCAGTTGGAAAAAAAAGCAAAGTCAGTAGTGAGATAGTTTATATGAGCAATACACCACAAGAAAATGCCAATATATCAACTAATTTATACAAACAATGGGTGTTTAGTACCAAAACTAGTTTATTTACTACAAACTACTAAATCATTCCAAGCGAAAATTGAAAAAATTTACCAACCAGTAGTGCGACTTATTAAGAACAAAATAGGTTTGTTTGCGACAACTGGTACTGTAACTACATGTGTATATCATAACATATCAAGATTTAAAAAGATATAGATTGTTAGAACATGAGGTATTGAATTAGCAAATAGTAAGCTTGCAGAATAGACTTAATAGCTTTAATCAAGTTGGTGAACTTGAGTCAAACAAGAATATGTCTTAGCAGATTTGGTAGCAGAGCAATGGGAGAATTCCAAAAATCGTACTTACAAAAAATTTGAAAGAATAATCTAGTATATTAGATTAGTTAAAGCTAAAGAAATGTAAATTTCCATTAGAACGAAAAAGAGATCTTGGAACATTTCTGGCTTCAGACCAACAATAGAAGAAGTTATAGGAGAGAGAATTTTTGCTAAGGCATAAGAGCCATGTCATTAACTACCTAATTATTTTTTATCAGAGGCCTACCCTCTTTTCTCTTCCTTAATATATATATAGTTAGGTTCTTATATATAATTTCAACTTTTTTTACCCCCTTCTCTTCTAAAAAATCATCTAATTTTTGTTATTCCCCTAAGGGTATTAAGGAATATAACCTTTATTTTATTAACTAGCTGATTGAAGAGAATGTTGTCAGAATACTAACTTGGAACATGTTTCGTGCATTAAGAACTAAATCTTTTCGTGGTTGTAAAGCAAAATGGTTTGAAGAAGTTGAGAAGAGAATCATTAAGAACTAGAGTACAAAGATAGTAGAAGAAAGATTTCAAGTTTAGGCAGAGAATTTGTTGTCAATGAAAACTTATGCATCAAAATTGTCAGAGAGCAAGAGAAATCATAAGTGGGTTGTACTGAATAATAAGGAGAGGAAGTCAGTTATAGAAAAAGTTAAAAAAAAAGAAAAAAATGAAGTTACTAGTAAAAAGTTGGGATCAAATGAAGATAAAAAAAATAGAGCTTCCAAAGGTTTGGAAACTTTAACTTCTAGAAAAGATAAAGATAAAGGTATAGCAGATTTGTTTTGGATCAAGAGAGAAAAGTTGATTGGAGTAATACCTAAAAGGTATTAAGCACAGCAAAAAGGTCCCAGTAATTACCAAAGAAATAGTTGGTTTCAATGCAGAGAAAAGGAAAAAAGAGGTATATAAGTCAGAGTCAAGAATAAATGAAGTATTATGAGTTTTTAGTCATGAAGAATGCCTAATCAAACAACAAGGTTTCGAAAAGGAATTAGAAGAGGAATTGTTGGAACAGCTTGAGATTGTAACTAGAAGATGGCAGTCTAATTTTTGCTTTTATACAGACAAATCATTGGTAAAGAGAAAAGGCTTGACTGTAATGGGTGCAAGTTGGATATTGGTAGACAAAGAGAATAATACTAGTATAGTAGAAGGAAAAGTCAAGTTTATAAAATGGCCAAGGCAGGAATTAGTTGAAGTATTAATGGTAGTTTTAATATTTGTGAGTAATAGTAAAATAGTAATCAAAATTGCTGCAATTGCAAGTCTAGGATATATATCCAGATTAGAGAATATTAAAAGTTGGAGTAGGAAAAGAACTAAAAGCTAGTGTTCAAAATTAAAGATTTGTATAAGCCAAAGGGTATCATGTTGGAGTTGATTAAAGTGAAAGCTCATAGCAAGGCTCGATAGAATGAGGAAGTGGACAAATTAGCAAAAGAAGAAACATTGTTAAAGAGGGTTTCAGATTTAAAATTAGAAGGTAATTGCAAATATTCATACAAAATGTATTAAAAAGAAATACCGGTAGAAGAACCTATAAGAAAATTAATGAAGTTAGTTTTAAATATGAAATTGGAGCAGAGTGGAGAAGCTCAAGAGTAATGCAGTCTTTTGAGGAAAATAGTGAGCCAAAGCATAATTGGTTAAGGTTCTGGAAGCAGAATAAGCAAATGACAGGAGTAAAGTGTAAGTCGCTTAAAGCAAGTAGTAGAATAGCATTTAGGCTCAAATGTTTGAGCAATAAAATGCTAGTTTTGACTATACTTAAAAAAAGAAAACTTGAGATTTATAGTACAAGTACTTGTGTTGCTTGCCAGGAGGAGGATAAGACTCTTGACCACTTGATAGTATGTAAAATGTACAAGTGGTACTAGGAGATGATAGAGGAGGTTGCTAGTAAAAGTGCGTGAAAGAAGCTTGATGATACGAGTAAGGTGTTATTAAGAAGATTGTTTTTGGTCTTTCAAAAAAAGTGAGAAAAAGCTGGCGGAAGAGTCATATTAGAGGATTGCTTGTTAATAAGATTGTTGATGAGCTATGAAAAGCTGAGATCAGCAAGAAAGAAGTTTATCAATATTTAGACTTCTATTCAAGAATTATTAAGAAGTGTTTTTATAAAGAAATATGGCAAAGATAATGTAAGGAAGTAAATCAGTAGGAGAAAGATAACAGAATTTTAGCATAAAATGTGGAAAAACTAGCGACTTTGAGAAAAATTAAGCATTCCAATACAAGATTAGAAGAAGATAGTTTAGTAAATAATAGAGTTAAGAACAATCAGTATCAAAGAAGAAAAGAATTAGTTAAACGATTGTTTGTTCAAGAGGTAGAAGATAAAGTTGTAAATGGCATTGTACTATTTTGGTTTGGTTTGTAAGTTAGCCAATATAAATTTCTGGATCATACGTGACTTAGTGCGACAGATCGCATTTGGGTGCAATTTAAGGTATCATATATGCACATATGTTACACAAAGGCTCAGTGTATTGTTTTTGCAAAAATAATTTTTGGTTACACACCATTAATATCATGTAATATTACACAAGTCTTGTTTTGGTAATCTAACCCTGGGTCAGCTAGCATTAAGCTTAATGCTAGTGAGCACTATTATAATAATGCCCCCAGCAGGGTTAAACATAATTTCGGCTCACTCTAACCCTAAATCTAGAAACCCTAAAAACTAATTGTTCAAAGCATCCAATTACAGTACATATACTGGTTACACAATATATGCATCTAGTATATGTACTGTGATTAGCTAGATTTAGAGTTAGGGTGGGCCGGTATTATATCTAACTCCGCCAGGAGCATTATTATGATAGTGCCTATTAGCATTAAGCTTAATACCGGCCGACCCAGAGTTAGGTTATCAAAATTAAATTTGTATAGCGTTATACAACATTATTAGCGTGTAACCAAAAATTATTTTTGCAAAAACAATGCACCAGGCCTTTGTGTAACACAAGTGCATAAATTATAAAAATAGAAAATTTCGTGTAACTATGGTGGTGGAAATAGCAATTCCCTATTTAAATAATGAATACAAATAAAAAGCTCTAATTAGGGACACGCTATTTATTACGTAATATTTTTACTTAGTAGCTACTAGGGTACGGCATGGGCCGGGCCGGGCCGGCTTTTCCAAATTAAAACCCGGTCCGGAAAATAATTTTGAGCCCAAACCCGGCCCAGAAAAAAAAAAAGCCCAGATCATGGGCCGGGTCGGGCTTCCTTCAAAAGCTAGGCCCACCCAAGCCCGGCCCATTGGGCTTTGTCATATAGAACCCATTTATACTTGTTTAATATAAACTCTACTCTAAAACTAAACCTTAACCCCTAACCCTAAAAAATACACCTCAAAAATTTTATTTTTCACTGGCTTGTCAATTGTTTATACTATACATATTTCATTGTAATCCGATTTCATTTTAATCTCATATTTATTAATTTTGATGCAAACACAGCATATAATAAAAAAATGTAAAAAAATATCAAACATTGTTTTCTAGTTAATTCCCTATATAGGAAATAAAGCATATGGACCAGGTTTGTCTAAATCAAGCCCACTTACTAATCTTCGCATAAAATTTTATTTATATTTTTTTTTAAAGATTTGATATATTATAGAACATTTATTTCAAAGTCTCGACATCTTGTATGCAGAGCAGATCAACAAACTGTAAGTTAGGTTAGTTCGAGTTACAGAGTTTCCAAGTTCTCTATTTAATGAATGCAAAGAATTTCTACATTTTATATGCATTTGGTAAAGTGTGAATGCTTATATAAAAATATAGATAATCAAAGAAGATAATTAATTTATTGTTTAATTGACCAGTTTTAAAAATAAAATATACAACCTTTCATTCTGTCCATCCTCGTTCCTTTGCACCTTTCAACCAATCTTGGCTGCATATTAACACTTCGATGACTTCTGGACTAAGATTTGATCGATAATCGTTAACAATTCTACCAGCCGCACTGAATACCTAAATAAATAATTAATATAGTTAATTTACATTAGTTAGCTAATTTTAATAGAATTCTACTTACTGCTTCGGATGCCACAGAAGTTATAGGGATAGCAAGAATATCTCTGGCCATTAATGCAACAGATGGATATTTTAATGTATTTTCATTCCACCAACCTAGAACATCAAAAGTACTAGAGGAAGAACAGGGAAGAAGTGGATCAGAAAGATAAAGTTCGAACTCATCCATATCGTTGATTACATTAACTTGGTTTGCCGCAATATACTGGTCAAATTCTTGCATTAAATCGTCTTCTTGCAGATCCAAATTAGAATAATAGTGATTATTAGATGCAACCGTATGTTGAAGATATGTTGATTTATAGATCATCGTGGCCCTATATAAAAGTTAAATTAAAAATAATGAAAGTTATATAAGCTTTATCCAGTTGTTACCAAATGTGTAAAAAGTCTCTACGCTAAGATTTATACATATCAAAATTTTTTTTTTGAGAACTCTTGGCATGAAGCCTAGAAACGATATTGGCGTACAATTGTATCATAAATACGTAATTAATACGTAACAAATACGTAATGATTACTAATATAAGTGTTAATAATCTTAGCGATTAAGAAAAAAAACCTGTTTAGAGACTTTTAGCTCATTCGATATACAAAATAGTTTTTAATTAATGGTATTATATCACCTTTTTTTAATAAAATCCAGCTTTTCCTCGGCTTCAGTGCATGTCAAGTGCATTTTATACTTATATATATGAGTTAATAGTGACATCTTGTAACGAGGGTCCAACATCGACGCAATACAAACTGTATCCCCCATATTTGCCCAGTACTTATCGAATTTGGCTTGCATGGGTATAACTATCTGACAAATAAAAGGCTCTATATTATTAGCATTTTTTTCGAGATGTAATTTAATTTTTACTAAGTGGGGAAGAAAAATATTCAGCGTCGGATATATGCTTCCTGAGATAATATTCGTGACTGTGTTAAAAAAATAAACAACTAATTAATATATATTTTTTTATTAAAATATATTAAAATTGATTATTACCTTCATTAAAAGGTTTTAGAAAATCGCAAATACATTTAGCTCTATTCCAATTCTCATCCGAAGGCATAATATGATCAAAATTAATGTCTCGTAATGCAAGACGTTCGAACACACACTTATATGGAATAGTGGATTTTAACATTATATAAACCGAATTCCATCTCGTAGGAACATCCAGTGCTGGACGTTGACTTGATATAAGCTCAGCACAGCACCCAATTACCGCATCCTCAAAGTTTTGTAGCCTAGCTTGTGAACTGTGTACCCACTTCGCGCATTCTCGAATTTTGCATATAATATTTTTAACCGTTTTGAAACCATCATTAACAACGAGATTTAATATATGCGCACAGCAGCGTTGGTGCAATAAATTACCATTAGCAACGAGCATGTTTTCATCCTCAAGCCTGTGCTTTATGTCAGTAATCGCGGCCTCATTACTGGTTGCGTTGTCCGTAGTGATTGCCAATGTTTTCGATGTAACGTCCCAATCATTAAAGCATTTAAAGAGCGTTTCGCTAATTACAACACCTGTGTGTGGTGTGGGAACCATTCTAAAGGCTATGACTAGCTTTTGGAGTTTCCAGTTTATATCGATAAAATGACAGGTAACAACCATGTAACCAAGAGTCTGATTCGACGTCCACATATCGGTCGTATAGTTTAAACGTCCAGGTGCATTACTTACCATTGCATAAGCTTTCTCTTTAAGCTCTTCGGCGATTTCTATACAATCTCTATAAACCGTTTTTTCACTTACCACTTTATATTTTGGCTGTAAGCCATTAACAAACTTTATAAATCCTTCGTGCTCGACCATTCGAAATGGGTACGAATGTCTAATAATCATTTCTACCATTTCATTTCGACTTTTTTCTTGGCAAAACTTATAATTTACAAGACCCGCCGCGGATAATTGCAACGTTTGCTGAGATTCATTTATCTTCAAATGTTTTTTACATTTTGTATTTTTCAAGTGACGGATTAATGAGCTAGTTCCAGTTGTATTATCGTGTTTTAAACTATTTCCACAGTATGAGCATATCGCATAATTTTCTAAATTATATGAATAATATTAACTAATTCACCAAATTAAAAACTATAACATCGTAAAGCAAACATTTTACCCCTTTGAGGATTATTCTTAAAATGTCCTTCTTTAAAAACCCATGATTCTGAATTGTTTCTTTTACGTTTTTTATTAATTTCTGTTTCTTTAGGACTTTCGTTAGTTACTTCAGGACTTTCATTAGTTACTTCAGGACTTTCGTTAGTTACTTCAGGATTTTCGGTTATTTCAAAGTTCTCATTATTTGCAGTTATCTCGGGACTTTCGTCTTCACTTACGGCAGAATAGATGCTTTGTATTTCTAATAATAGATTAGTTGTCTAATTAAAATAGACAATATCTAACTTCTTTCGATCAAAATGATGCTGACATACCATAGTCCATCTTCTATAATATGGTTTGAACGACCTATTTTTAATACTTTCAAGCCACGTAGCCTAAAAGAAAAGAGTCCAAATATTTTAACTTAAATCTAAATATGGGTCTCTTCTTAATAACTCTTCTCAATCGTGTACCTTTTGGTTCCAATACATATAAAGAAATCCTTTTATAAATACTTTGTCTAGTTTTAAAGTACAGTAAAGAACTTTTCATATAATAATCCGTTTACTCAAACTTACCTAGATATTTTTTTTACGCACGTACATATACATGTCGGTTACTAAACACACTTTATTAATAGCAAATATGATTATCTTGTGTTACTGCATATATCTGCAGGTCAATCGACCAAAAAAAGTGGACTTTTTTATCAATCATCAAATAAAAGTAAAACAGATTAATAAATAATCATATGGCCCATTGGGCCTAACTTGGTATTCTCACAAAGCCCAAGCCCGGCCCAGTATTTTTGTGGGTCAAATCCAAGCCCGGCCTACAAGTTAATGGGCTCAAAAATATTGGCCCAAACTGGGCCCAAGCCCGGCCCGGCCCAGAAATTTCCGGGTTAGCCCGGCCCATGCCGTACCCTAGTAGTTATCTCTACTCATATATGGTGTAATCATTTACTGATTGATTAATATAAAATATAGACGTGATCACTACCTCTAACCATATATCTATGGTAAAAATTACATAATAAATGGCATGCCCCTTATATAGCTTTTTATATAAATATTCTATTAAAACTCATGATTATTAACCAAATTAGTAGTTTGTTAAAGCCAGGTAAGAACCCCGAAGAACTCTGATACAACTCAGATGATTTCAAAAAAGGAAATTTTGCATAGAAATCATTAAACATTGCATTTTTATATAGAAATTTCAAATTTTGCTCTATTTTATACATCTATTTGGCTAAAATACTGCTAAAATTATACAAACTCAGATTTAAGTTGTATCAGAGCTCTTCAGGGTTCTGCCAGATAATGATGCTGCCCGAAACTCTTTTGCCCCAAAAACCGAAACCGAAACTAGTTTTAAATAGCCGAAACTAATTTCCGAAACTCCGAAACTATATAAAAACCCTAAACTCCAGTATTATCTGAAACTATTTAACATTCCCTATCACTAAATGCAGAGGTAGCTTATTATCGGGTATTGTTAAAAAAATTTCTCGCACATACCTGATTTAATAAATTAAGGATTAAAAAAACAGGTTTTGACATACGTTATGTAAATACTAGCTTTAGTGCATACGTACGTATATGTACATCATCTTTTTTTTTTTATGACAGTATGATTGCATTTAAACTAAACATTCTTAACTTTTAATAATAGCAATTAAAATATCCAATAAAGAAGAGAAATTTATTTATATTATTTGACAATAGTACTGTAGTAGCTTATTGAAGTCCTTATGGACGCATATGCAATAGTTAATTATAAACAACAAATTAATAATTTAATTAATCATTTAAAATGTGTTATGGTAATAAAATTTGCATTATTCGGAAGTTGTCTGAGTGACAGCACTGCATAGTATTGCTACTTACACGTCTTTGTACATTTATATCAAGCATTTCAGATTATTAGAAGGTATAACCGATCTCATTGTTTCAACAGTTATTTCCTTTAAAGACAATTAGCTGACATCATATAGGTGAAAATTTACTAACAATACATATATGCCTGCAACTAATCTAATCCTAATCCTATGTGCTGCCCGTATGAGAAATTGCTATTGACAAAATGAACAGATACCATGTGCACATATATGAGTGATGCACTGTAAGTAAAAATTAATGCTATCACTAATATAACATTATATACGCACATACCTCTAAGTAAAAATTAACGTTATCATTAATATATATCAGTGATAACGCTGATTTTTATTTACAGGCTTTCTCTATGCATTACCCATATCAGATATGTAATCAATTCTGTGAAATGTGCGTTTTTATAACAAGCTAAAAACTTTAAATTTTATATAAGCACTGTATGGAAGTATTAATTACTGAAAATCAAAATATCCAGTTCGTTATAAAGAAGAATTTAGTTCAGGAAAAAAAAAATTTAAATTCAAAAGCATCAACTTTATTTAGGTTTCAAATTTGCTTTATTATAATTAATCAAAACTAGCATCACTTTTTTTTTGTTAAAAAAAAGAGCTTCGTGAAAATATTCATCTGCGTACTACGAAATATATGTGCAAGTATGATACTGTACACGAAAAATATGAAATAAACACTACTGTATATGACACATATGCATTCACATATTCAGTTTACTCTAAATTCGGATTCAAAGCTTCTTCTGAATTGCATCAAGTTTCTTTATAACGAACTGGATATTTTGAAAAAAAAAGTTTCTTCAAGAGCTAACGCTATATGTTTTTTTTAAAACTTTTTTTTTATTTCTCTTTTTTAATTAAACGTTCTTTTTTATTTAACCGTTTTTTTTTTATATTATCTTTTATTTTTTTTATTTTAAGCGTTTATTTTTTTTTTATTTTAAGAGTTTCTTTTTGGGATTTATTTTATAGTGCTATAGCATTATAGTGCTATAGCACTATAGTGCTATGGTTTTACTTATATTTTTTACTATATTTTTACTTTATTTATTTATAGGGGTCGCTTAAAGCCGTGTGCAGTCACGTGATATAGAGCCAATAAAATTATTTGTTTTGATCGACACGGATCAGCCTGACACTAACTCAATGAAAAAAACCAAGTGAAAAAAAAGTAAAAAACGTCAAAAATACAAGAAATGAGCATCTAAAACTATTTTGGAGCATTAACAAGAAATGTCGAGGAGGCAATTTTACTCTATAGTACACTCTAACTTTAACCCCAGACTAACCCATACCCTAACCCTATTCAAAAAGTCAAAAACATATAACTGCACATGGCTTTAAACATTCTTTATTTATAGTAACTCGATCTTACTAACTAAAAATTTTTTTACAAAATCAGATTTTGTGTTACTCATGCAAATAAGTAAAATGCTTAATTGCTACAGACATAGCAACACATGACTTATAGATACAGCAATTACTAGCATTAAAATACATGCTAACCTAACTTTAACTCGGGCCATTGCTGTGTCTATAAGTCACACATATGCTGTGTTTGTAGCATTTTCCTATGCTAACCCCTAAGTGCACATTCTATGATAAAAGCAGTCTTCTCTTGAACTCAACTAATATTACATCTATAAATTTTTCTTCCTAAATGCAATACCTCTCTAAGTGCACGTTTGACTAAATTTACATATAGTCCCGTTGCATTGTATTTAGAGAAGTTTGATAGTACTTTATTATAAAACCTACTCTAGATTTAACTTAAACACTAACCCTAACCCAAAATCTAATCTTTAACTACTTACTATTTTTACACTATTTTTACCATAATCTAACCCAACTTAAATGCTACCCCTATCAGTTTAGTGCAAGCACTATAATAAATCTGTTACATAGAATGATAGCATGTGATCAAGAAAATCATTGCACGATCGGGTTCAAAATAGGGTTTCTAGCAACTTATCACTGAACTATCATATTAAGATAGTGGAGAAAGATAAATTAGAGAAAGAGTATTTGCAGGTTGTAAAGGATAAAACTAGTACAGTTAAGTAGACTAGAATAGATAGATAAGCTGAATAAATTAGCTTTATTAAATAAGTTGCAATTTCATGCTTACAAATAAGTACTCTGAAAATACTACATTCCGCTCTATATAAAGTGTTCCCAAAACTACTCTACTACACTATACTTAAATAAAAAGTTACATTTTCTGGCCCAATATTTAGGGTAGTAGAAGTAGATTTTTGGTCACCATTATACATGACTTCGAAGCTATTTTTCTGGTTTAGACCCAACTTGCTATGATAAAACCGTGGTTGTAGAATTAAGCTATAGACTACCTCGTTCAGTATTTCTGACCCGTTCAATAGTCGTGATTATAAAGATATTTTGGATAGTAATAAAGCAGAGAATAGAAAAACAATACCAACAATAATCACTCAAAAGAACTAATCCACTTTGTCAAATTTAGCCGCCTCTTGACTAAGCTGAACGTTGGGTTCACAAACGTATAGACCCGAAGCAAATGCATGTTGTTCAAGCTGATTGTTCTCTTGGTACAATATTACAAGACACTAACATATTAAAACACAAATACAATCAACTAAATACAACACAGGAAACGACGAGGACATCAACAAATGACGACAACGCAAGAACTGGCGAAAAAACACTAAAAAAAAAAGAATTAACATATAAACGCCACAAGTGCTATAAACCAAAAGACTATGAAAAAGAGTTCACCAGAAAATGAAGTCGACGAAGAAAGTGAAGCTAGAAGAAAGACCTAGTTAGTAACAACGCTAAAAGAAAACTAATATAAACAACAAAAAAATGTGTACTTATCTATATAACTAGCTTTCCCTGGTTATTCAGCAACAATGCCAATGAAAAAATAATAACTATTTCTGTATGCGCCAAAAATGTTAGCACCAAAAACGACGAAACTAATGATGAGATTATCTATAGATGAAAAATTTTTAGTATGGATCAAAAAAATATAAACCAGTTATAAATCTGATCACTTGTTATATATCCCGTGATCAGGATTGCAGGT
>QKWP01000122.1:83888-98676 GCA_003550325.1 Gigaspora rosea | reverse complement strand
AAAAAAAATGAACGATACATATAATAATTTAAAAAAAAAAAAACTCGTGTATGTACACAGGTACTATTAATTGATTTGCAAATCTGTGTAATATATAAATTATAGACAAAAAATAAATAAAAATAACGTGCTTTTTTTACTTTATTTATTTGTTTATTTATTTATCGTTTTTAATGTTTTATTTTCCCGATGTAATTCTCCCAAAAAAGGATAAATTGCTAAAAATAAAATATAACATGTGTAAAATCTTAGTAATTCGCTAAAATATTCAATTATAACCTGTTTTAAAATTAACTTGAATTTGCTAAAATTTAAATTTGGACCTTAGATCAAATTTGAATCAATTTGCTAAAAAAAAATATGACATATATCAGAGATGTCCAGGGTCCTATTAAGAATATTTACAACATCATCCCAACTAATCTTTGTATAGAACTCATCCAAAAAAACAATTTCCTGTCCATCATAGCCATCACTTTAAAAAAAATTATTATTATAAATTATTGATTGATATTAAATTAAAAAATTATATATAATATTTTGCTTACCACCAATTGTTTCTTTGTTTTTTTGATTTGTTGTATAATTCATCACCAAATAAATCTGTAACAAGACCAGATTTTCCACTTCCATTTAGACCATAAAAGTAAAAGACTATTGGCTGCCATCTTTTCTTAATATTTTTTTTTCTTAATTTTTTCTCATCATAAGTAATTTTTTCAAGATTTTGTAGTAAAGATACAAATGTTGTTGGCCATTTTCTTCTATCACTAACTACATTATCATTATTATTAATAATTGTTTTTTTGTTTTTTATAATTTTCTAAGATAATATTATTTATTTTATCTACAGTTACATCAGAGCTACCCAATAAAAATCTATATCTACCAAACTCGAAAGGACCAGATCCTTCTTCATCTAATAATTCCTTTTTTCATTGTTTATAATATTCAATAGTGCATATTTTACAATCATCTAAATTATTTAAATCAAATAAACTACATTTACAGTATTGATTTTTTGAAGGATTGTGGTAAATTTTGCATTTTCCATAAATCTTTGATATGTAATCTAAATTTTCTTGTGAAGTTCCTTTTAATAATAATCCAGGTGGAAAAATAATTCCTTCATCTTTTTCAAACATATCTTTAACATTTTTCATATTAACCATGTTATTAAACTGTAAATAATTATGAAAATGAAGAAAACCTTGTTCAGTTCGTTCAAATTTTGCTTTGCTAAATGAGACAATACCATTACATTTTTTATATTCTTCATCACTACGAAAGATTGACCATTTACATTCAATTTTACGTTCAACACAATTCAAACAGATTATATCATTACATTTAGCTTTTTTACAGCATTTTTCACATGATATATTTTTGCACCTCCAGTGTTTTTTTCACAATTAAAACAAATTGGACGCTTTCCAGTTGTATTAAATTCAGCTTCACGTTGTTGTCTTTCTTTTTTATCAACCCTATCATTTTTATTGCATTGATAATCTCTATGACAACAATAGCATTGGAATGCAGTTGTTAAAGTATGTCTGAAATTAAATCCTTTACCCATTTTTTATCCAATAAAAATTAAAGATTTTATATATTATTTATAATTTTTAAATTGTCAATGAAATGATGCACCTTCTATATTGTTAAATGAATGACGCTCTCTAAATATAGTAAAAAATGATAACATAAAAAATAAAATTGATTCCATATTAAGTATAAAATAAAATATATAAAAAACTTCTAACTAAATTAAGTATAAATTAATAATATAAAAAAAAATACCAAATATAGTATAAAGTAAAATATAAAAAAAAAAGATTAACGAAATCAAGTATAAAATAAAAATATAAAAAAAATACCGTATAATGTAAAATATAAAAAAAAAGATTTACGTCTTATTTTTTTTAATTCTTTTCTATATGCTTTCTTTAAAACCCACTTTTTGTCACTTATTTACAAGAAATTTTATTATGCTAACTAAAAAAAATTTATAACAAGACTTGTAGAGCATATCTCAGAGCATTTGAATCTCAAATTTCATGAAAAAATGTTGAAAACTCATAGAGATATCAACGTTTTTGTAAATTCGGAAACCTACGTTTTCGTAAATTTTGCACTAACTTCAATAGATTTCGGAAGGTATTTCTCAAAATGAAACCTCAAAAAATCAACTAAGTAACCTAATAGAATAGGCATTCGAGAGTTTACCATAAAAATTTCAGCTCATTTTGTCAAATATTCATCGATTAACAACGATTTTTCATTTTATTTTCAAATTCGGGAAATTTTGCACTAACTTCAATAGATTTCGGAAGGTATTTCTCAAAATGAAACCTCAAAAAATCAACTAAGTAACCTAATAGAATAGGCATTCGAGAGTTTACCATAAAAATTTTAGCTCATTTTGTCAAATATTCATCGATTAACAACGATTTTTCATTTTATTTTCAAATTCGGGAAATTTTGCACTAACTTCAATAGATTTCGGAAGGTATTTCTCAAAATGAAACCTCAAAAAATCAACTAAGTAACCTAATAGAATAGGCATTCGAGAGTTTACCATAAAAATTTTAGCTCATTTTGTCAAATATTCATCGATTAACAACGATTTTTCATTTTATTTTCAAATTCGGGAAATTTTGCACTAACTTCAATAGATTTCGGAAGGTATTTCTCAAAATGAAACCTCAAAAAATCAACTAAGTAACCTAATAGAATAGGCATTCGAGAGTTTACCATAAAAATTTTAGCTCATTTTGTCAAATATTCATCGATTAACAACGATTTTTCATTTTATTTTCAAATTCGGGATTTTCTAAAATTTTCAATTTTGATGAAGACGGAAAAATCACCATCACAGGCTAGATTTTTTAAAGCTACATAATAATCTACATTCAAATTCTACAAACTACTAGAGTATGGTCATAAAATTTTTCCTGTGAAATTTCATAGTATTTGGACCGATATTGTGAAGTTATTAAATTTTTTCATTTGTCCATTGTGAAAAATTCTCTTTTCTTGTATGTTTCAAAAATAAAATATATCTAATAAAGCATATTTGCCAAATAAAACATACAATATGAGCATAATAAAGTTAATAGTGATATACTTCAAGAGTTTGTGTATGAAATTTCAGCCCATTCAGACGAATATTTGCAAAAATGTTCCAAATTTTGATGAAGTTTCTTTAATTTTTGTCTTTTAATATTATATTAAAAATATTTTCGGATTTTTTACCGGGAAGGACAAAATCTTTACACTAATTAAATTTACTATAGAACAAAATCTTTACACTAAGGGAAAAAATCTTTACACTAAGGACAAAATCTTTACACTAATTAATTTTTTTTTTTTGTATATGTCAATTTTCATGCAAAATAGCACAAATAATTGTTAAAATTATGTCTATTTTTATCAAATTTTATTTTTTTTTAGCAGCAAAACAAACAAAATGCATGAAATTTACACAAAATTGCAAAAAGTGAATTTTCTGAAAGGACAAAATCTTTACACTAATAAACTGAGTGACACTTTTGCATCATCATTTTGATCATTTGTTTATTTTTATTTTTTTTTGGTTATTTATTCATTAAATTATCAGTTAGACTATTGGACTATTTGGCCAAAAGCCGCAATCTCGAGTGTCTTACGTTGTAGCAAACATTGTTTTTACATTGTAGCACCTCTCTATGATTTGGTTTTGACCCGGTGTGCCGTTGGGAATCTTCAATACACGGCACACCTAAATAGAATATTAAGTGTAAATAAAAATATCATAAACAAAAAAAAAAAATAAACTAAATATTCATAAAATTTTACGTTTTTTTTTTTAAAAAAAAAAAGTTTTTTTTTTTTTTTACAAGAAAAAAGTAAGAGTGAAGATATAAATATTGTATTTAACTACTTGATATATTGTTATTAACAATTTGATACATTGTTATTGATTGGGCTTGAAAAGATTCACGTCAATATATGGAATGCGTAGTATTTTTAGAATTTGGAAAGAAGAATGTTAACTTCTGGAAGGAGTTACAAACTTCATAATAATTACGTACAAGTTATTGAAGATTCTTTACTGGATATACAGTAGTTACTGAACCCAAAAATAGAAATATAGTCCGTATGATTTTGAGCTAAAATAAAAATCAAGATTTGCATATTTCAGTATTTATTTACCAATTACCATATCATTGTACAATTGTAAGATTATATTTTTTCGATTATCCCAACCCACAATAAGAATTCTTTTTTTTTGTTTACTTGACCTATGTCGAATTTTTTTTTTTTGAGCAGTATTAATTACTATGTTCTCTTATTCTTTCAACTTGAATTTCTTGAATATTTCTACTCTAAATATCATTATTATCTGATTTATTTTGCTCACGATTTTCATGAATACTATGTGATAGCTCGACAATATATACATCATCATTATCCTGCTCATTAAATATTTGGAGTTTCCTTGTGAAACAAAAAATAACGAAAAAAAACTCAATTATTTATTAAATTATCATACTGAGAAAAAAATTGAGAAATTTTTTTAAATGGTTAGTATCATGTTGTTTGAAATATATAGGGCATAATTATTATTCAAATATGTTAATTAATTGTTAATCAATATTTATCTAGGGCAGAAAAACGATTGGTTAATTTTGTAAAAAAATATAAACTGATCTACATTTAAATTTGGAAATTGCAGGCAAATTTGACTGCAAAACTGTTTAAAAGATATTTGAAATATGCTAATGAAAATTGGATTTTTTTTTTTTTTTAGAAACCGTTCTGTTTTTTTTTTTTTTTTTTTAGAGAATATTGTATTTTAAAAAAAGTTAAAGGTGAGTAAAAGTTCAATCTAATGTGTGAAATATAGTTTATATATACCAAACCAAAAGTGCTAACCAAAAAAATTTTTACTACTGTATGATGCTCAAATATAACCTCACATAGATTATTCGGGGTCCTGTTTTACATATTATATATTTTATACAAAGTAAAAGTAAAAAACTATAATTTTTTTAAAAGATCATTTTGTATAACAATCTTGGCTTACCAAAAAATAGGCATCAAAAAATGTTCAAATATGAGTCTATATAATAGATAAGTATTGTTAAACATAATATCTAAACTTATTTATTACAATGCAAGTATAAAAAAAAATTTACTAAAATTTATAAACCAGATATTTTTTTATATACAACTAATTCAAAAAATCCTAGAGCCTTATTAGATTAAATAAAATATTTAAAATAATTAATTTTCTCCTATAAAGAATTGATCAATTTTGTTTTATTATATTTGGATCTTTAACTTTTTTAATAAATTTTTTAACTTTTCTTAGAATATTAATGTATTTTTTTGTATCATTTTGCTGAAACAAAAATATATGTATTGTTTTCAAACTCATATTTGCTATATTAGCACTAACTATAGAAATTTTAAAACTATTATTCATATTTTTTAATTCAATAGTTGTTTGTTCATTAGCTCTAAATATTTCAACAAGATCGGTAATAACTTTATTATCTGAAGGAACTTTATAAACAATGTTTTCTTTGGAAATTGCAAAAAATTCTTCAACTGGCATATAATCAGAAAGGTCAAGAGTTTCAAGTATGTTCAAAATATCATTAAGTACAGGATCTGATCTTTTGTTTCAGCTTGAAGTTTATCCAAATTGAAATCTTCTTAATTTATGTAAATGTTCAAGTTTTCTATTTGATAAAAGCTTTTTTTAATTTTACCAATTCTTGAATCATAGTATCTTTTATCTTCTAATTTGCTTACAATTTTTTTATTTTTAATATTGTTCTCAAGATTTTCATATATTTTATTGTTTAATACTACAATTTGTTGTTTACGCAATTCATATAATTTTTCTTTTTGTTCTTCACTTAGCAATGTATTATTTATAATTAATGTATTATGAAGATTTCTATTCAATAAATTACCAATAAAAGCTTCATTTTCAATATTTTTTTAAATTTATCAAATATACCATTTTCTCTTAAATTTCAATGTCTATTATTTTGTAAATAATGCAATATATCTTTTTGATCTTGGATATATATTTTGCTGAATCAATTTTATTACTCCAATTGACTTTCAATTTTGTAGTATTTGTTTCTTTTTCAATTCCTGTTTTAATTTTATTAAATTCCATATTTTGTTGAATTTTTAAAATTTTACTTCTGATTATTTGAAACAACATGCTAATTTGAATTAATGTCATAACCTAATCACTATTAATATTATCAAATAATCTATTCAGATCATTAACATTATCTAGTCTATTAATCTAATTAACATTATCTTCATATAATTCTTCTTGCAATTGTTTTAATCTTCTATTACGAATTTTTTGCAATTGATCAATTTGATTATTTTGCAATTTAGAAATTTTAATTTTTTGATCTACAATTCCATTATTAACAAGATTAATAGCATCTTCAATTTGTATTTCTTTGATTTTTTTTTTTAATCTTTCAATAAATTATCAGTTGAAGTTAATAATGGAGTTGGACCTAGTAGAAGGCTTGGATTTGGTTTTGGGTTATTTTGTTTTGGTTGATTAGGTAAAGGAGTTGGATTTGTTTCATCTTTACTAGCTTCTTCAAATTTATCATCTTCATCTAAATCTGCTACTTCTTGTAATTGTTAAATCAAATATTGAATATAAGCTTGTTCAAATGCCATTACAAAATTAATATGTGATTAATTATTAGTTACATAAGATTTTTTATTGATTAATTTTTTGTGATAACAACAATATTTAAATTGATCATGTCCATTGAATTTACATTTACAAATCATTTTTTTAAATTTGAATTAAATACAAGAAAAAAAGAGATATTTATAGTTATATTTTATTTAAATAAAGGATATTTATAACTATATCTAGTATGATAATCACCGGTTTCGCATGACTATAAATTACAATTAATCTTTTGTATTAATTAGTTGTATAACAATTGTATTACATATTATATAAGATATATAGATTTACATACTGAAATTATTAAAAATATAAATCGGCTTATTGCACATGTTTTATATAACAACTTGTGCTTTTTTCATTTAATTATTGGCACAGGATTGTTATGTTAAACATTGTGCAATAAAATAGTTATTAAATAGGTGTTGAATAACCTGTTACACACATAGGTTTATATTTAAATCTCATGCCTTTGGCATAGAATATGAACCCATGTGTACTAGGTCATTTACTACAACTCATACAATAACTACAGTATAAATTATTGGCTCTATTAACTATTATAATCAATGTACAAGCTGACAGAGCTAGTTTGCATTTCTAAAGCTTATTTATATTGTATAATCTTTCAAAAGTCACATATAGAATCTGCAAAATCGAGCCTGGTTACTCCAGTTAGTACTTAGATAATGTGTACCAGGTTTGTGGTACAGACAAAATTCTTTAAATTCAATAAAATTAGAGTTAGTTTCAGAGTTCTTATACTAATTTTTGAGCTATGAACAATTTTTGGAAAAACAAACATTTGTTTTAAATCTTTCTGATCATAAATATTACATCTAATTTTGAGTGCCTGGTTAGTTCAAATTCAAAATACAATGTATTAATATTGGCATAGGACCTACGAATAATATATAAAGATTATATTGAAATTTTGAATAAAAAAGGTACTTTTTTACTAAAATGTTATATTTGAAAAGAGGTTATTGGCCAAAAGGTTATATTTAAAAGTAGATAAAAGCTTTTAATGATATTATTTAAAATGGATAAAATTAATAAATTTTAAATAGGTTATATTTAAAATTTGAATAAACTAGGGTTGCATCAGTCCAGTCCGGTCTGGTTTTTAAGAAGACCGTTATTATAGTGTTTACAGTTTCAGTCTGGTCCGGTTCTTTGGTCCTATAACGGTCCTTTAATGATTATGTCAATCTTAATGCATAAGATTTTATTGGCCAAAAATGATATAATTATTTACTGTTAAATGTAAACAAACATTATATGATCTATGTTATACCTGATCAAGAAATTTGATTGGTGATACAAAGGTTACAGTTATTTTACAAGGACTGGTTCCAGAACTAGTCCTTTAATGGTCCCATGGTCCTTATCGGTCCCGGTTTGGAACTGGTCCTGGACCGGTTTTTTCAGAACCGATGCATCCTTGGAATAAACAATTAAAAAAAAAATTTTTTTGTAAAAAATTTTTTTTTAAAGAATTTTTAATTTTTTTTAGAAAATTTTTTTGGAAAAATTTATTTGAAAAAATTTTTTTTAAAAAAAAATTTTTTTAAGAAAATATTTTTTGAAAAAAATATATTTGTTATATTTTTAAATAGATAAAATTATTTAAATATTAAAGCTTATATATGAAATAAGATTAATTAGCTCTAGTAAAAAGTGGATAAAATTTATAAAAAGTTTATATTAAAGCCAATATAACCTCTATATATATTATTCGGGGTCCTATCGGCATATATACATTATTAATACTAATGCCAAAAACGGAACTAAAATTGATTTGAAATCCACTTATAGAGTTCATATTTATTTACTCAACTTGTTGAAAGCTCAAATGAGAGTTGCCAAATTTAAAACCTAAAATGAACTTACTGGTTTTAATTTAGCAATACTCAAATATTATACAAAGATAAAACAAATCAAAATTCTATGTGTGTATAGTGCAAATTATAAAAAAAGCAATATAGAATACTCGTGTATACCAAAACAAAAAGCTTGTTACCGTATGTGTCCGAAATTAAGCTACCTTTTTTGGCCAAAAAATTACACAAAAAATCGTAAAGTAGCTTATTTTCGAAATATAGCATTTTTTGAAAAATTGAAAAATGTACTAATAAAAAGTTATCCAAATGACACCAAATTTTTATTGTAAGCGTATTTTGATGTACTAAATAACTTTACTTAATCGACTTTTTGAAGTTTACTTAGTAGGAAAAAAGTTTTATATGTAGCAACTGCTAACAAATTTTTTAAGATTTTTAAAAAAAATTAGGGGGTAGCTTATTTTAGGTAGTAGCTTATTTTCGGACATATACAGTAACTACAAATGCTAAATCATGTACTACTTATGTGTAAAAAGCTTACTTTTAATCCTACTTATTACCAATATACTTTCAAGAACTATAACCAGAATTTCCATATGTTTAATATATATACTTTCATTTAGTAGAATTTTTTTGAGTTAATCTAGTAGAACTAGTGTCTGTTTGATTATTCGAATTGTTGTTAAGTGTACTAAATAGAGTTCTTTCAGATGAATACTGTAAATTTTGTATTTGCTGTACAGTAGTTTTTGATGTATTGCAGATATATAAATTAGAATCGCCTGGATTAAGTTGCACTAGTATTAGTTTTAGTGCCACTGTGTGAATCATTTTCTGCTAATAACTTGATATGCTTATTTATGCTGTTTCACAATTAAGGAATCCAATATATATAAGCTTTCAGTGTTTTCATTATTAGCATTGTTTATACTACTTTTTTTTTGACTAATAAAGTCATCAATTATATTTATAAACTCATCTTTATATCCATATCAAGTGCTAAATTAAGTGCTCTTTTTGCCTTTCCAAATCCAAATGCATATTTGACTTTTTTTTGTACATATTGTTTGATTTCAGGTGTGAAAATATAGGATGCTTTAAACTTGTCGAGTATGTGCAAATCAGGAACTACTATGCTATTAGTATTGACTATACATGAGGACGAAAGTATTTTGGGTTCTAAAACCCGAAATTAAAATTTGAAGACGAAATTGGTTTTGACCTATTTTACTTGAAAGATGAAATTATTTGATACGTTTTTTGAATAGACAAAATTATAAGAAACATATCTATATAAATTTTATTTGCTCTTCCTTATTAAAAAATTTTAATTTTCTCTAATGAAGACAAAATAGGCCTTTTTCAAAAATCAAATTCGGTGGCATCACTAGTATTGACATTCTGAAATAGTGTTGTTCTTCTAATAGTTTTTTCGTACAAATTTAATTGATCATTTTGATTGTATAAACTTTCTTTATACTATTGTTTAGCTACAAACCCAATATTGAATTTATTATAATGCTAAAAAAATGTGCATATACAAGTTCATGGTTAATAATGGCTGAACAAGTACATAAGTGCCTCTGTCAATAAGTAAGACAACATAATATTTATACACTGCTATAAGTCCAGAAAGCTCCTATATTTCCAAAATATCAGATAGCTGTATTCCATCTATAAGATAATGAAGTGTTGTTTGTGGCCTATCAAGGTAATCTTCAAGAAAGCCAATATCACAATCGAGCTGACTAAGATCTTAAAAAAAAATTCTTAAGCATTTTTATTACTTAAAAATTAATAATCAACATTATTATAAATATACCTTTTGTATAGTATTAATTGTATCCCTAGAAATTAATATTGCATGATATAATAAAGATCCAAGTATTTGTTGGTATTGAACAGATAGAATATAAGGAGATAGATATTCTTTAAGTAACTCAATTACCTCTGGAAATACTGGTTCAATAATAGAAGGCGTTTGATTAACTAGAAGACTTTGAAGATACGAATATATGAATTATGTCGAGCCCATTTAGTTTTATAATTCAACAATCTTTGTATTTTATTGTGTAAATTATATAATGAAAATGAACTACTGATGCCAATTTTTATTATTCTATTCATCAATTTGACCCTTTGTGTACTTTGAATCCTAGCTGTAAAGTATTTAATTTGGAAATATTTAGTTTATGCTTTGTAACAATGCTATAAAGTATGATTAAGATAATCCTAAGCTTAAGGATATTTTTCCAATAAGCGAGTTTAGCGATGGTGAAAATCATTCTCAAATAAACTATTTTTAACATACAGAAAATTCTTTATAAAATGCTTTATAATGTTTACCCAATTTATATCGCAAATTCTTATATAAGTTTTCTTGTATATGAAATAGGCAAAAAAAATAATGCTATAGCATTTATTAAAGCCGGCTCTAAATCAGTAAATATACAAGCAGAAAAAATATTATTTGTTACTTCAAAGATGCAATTCAGAAACCATTTATAACTTTCTGTTGTTTTGTCATCTAATAAGCATTGAGCAATGAGTTAGGTTTTAGTACTAGGAAAACAGGAACTGTTGTAAGTCTGAAACAAAAATTTAATAAAAGTAGTAGTCCAACAAATATATGTAAAAAAAAGGGTTGCATAAATAAATATAAATTGTCTATTTTCAAGCTATAGTATTTTATATAAAAGAAATAGTCCAATGAATATATGTAGAAAAAAAAGGGTTGTGTAAAATCGATTGTGTAATAGCCAATAAAAGAAATAGTCATAGTTCAACAAATATATATATATATATATAAAGGTTGCTTATGTACGGAAAAAAATTTGTATAAAATCGATTGTGTAATAGCCAATCAAATATATTTATTGTCTAGAGCATAGTAGAGAACTTATATTTTTAGTAATTGGTCGATCACGTGATCAGTGCCTACTAGAAACCATTAGCAAAATTGTCTGTCTGTTTGCAGATCATTGTCTGTCTGTTCAATCATGTGATCAACACCTACTAGAGGTCATTATCAAAATTGTCTGTCTGTCCGATTATATGATACATAAATATAATAAATATGTTTGATTGGCTATTACACAATCAATTTTATACAAATTTTTTTCTGTATATAAGCAACCTTTTTTTATATATATAAATTTGTTGGACTACACCTATTGCTTTTATTGGCTATTACACAATCGATTTTATACAACCCTTTTTTTCTACATATATTTGTTGGACTATTTCTTTTATATAAAATACCCAGCTTGAAAATGGTAATTTATTTTATTTATGCAACCCTTTTTTCTACATATATTCATTGGACTACTACTTTTATTAAATTTTTACTCCGGACTTACAATAGTTCCTGTTTTCCTAGTTATATTTATGTATTATATAATCGGACAGACAAACGATTTTGATGATGGCCTCTAGTAGGTGTTGATCACATGATTGGACAGATGGACAATGATCTGCACTTGATCTGCAAATAGACAGACAATTTTGCTAATGGTCTCTAGTAGACACTAATCATGTGATCAACCAATTACTAAAAATGTAAGTCCTTTGCTACGCTCCAGACAATTATTATCAACAATAACCAGAAGATTTAGATACATGTTGAACCAATTAGTTTGACATATACTGTATTGTCCATTTGCACCACGTTATTATATCATATCAGATATTGTTGTTGAGCAGGAGATGCTCAAAACAATCACACAAGTTAATTATCGAATGGGTCAAGCCTTGTTTTAATTATCCAGCCTGCTTTCTTTTTTTTGCAAATCAAGCAGTTTATTAACAATATTCTGAGCATCTCTCTAGCATTTGATAAGAGGTGCTTTAAATTTTTGAATTGCATTATAAGGGCAGTATCATTAATCACCTGATTATTTTTTATCAGAGGCCTACCCCTCCCTCTTTTTTAATATAAATATAGTGAGGTTCTTATATATAATTTTAACTTTTTTTTACCTCCTCCCCTCCTAAAAAATTACCTGATTTTTGTTACTCCTCTAAAGGTCTTGTTTGCCTATTATTTGATCCAAAAAACTTATAACTACAGTCAGACCTCTCTAAATACAACCTCCCTAAATGCATATCTAAGTAAAATCTCTTTAAATGCATGCTTTTTTTTCGGCCCAACTTAATATAATATTTATAGATTTTTACTTCTCTAAATGCATAACCTCTCTAAATGCATGTTTTTGAAAATTTTTACTATGGTCCTGATGCTATGCATTTAGAGAGGTCTGACTATAGTAAGGGATATATTTGCTTTAATTTCATGTTCCCTTTGGTGACATAGAACTTAATTTGGTCCATTACCTTATTTGATAGTCTGCAGTATTTGGAAGCATACAAAGTTACATCAGGAACCATATGATTGTTATACTGCCAATAGGGCTCCGATGGACCCGGACTGAGGCCGGACTTTAGGCAAGTCCAAGTCCGGTTCGAATTTCGAACCAGACTTGAACTTAAACTATTTTACAACTCAGTCCAGTCCGAGTCCAAATATCAAACTTTTGGCTTGGTTTGAGTCCAGTTTGAGTCCGGTTCAAAAAGTTTGAGTCTGGTCTAAAAGTCCGAAACCTAAAGATGGGTTTTATGCATATGCATAAATGTGCATCATGCACATTTATCCCATCAAAATTTTATATTAAAAAATTAAATTAAGTAATTAACATTCTAATAGTGTTCTGACCCAAGTAGATATCACCTGGTTACCTGCAGGTGGGTGGGTGACCTAGCCCAAACTATGGTAGTCAATCCACAGGTCACCCATAGGTCACTTGTTGGTCAACCTACAGGTTATTCGCGAGTCACCCATGTGAATGACCCGTATGAGTTAGTATAAACTATATATACAGGCTGTATCTAGTATTCTGATCTGAATCAGGTGACCTGTATGGGTTATACCAGATCAAATGGGTCAAGAATATCTAAAATATATATATATGTCGTGCGTCAGATCGATTCTTGCGTCAGATTAGAACCGGCCTAAATTAGATTAGGGTTAGAGTAAAATTACAGTAAAGTTAGAGGTTAGTTTAGGCCAGTTGTTGCTGATCATTTAATGCTAGTCAACTGATAGTCATTTGACGTGCGTCAGATTTAATCTAACACAAGTTTTAATCTAATGCACAACATATATATATAAAAAATTCAAAAATTTCATAAGCCCGTTTGATGCATAATCTGTTATATGGTGTATTACACATTATGTAAAATAAACAAAAGAAAAAAAAATTTATAAGCCCGTTTGATGCATAATCAGCCATACGGCGTAGTGCACATAGTGTCAAATGAACCAAAAAAAACTTGGCAAAAAAAAATTCGATTTTTTTAAAAGAAGAATTCTAATTGTCTGAAGCGTAGCTAAGGACACTATACTTCTAGACATTAGAGATCTGTCACGTCACGTGATGACGTCTGTCATGCCGCATAATTAGCCAATAAACGTGTTGCGTGCTAACACAACAAAAAAAATAAAAATTTTTAATTTTAAGTTTTAATAAAACTTAATCGTAGTATGCTAATAGTGGCTTTTTTTATTAAGTAAATCGACCTTCATTATTAAGACAATTTTGTTCGCCATAACAAAATCTATCTACCTTTAAATTTTCATAAAAATCGGATAATTTTTTACTAATGGACATTTGTAAAAAACTAACTGGCGCCATAATAGATTCTTTTGGTACAAAAGTGTATTTTACAAAAATCAACTAATAAAAAATCATCCAATTTTTATGGAAATTTAGAGGTAAGTAGAACTTATAACAATGAATAAAATTGTCTTATCAATTAAGATCGATTTACTTAATAATAAAAAATTTGCTGACTATGCATCAAAGTTATCTTTTACAAGTTTACTTAGTGCATGAAGCTAGAATTAATTAGTAAAATCTTATGATTCATAAAATTTTATTAATTAATTCTAACTTTATACACTAAGTAAACTTGTTTAGCATCTAGAAATACATCAAATCAGCATAATTATTTTTATTTTACTTGAAATTTAGAGAATAGATGCATAATTTTGGATTTTTAATCAAAAAAGTCAAATTCAAGCATCTTTTCTCCAAATTTCAAGTAAAATAAAAAAATCATGCCTGATCTGATGTATTTTTAGGTGCTGAACAAGTTTACTTAGTGCATTAAGTTAAAATTATTTAGTAAAATTTTATGAATCATAAGATTTTATAGAATT
>QKWP01000122.1:39125-74620 GCA_003550325.1 Gigaspora rosea | reverse complement strand
TTTTTGTTTTTGTTTTTTTTGGTTTATTTTTAAATTTTTTTATTAATTTATTTTATTTCGGCACTTTGCGAGAAAAATAACAACTTTTCAAAACCTTGCACATGCCAACTACTACTTCCAACACTTTCAAAAACGATAGAAAACAAAGAAGTGAAAATAATAGCTAACTGTGGGATGAGTGAAATAAGTGTGTGAGTCAAGTTTTATGTATATAGAAATAGAATTACCGTAAACTGCCGTATAAACAGCCCCCCACATATCAGACCCCCTCATTTTTACTAATAATTTTCTTTTTTTTACTAATTAATTTTTTTGGTGGAATGTACCAGACCCGGGTTGTTTATACGGCAGTTTATGGTAAATGCGACAAAGTGCGAAAGTAGTTTAAAATATTTGTAATAATGTAAAAATAATACACAATATATAATAAAGTATGTAATATTAATTAAAAATATATATTTAATAAATGTAAAATATAATATATAATAATAATAAATAAAAAAATAAAAATTTTATAATAAATTGCGAAACCATGTAAAATATTGCGAAATTCTGTAAAAAAGCATAATTATGTGAATATGTATATCATTTATTTATTTTTTAAAAAATTTTGAAAATTTGCGAAAATTTGCAAAATGTTGCAAAACAATGCGAAAACATCACAAAATATGCGAAAATATTCCTCCTGCAATTCTGCAACCCCCAAAGGGGCATGTTTTATTTCGCATTGTATTATAAGATTTTTGAAATATTACAGCAATAACTTACGTAAGATTACGTATATATCTGCTATAGCGTAAACTTACATAATTATTACTCCTACGTAATACTCCGAACTAATCATAAGATTTTCGCAAGTTTACGCCTGTGTAAAAACTTGCGGAGGTTTACGTATATTTTTTTTTGCTGATGTAATAGTAGATTCATATATGCAATAAGGAGTTTTTGGGGTGGCAGTCTTGAAATTAAACGAATATTTGTTATTATTATTAATATTATTATTATAGACAGGACTAACGAATTTTTAGAGAATTAATAGCATGATTCAGAAATTTAATTCCTATATTTAGATAATTCATTGTTTATGCCAAGAAACACGGATAAAAATCCAACAAGCGATGACCATGAGAAAAATAAATTATAGAATCAGGTATCGCACTTTAAAAGTTAGACTAACAATTTTACGCGGCAGGGGTGTTACATCAATGTGAAGATGTAACATGCGAAGTTCCTATATGCATTCGCCATGTGCATTTATCCAATAAGATGCAAGATTTTGTGTAAGAATGCTATCAAATTTGTATCACTCTATTCCTGGTAATGCTATCCTTTATTCATACTGGTCATTTATATTCAATGCTTGTTAAAAAAAAAATAATGTACCAGACCGAGTATTACCCGGATGGACCTCAATATGGGTCCAAGTCCGTATACTCATGGGTCCGGGTCCGGTCTGTCGACCGGACCAGACCAGACCCAAACCGGACCCAGATCTTTTGCGGAAAACTAGTATGAATTAATTGGTTTGATTATTTCCAAAAAAGCAAACCTGACTAAATTTACCAAGATAGCAATCAAATTTCTAACAGAGTAAACAATATCATTCAATTGTGATCTCTTAAAATCAAAGATTATACAAAGATTTAAAACAATAAAAAGCAAGCAGCAAAAGTTAAAATTAATATAGGTCATATAAAGAAAGAATTTTGACATTTGTTTGTTTTTAAAACAAACCAAGGTATTTATATACTTTATTCAAAAATAAAAATAAATACAAAAATAAAATAAAAAAATAAAAAAATAAATAAAATAAAATAAAAAAAATAAAAAATTAGGCAAAAGCCTTTACTTCATTAACAACTATTTCATAAAAATTATTATCTGTCACAGGTATTTTTTAATTAGTACAATAACTTGTTTTTTAATCATTAAAAGATTTTGCTTTTTTCTTTTTCGAGTTAAATTTTTAATAATGCATTTTCTTTTTTATATTTTCAAGTTGTTATTTGATCTAATCATAATCTATAGCTTTTTATATATTTATTGTATAGTTTTTTAAATCTTTCTTTATCTTTTTTAGCTTATTATTTTTTTAAAAAAAATAATAATATTTTAAAAAAAATGGTGTAGAATTTTTTGTTGATTTAGCAAACAAAAAAATTTTTTAAAAAAAAACTGCTAAGTTTAATTATTTATTACAATTATTTTTTAATAAACAATATACAAAATAATTCAAGTTACAAAAAAAAAACAACCAAAAATTTTTATTATAGAAAGGAAATATAAAACAAACTTCAAGTTAAAAAAAAACAACTATGAAATAAATTTTGCTATTCTTTTTGCTTTTGTGCGTATATTTTTTGTTTTCTTGTTTGAGTTCTTGGTGTTTTTGTTCTTGGAGCTTTTACATTAGCACTTTTTAGTTTATATATAGGTTCATATATTGGGTTTGTACTACTTGCAGAAAATCTTTGTATATAGATTCCTCCTGGATATCTTTTGGTAATTTGACCATTTTTGTTCAAGATTTGTTGATACTCTCTATTGCGAAAATTATATGTATATAGCCTAGGTAATGAAAATATCCACTTTGTTAAAATGTTGAAAAAGCCAAAAAAGATACCAAGAAAGTGTACTAATTTATAAAAAACATAAAAGTATATACAGGACCCCAAAATATACATAGATAGGTCGGATTAATTATAAAATTACTAAATATAAGGAATGGCCAAAAACAGATACATTATGAGATTACTCAATTTTTCTGATTTTTTTGATTTTTAATTCGGGTTAGGGTTAGTGTTGTGTTAGGATTAGGTTAGAAGGTGGGTTTTATAGTAAAATTGCATTTCTGACACTTTTACTTAGTCAATAAGATAGTATAAATAGCCATTTTTTTTATATATTTAATGTTTTTGTCTTTGCCATTTCACTTTGTTTTGTTTGAACTGATCCGGGTTATATATCAAGTGGTTTCGTGATGTACCTGGCTTTAGCCCACCCCTAAATATAGAAAAATCTGCAGAAAAAACTTCAAAAATAAGCAAAAAATTACTGTATATTCCTGAAAATAAGCTACTTTTTTGGGCCAAAAATTACACGAAAAAACGTGGGGTAGCTTATTTTTAGCATATAGACATTTTTGAAAAAATTGAAAAATGTACTAATAAAAAGTCGTCCAAATGATACCAAATTTTTTTATAGGTGTATTTTAATGTGCAGAACAACTTTACTTAATCGAACTTTTAAAGTTTACTTAGTAAAAAAAATGGTTTATATGTAGCAACTGCCAACACGTTTTTTGAAATTTTTAAAAAAAATCAGGAGGGTAGCTTATTTTGGAGTAGCTTATTTTTGGGAATATACGGTACTATAAATAGAAAAAATCTGTATAAAAAATACAAAAATAAGCAAATAAATACCAGATCTATCTATGTATATTTTAGGGTCTGTATATACTTTGCTAAATAGTATATTCAACCATGCTTTACTACTTTTTTATAGTAAAGAAGTCTTCTACCCAGAGTCTAACCCATAAGGAGGCAGCTCTTTTTTAACTACATTTTAATTCTTCTTATATACAATCTGATCTTTGCATTTAGGTTGCTTCTATATAGTTTTTATTATATACAAGTATACTAATAGCAAAGTTTTCATAGAACAGTACTTGTTGAAAAGTTGGAACTAAGGATTGTCAGGAAGAGTTTTCTATTATAAACAATATAAAAAACTTTGTGTATTAGTATTTAAATAAAAAACAAATCAAAACAAACTTGACTTATACTAAGAAAAATGATATTTATAACATCATGTTATATATGTTATAAATAGGAATAAACTTTTAAGTGGATTTGGAATTTTCTAGTTAAATTAGAGTTAGAGTTAGAGTATACATATATAAACTTGACCCCAAAAATAGGGTTTTATTGATAAATTTAGAATCTATTTAAATTCCATTTCCACTTATAACATAAATAACACTTATTATTCGGCGATCATAAATTATGTACGATTTAAACATGTTTATTCATTATCCGTCATATTAGATTGCCAAATTGGCGAATTCGGTAATTTGACCAATAATGTATACTTTAACGTTATAATTCAAAATTTTACTAGGGTAACCCTGTTGTGTTACTAACAAAAAATGCTCCTTTCGCAATTTTACTATATATAAACTAACCCTAACCCCACACTAAATCTAACCCTAACTATAACCATAACCTAACCTAGTATATATGATAGGTATTGTATATATAACACAATATTGTGAATATAATATTTCTAAAACCAAGTATTATTTTATTTTTTTTCTTTATAATTCTACTTTATTCATAATAAACATTAATACTTTTACTAAAACGCACTTATGCTACGTACGTATAGTGTTTATACCTATGCATACATTATCTCAAAACTAGCTAATTAATCGTAAAAACAACCTACATACTTTAAAACCCATCCCAAACCTTAAATCTAATCTAATCCTAAATACAAACCCTAATATAAATATATATGAAAATTTATACACAAAACTTATAATAGATGCAAAGTTTTATAATAAATAAAATACTAATTGATGTGTTTATCATAGAATGAGCTACGTATCAAATAAACCATATAGTAAATTTAGATATGTTCATACAATAATAATAAAGTGAAATTATAAATAAATTCGAAAGTTCTATTAAAATCAATTAACAAATATTTATTCATTAAGGTTATTAAATTTTATATACCCGAAGATTGACTGCCGGTATATTTTATAAAAATTTTTTTTAATACAACCTATAATAGTAAAGTATATATATGATAATTTTAAATTCTAGGACCAATTCTTAATGAAATTAATCGATTCCACGTTAGAAAATGAAAATATATCTATTAATAAATTTGTTGGCAAAGAAGCCACCTTAATAAAATAAAAAATATACCAGATACTGTGTACGGTATGTCAATTGATAGTACTAATAATGTAAATAAGGTAATACTAATTTACGAAAAATATATGGATTCCCGTCGGGTAACATGTTAAATCACGTGTTGTCTAAAATGAAAATATAATCTGGATGCCCATATTAGATGATTTCAACAGGAGTAAGCGGCATATGACGTAAAGAATTGAAGTACTTAGCTTTCATTAGCAAATTTTTCGTCGTTTATTTAACCTTGTAATTAATAAAATAACTATCTGAAAAAAAAAAAAAAGCATTTCGATATGAGTCAGACGCCAATTAGTAGTCAAGTCAGTCCTGAACAAGAATCGAGCGGTCCGCAAGGCATAATAACACAAGCACCTCCGGAGTCGAAGTTTTTTGTCGGTACAAAGTCCGAAGGTAATGATTTCGATTTACCTTCTTGATTGTAGCATGGCCTGAAAAGAGTAAGCTTTTATCGAGACGGTTGAAATCAAGCAATTCAATAGCAACCAAAGCAAAAATAAAGTTCAGAATCTATTTCGATGTGAATATGTGAATTTTGTGAAACTGGGAAAGCTTTTCTTTCCCGCGGCCGGCAGGAGGAAAAAGAAAAAAAAAACCTGGCCAATTAGTAACTGCTCAAGAGAGTTTTTTTTTCATTTGACACCTGTACTACAGGAAATATGTCTTTTCATCCAGACAAAATAATCTAATCTACTCCCTTGAAAAGTATTTCATCTCAATTAGTAATATATTCATTAATAATAGCAAATGCAGGTCCACCGTCGCCAAAAACAACAAGCAATTCAGGAGCAACTCAACGTCCACCGCAACGTTCATTTTTTTCTTTGCTTTTCTGTTGCACGTGGGGTGCTGGCGCTATAGCAAATGAAGGTGCCAAAGCCGAAACTTCCACAGCTGTTACTGCAGTTACCATACCATCAGGGGCTACTGGTAAAGGTATTTCTAAAAAGCAGCCAATATCTTCAGGAGAACAAGAAAAGCCCGCGGAAGTCAATCCAACACCTGTGATACAAGAACCTGAGGAGGAAAATGGCGATGAGGTCAATAATTTTATCATTCTTCATTTTTTTTCTGCGCTTTACCTTTTACACGATCGTGATGCGTTCACATAAACTGAATATTTGATAACGAATTTTCTTAGTCTATATTAGACATCTGACTTTAACATGTAAGGGTATCAATTTATTGAATGTTTTATAATTATTTAATAATAGGTTGAACGTAGATGGTTGCTCGAGCCTATAGCTCCCGAGCATCTCGGCAGAAAGTGTTTAGTTTTAGATTTGGATGAAACACTAGTACATAGTTCTTTTAAGGTGAGAACAAATATTTCATATATTTACTATAGAAATTTGTTAGTACTTTTTGTTAAAAGTAATTAATTTTCCTTTTAATATAGATAATTCATCAGGCTGACTTTGTTGTTCCGGTGGATATTGAAAATCAAATACATAATGTATACGTGATAAAACGGCCGGGCGTCGACCAATTCTTGAGAAAAATGGGTGAAATATACGAGATTGTAGTGTTCACTGCCAGTTTATCAAAGGTATATCTATTATTTTAAATAAAATGGTTTCAGATGTATTCATTCCATTGATTCCATAAGCTCTTCAAGAAATTAAATCGTAGTTAGCGTAATTAATATTTATGAGTTTATTATGTAAAATATTTAGTACGCAGATCCGGTCCTCGACATGTTAGATCAACATAAAGTTGTGAAACATAGGCTTTTTAGAGAGTCATGTTTTAATCACAAGGGAAATTATGTGAAGGTGAGATAGCAAATGCGCTTGTTTTACTTTATTTACTCTAGTTTTTACATATTATCTATAATATTAGAACTTATCACATCTTGGTCGAGAACTTCGGGATACAATTATCATTGATAATTCACCAGCTAGTTATATATTTCATCCTACAAATGCTGTTCCCATATCGTCATGGTTTAACGACCCTCACGATACAGAACTATTGGATCTAATACCATTTTTGGAGGATTTAACGACGGTAGATGATGTGATGATTGTTTTGGATTCCTCTAACGAGGCGCACTAGGTGGTATGATAGGTGGTAAACACTAAACATAGCAGGTAGTGAGTGAGTGGTCTGTTATTCCATTCAGACCGAAACATGCTCACGGCTGCCTTCATTCCATTTGGACTGGGTTGCCATTTATTTGAGACCCTGGAACACGAGAAGGCTGTTCGTGATTATGACACTTGTAACTCTTTAATTTTTTTTTTTTTTTCCTTTCATCAACTTTGTCTCGAAATCACAGGACTTAATTTTTTATTGTCCTTTTGTTAATAACATCACATGAATAACTGGACTGTCTCGCACTCAATATAAAAAAATACTATTTTTCTTTTCTAATCTATTCCATTTTTTCGACGCGAGATGTATAATAGCTTGTTGCAAAACCTTATGTTATTGGGTGGGCATTTGTTGAATTAAATTGAGCACGTTGTTCTCTCTTTCCTTCTACATACTGTTCATATTAGATTATTATTATTATTTCATTATTATTATTATTTTTATTTTTTTTTATTATTATGGATTTTTTGGTCGGTACCGCAGGGCGATGTTTACCGGCCTTGTATTTTCTGTGATTTATTCTCGCAAATTTGAATACATACACCACACATTTATTAGGATATGTAGTCAGAATCTTCATCGTTAGTATTTTTTTTTATTTGACTAGCTAGCTTTATTTTATAATTTTTTTTTTTCTTATTTTTGTCTTAATATATACGGCTTATCATTCCTGTTTATTATTACTAATAGTTTATTGTAGATTTTTTTTTTTTTTTTAAATTGAACCTTTCGCGCTGGTGAGTAGAAAATCCGACAGTCATCATCGCACTACACCCTTTTTTAAGTTTTGTTTTTTATACGTGTTCCACCTCTTTAAGCCTTCTTTGTAAACGATAAAAGACTTAATTCATTTATTATTGTACCATTTAATTCTATCCTCGTTTTCATGTTATTATTTTAATATATGATATAAAAGTAATCTGCTAAACTATCTATTCTTGTTGGTTTCACAGAAAAAATGGCAAAGTATTCGTAATCTTTTATTTGTACGTATAAATTTCATGACACAAGCCATTATCGGTCAGAAATGTAACACTATTTATGTTGAGTCAATCGCACATGCACAAACCGTTAGACCCAGTTCGTAACAAGTGTAACCATCATAAAGGACATGTATTGCATTCAATATAAATATTTTCATTATGCAATGAGCATTTAATTTTTTGGTTTTTTTATTGTATAAGATTTAAAATCAGAAACCGGGTTGCTGGTATATCTTAAAATTTTGCATCATAGACCGAGAATTATTTTGTATGGTTTTATAATTACAAGCTCGGTTAATAGAATTTCTATTTATACACTACACGAGTATGTTGATATTTCAAATTCGACAGCTTTACAAAAATATTCCTTACAAAATTTTAGCATAAACTATACCTATACCTTAAACTGGGATAAGTTTTTATCGTATGTATATATATATGGCAAATCAATAAATTAATAATATATACCCGAGTATAAACACTATGTGTGTATACTAATAAATTTTCTTTACATAATAAAAAAATATATATCGATTGATTTTTAATTCTTAAAATGCATATTTATTATTTAATTTTTTTTTAAAACAGCTATACGACTATATATAATTAAATTTGATCATACTGCAATGTATATTATCCGTTAGCTCTTTGTACTAAATCTAAGCAATATTTATGAGTTTACTAATTTCTCCCCACACTTCACTATTGGAGTACTATAAAGTTGATTAATAACACAGATACTCCGATATGTGAATAATTAGTAGAACCAATCAGAAGTAAACTCAATATTTATTAATAAAAATATTGTACTAAACTTTGTATTTTTCTAAAATTTTGCTGTACTTCATTTAGTACAGTACTAAAAGAGTTATATTGTATAAAAATTTATAAGAAAATAATTGGTTTCATAACAGATAACCCGGCTGGGTCAAAATTTGGAAACTTCTAAAAACAATTTTTTATATGTTTTAATAACCAGATGGAATTTAAAAAAAAATTTTTTTTATAATTTTATAAAATTTTTTATATATGAAATTTAAAAAAAAAAAAGCCAGCTGGCCGGGTCTATTTAAAAGTTTCATATTATGAAAGCCAAGTAATTAAATTTGTATGGCCTAATTAAAATTTTAAATTATTTTAGATTTTAAATAATTAAAAAAAATAAATGTTTTTTAAAATAGTTCAATTAAAACTGTTATAAAGTAATAAAGTCTAAATAGTTAATTTTTGGTTTTTTTTAGTAAAATATATAAAAAATCATAAAAAAATTAGTAAAATTAAATAGTATAACTTTTTATCTACTAAACCAATTTTAATGATTCTATTATCATTAGAGTTAAAAAAAATACTTTACAATATATTAAAAATTTAAGAAAGCCTTATTAAATAAAATTTTTGTTATTTATAATTTAATAATTTTTTTTGGACTTTTTGTAGCAACCAAATTTTTAAACTTTTTATAAATATAGAATTATATATTGAATAAATATAATTTAAAATTAATAATAATTTTTTTGAAATTTAGTTTTTAAAACTGTGCTATATGTTTTTATAATAATAAGTACTATTAATTTAATATAAATATTAATGCTATAAAATTAGATTCATTTTTGATACTTTTTTTTAAAGCATTTTTAGTATAAAAACAATACTTCAAAAAATAATACTATTTTTCAAATTGGTTTGCAGCCAAATTTGCTAGCAACTTTTTTAAAAATTTAATTTTTTAATAAAATCTTAAATATTGATTTTAGCTATATATTTTCTAAGTAAAATATTTAATTTTAGATCTGTTTTATTAAATTTGTTAAAAAATATATTAGTATAATAAAAGTTTAAAGTAAATATATTAAAACTTTTACTATAAATTTTTTTTAAGTTTTTCTAAATTTTATATATTCTCTTCTAATACCAGTCTTAATTTTACAAGTAAATTACTTAAAATACAATAATGAAAGTTGTAATCCTTTATTTTATAATTAGCAGTTCTGCTTTTATTACAAAGAATAGTATATACATGCTTAATTTACTTCTATATTACTATATATATTAGACTTACTTGACTTTAACAAAGCCCAGGTATGACCTGCTATAATAAGGGCGCTAACATTTATTAGGTAATATTTTAGGGGGTGGGGGGTCAAGAAAAATCTTACCTTAGTTAAATTTGATTGGCCAAAATTCTATTTATAGATCTTATCTGGAGGGTGGAGGGTAAGCTCCTATAGTAAATGGATATTAGATAATAAATGTCAGCGTTCTAACTGTTTCTCTTTTTTTAAAGTCCTCAACTTTCTGAAAGTTATTTAAACATCAGCAGATAGTAGCTATTAGTTTTGAGTTGTAATCCTTTATATAAACTATAATATTGTATTAAAACTATATTTTTAAAACCAATATTTAAAAAAGTTCACCAAGATATTATAAATTATTAAAATTTAATATTTTTAGTTTATAAACAATATAAACTTTTTGTTTTATAATATAAATATAAATAATTCAAAATATAATTTTTATTTTTAAATATTATTATATCAAATTTTATTTAAATATATTAAATAATTAAAAAATAAATCAAAGATATATTTATAGTAATTATATGAGCAAATTTGACTACAAATATTTATAGATTAAGAAATTATAATTTTAGATAATACATTTAGAAATTGTATTTATTTAACTAATAATCTAAAATCTATTATTTTAATGTTATTTTGGAATAAATTATGCTTAACTTGTTAATTTGAATAATTTATATTATTACTTCTGAATATCATATAGAAATAGTAATTTAATTTAAGGATAGGGTGTCAACAGTATGACAACATTTCCAAATTCATATAAAATAGAATGTAGATTAACTCTGTATGACAATAGCATATGGGCTTGATGCTACAAAAATGGGGTAAATTGACAAATTTTTAAAAATGAATTTTTTTGCATAAATTAATTTAGTATAAGATTAGGATCATTTTTTACTTAAAACACAAAAGTAGTTGTATTAATAAAATTATGCGGTATAACTCTTTAAAATTTGCAATTTCTTATAAAATTTATAACATAAAAATTGATTTTCTGAAGATCTTTTTTTTTGTCAATTTACTCCTTTTTTGCAGCACCAAGCCCATATAATATCATGTAAACATCACATGATTCGACCAATCAGAATTAGCAATTCTTTGTACTACCCAAGAAAAACATATCAACCTCTGAGATTTTAATTATATGTAAAGTTAATTTTTTTTAAAGCAATACATATTGTGCAACTTCACTATTAGAAACAAACTGGATTAAACTATATATTACATAAATTTGATACCAAGTGGTTAAAATGTTAAAAAGTTTTACAGCGCACGACACTTAAAGACTAAAATCATGTGACTTTGTCCCATTTTAAAAATTTTTATAGTAAATTTTGATGTCTTGCTGATTTCCTACATTTTGATTGGCTAAAATTTGATTTTTATATTTTAATTTGCTAAAATCTAATTGGCTAAAAATTTTTTAAAATTTTATTTTTTAAAATTGACCATTCATAGAAAACCAAGTCACATGATTTGTTCCATTTTTGGCAATTTTTTACGTATCATATAAAAATTAAGCATCTTTAAATGTTATAAGGGGAGTAACAAAAATCAGGTGATTTTTTAGGGGGGGAGGGGGGTAAAAAAAGTTGAAATTATATATAAGAACCTGACTATTTATATATTAAGGAAGTGGGAGGGGGGGTAGGCCTCTGATAAAAAATAATCAGGTGATTAATGACACTGCCCTAACTAATTGATATAAATCACTTATAGACGAAATGCCACGATCACACAAGGAAAAATATTGTTCTTACTAAGTTAATGAGTCATGCCGATTTAATTAAAAGTTGTAGAGCTCGTCGAGACGCATCTAACGGTGGTCAGATCATCAAAATCGGCCCAGTAGATGCGGAGATATCATCGAAAAACGATTGGGCGACTATATAAAATTCTATGTAAACAAACATTTGTTTACATAAAATTTTACATAGTCGCCCAATCGTTTTTTGAAGATAACTCGGCATCTACTGGGCCAATTTTGATGATCTTACCACCTTTAGATTCGTCATAATGAGCTCTACAACTTTTAATTAAATCGGCATGATTCATTAACTTAGTAAAAAAAATATTTTTCCTTGGGTGATCGTGGCATTTCTATCTATAATATAGATTATTATAGCAGAAATGCCACAATCACCCAAGGAAAAATATTTTTTTTACTAAGTTAATGAATCATGCCGATTAATTGAAAGTTGTAGAGCTCATTATGACAAATCTAAAGGTAGTAAGATCATCAAAATTGGCCCAGTAGATGCTGAGTTATCTTCAAAAAACGATTGGGCGACTATGTAAAATTTTATGTAAACAAATGTTGTTTATATAAAATTTTATATAGTCGCCCAATCGTTTTTCGATGATATCTCCGCATCTACTGGGCTGATTTTGATAATCTAACCACCGTTAGATGCGTCTCGACAAGCTCTACAACTTTCAATTAGTCGACATGACTCATTAACTTAGTAAGTGATCGTGGCATTTCGTTTATAAGTGATTTACATAGTAATTTGCATCACGTTACACTATAATCATGCATCAGTTGACTGGCGGATCATCAATTAATTAATAATTTTTTAAAAAACAAAGCCGCTAAGTTGTAGTAAATTAACTAAACTACAAGATAGCAGCTTTCTTTTTTTGATATCTTTTCTATATCAAGAGCTATTAGCTTTTAAAATTATTTTAGTTTTTAAGTGTCGTGTATTGTATTAGAAGTATTTTTTTATTTACTATATAAAAATTTAATATACCACGTAGATCATATGAAAAATAATCTACGTACACCCTACTCTTAAGAGTGTTATTTTTTGGCAACTCATTGCCATGCCAACTCCGTGATTAACCAAATAAAATGTGATATACAAATCATATGATCGACCGATATCAATTGTATCAATGATCCAATTATATAATCACGTGATCAAATTTGATTGGCCAATCATAAATATTTAAAATTTATTAATTAAAAAAAAATGAGGGACGAAACTATAATACAGTAATATAGATATAATAATAGAATCAAATTTATTAAAAAATTTTAAAAAAAAACAAGAGACAAAATCAAAACTACAAAACCATACTACAAGACAAACCTAAAATTTTTACAAACTGTCTAATTCAAAATTAAACTGGACAAACAAAAATTTCCAACTAAATTTACACCAACTCAAGACAATAACCTAATAACTCTAATTACAACAACACCAATGACAAAATTGTATTTGAAAAAAAATATAGTATGATAATACGATCGTAAATTCAACTTACAAAATGAAGCAAATAAAAAAATAATAGTTTTAACAAACAAAGAAAAAGCTAACTTAATCTTATCCAAAACCAAAGTCATAATATATACCAAAAGAAGAGACCTGTTGGTATCTATATCATATCATTCTAATTTTAGCTCTGATTTCTAAAATTATGAAAAGAAAGAAAAATAAATAAATTATAAAAAAAAATCAAAAGTATTTGGGGTCTTTGCTAGGAAAACCACAGTTGGAGACTATTTAGATTTTGACAACAAAATTTGAAATTGCTAGCTATCTATTAATCCAATTTGAATAAACTTTTTTTTACTTTATAAAGCTATTTAAGCTTTATAAAATAAAAGAAAGTTTATTCAAATTGGATTAATAGATAGCTAGCAATTTCAAATTTTATTGTCAAAATCTAAATAGTCTCTAACTATGGTTTTTCTAGCAAAGGCCCCATTTATCACAACATTTTTAAATCCAGTACTGAACTTATAGAATTTTGCAATTTGATTTGATCTTCAAATATTTGAATCAAATATTTGATTAAATTTAAATTCAAATTTGACTATATTTGATTTGATCAAATTCAAATATGGCCAAATTTGATTTGATTTGACAAATATTTGATTTGATTTGAAAATTACTATTAAAAATTCAAATTCAAATTCAAATATTTGAATCATATCAAATTCAAATCAGAGTCAATTTGATTTGATTAAATTCAAATTGATCCAATATTTGATTTGATTTGAATTTGAGAAACCCTACAAACTCATGCTATTTTCAACAAACTGAAAAATAAAAAAAAATTTCACAAAGCCAAAACAATCTATACAAGACAAAAAATATTAGTGCCAATACAATAGCACTAGAAGAACAAATACAAAAAAATGTAGCCAATGTTTATCTTATTGTTTTCAAGTCCGTTTTTTGCTTAAAGAAATAAAAGAATTATCAAAATAAAAAAAAAAAAATTTAAAATACTTAACATGATATTTCCAAGTTCAAGCTCATGCTATTTTCAACTGAACAAAATAGGGAGCGCCTGAAGCCAAAAAAAATAAAAAAACAAGAATCTAAAATTGCTGTTTTAATTGCTATAATGACTATAATACTACTAAATAACTCAAGCTATTCACAAAAGAAAAAAGTTAGAAAAAAAAGAGAAGGAAACCAGAAATAAAAAAAAGTGATTTTGAAGCAATGAATTTATACTATGATGATTCTAATATAGGACTTCAACAATGATGTATATTCAGAAAAAAGCAAGAAAAAACAAAACAAAAGGAAAAAAAACTTTCCGAATAGAAAAGAGGGCTCCAAAATAATGAAATCACAATTCTAATAACGATAACTTTATAGCAACAAGACATATATACTAGAAGTAAACAAAAAATAAATCTCTAAAATGGGAGCATCCATAAATAATATTATACAAGAAGGGGTCAGATGAAAAATAACATTTTTTCTGATAAGTAGGGGAATCAAAAAAATATAATATAATTTTTTTAGAAAAATTGTCTAAAAATTAATTCAGCGGTCCAAATTTAATGATTTTGGTACCATTTAATTCGTCTCGGTAAGAAGAGTTGAATAGTACCAAATTCATTTCATTTGGATTACTGGATTAAAGTTATTGGCCAAATACTATTGGTCAAATCTTTTAATTCAGTAATTCAAATAATATAATTTTGGTATTGTTGGATTCATCTTACTAAAACAAATCAAATAATATCTAAATTATCCGAATCAGATCACTGTGTCACAAGATATTCAAGTTTTTGTAAAATTATATATATAAATATATAGATTTTGAAAATTTTTTTTATATAGTTAAGGAGGGTCAAGCGCTACTATATAGAGATACATAACATTATTTATGGATGCCTCCAAAGTAGTTCCAAAAAGATGAAATCACAGCACTATAATGATTCTACTGGCAACTAAAAGAAAAAGAAGTATTAATTAAAAGCAAAAAAAAACCCCTTACAAAAAAAAGTGACTCCAAAGGTGACAAGACGATCTTAATGGCAGCAGCTTCAAAAAGCAATGAAGAATTTACTCCACAGATATTCTAAAATAACGTACCAATAACACAATTACCGAAAAGAAAAAGAAACTTAAAAAAAACAAGCAAAAAAAATCTACCTGAACAACGTTTACGACAATATAAAGTTTGCTTTAAGGCGATTTTGAAATAACAATACTGACAACACAATTATACTGAAAAAAGATTATTAAAAGAAAAAAAAAAACATAGCAAAAAAAAAATAAACAATGATTATCAGATTATTATTGTTTATATATAATTACCAATCTTAAAAATAATTGGCCAATTCTACTTTTTTTTGCTATAATAATAATAATCACCAATATATTGAATACCTATTGGGTACTATATTACTATAATTGAAGAATTAATTAATTTGTAACCGTAGGTTACAGAATAAATTTTATAACTGTAAATACTAAGATCAGATGTAACATGACTATCAAACCAAATTTTCTATAAAAATAAAACCATGCGATTAGGGAGGCGCCAGAAATCAGCTGATTTCCTAGGGGGGGGCTGAAAAACTGGAAATTTAATATGAAGACCTGACTAAAATAGGGGGAGGTCAAAATTTTGGCCAAAATCGAATCAGCTGATTCCTGTCCTCGCCCTTAAGGTTAGGATTAGAGTGAGGCTTGGTAAGGCTTTTGGGTTAAAGAGAGCTTTAGTTACATTAAAATTTAGCAAGGAATTTTTTTTGTTAAAAACCGAAAAGTAGTTTTATATGTGAAATTTTGATTTAGAAGCAATTTTTGGCAAAATGAACGTTTGTTTTGGCTTTTTAAATATGTAATGTTACACCTGATCTTAGAATTTGATCGGCTTGTTGGGATGGGTTACAGTAACTACGTTTACAAATTTATTAATCCTAATTGAAAAATATATAAAATACTACATATCGGTGTCCTGCCATATATACAGAATATCATATATAGGCTTCCGCATGGGCTGGGTAGAGCCGGATACTAGTGGTACCCTAGCCCTACCCGTTTGTACAAGGGCCCATTGCCTAAGCCCTACCCTTACCCTAGGGCTCAGTTTTTAATACCCGTGCCCAGTCCATTAGGATACGGGTACCCTTTGAACAGCCCATGGGCCCAAACTATTAATAACACTTATGATATAATAACACTTATGATATAATAAAAAATAAATAATTTATTAAAAAATTTTAATTTATTAAAAAAAGTTTACATATTTTTTACATCTCATAATCATTACATGATCCTATAATTACTACATAGCACTACTTATTATCCTATCTATGACTATATAACACCTTTTATCCCTTTTGCCGATTTACTAAAACGCGCTTGTTTTTGCACCAGTTTTAATTTTCTTCCAGATTATAAACATTATTCCCTGCTCCATTACACCTTTTTCTAAAAAAGAAGAAAAACATTAATAAGAACGAAAGAAAAAAAACAAGAACTAAAATAAAAGACTGGTACTATCTTTTATACTCCATTGCACCTTTCACGGTGAAGCAAAACCCTGAAAAAGAAAAAAAACATTAATAAAGAACCAAAAAAAGAAAAAAAAACAATGTGAAATAAGAGACTGGTACTTATCTTTTATACTAGTCCCAGTTCCAAGATCTCTATTGCACCTTTCCTGGCGAAGCAAAACCCTGAAAAAGAAAAAAAACATTAGTAAGAACAAAGAAAAAAATAACAGAAGAGACTGGAACTTATCTTTTGTACCAGCCCCGAATCTCAGATTCCAACCCGGTCCTATTTCAACCTTCCCGGCAAAGCACAAACCTGAAAAAGAAAAAAAATTTAGTAAAGAATGAAAAAAAAACAAGAACTAAATAAAAGACTGGTACTTATCTTTTGTACCAGTTCCTGGATCCCAAGTTCCCAAATCCGTTTTCATTCACCTTCTCCAGCAAAACACTAAACCTGAAAAAGAAAGAAAACGTTAGTAAATACAAAAAACAACAAGAAAAGAAATTAAAGGTTGTTACTTATCTCAGCACCAGTTCCAAGTCCCACCAGCTTTCAGATCCTAATCCAGTTCTATTTCACCTTCTCTAGTGAAACACTAAACATGAAAAAGGTAAAGAAAATGTTAGTAAATACGAAAAACAACAATATGAAAAGAAAATTAAAAACTGGTACTTATCTCAGCACCAGTTCCAATTCTCATGGCTTCCAGATCCTAATCCTAGTTCCATTTCACCTGAAGAAGACATTAGTGTAAAATGCAAAAAAAAAAACTAGAAAAAGCTAGTCCCACCGGTTCCAAACCCTTCATTTCACTTTTGGCGAAACTCTCAAAGCAAACACAAAAAAACAAATACTAATAATAAAATTATGAAAATATGAAACGTTAAGATCCGGATAATAAATAAAGATAAACGGTTATATATTTAAACAAAAAAAGGCGAGATCAAAAAAAAAATAAAGATTATCTATCTAAAACGATAGTATTACGTAGATTATTTATACCGGTATTAGGGATCCTAATTTTCTGCTGCGACAAACCCCAAATTCTGCCTGCTTTATACTTCGAATTATGCGAATTATACAATAAATTTTTTTAAATTATGCTACAGATTATGCGGATCAGATAGAAATATGCGAAATTTATCATTATAAATTTTTATCGTTATTGTTATTGTAAGCACTGAACCCCATCAGTAACTTACCAATAAAACCACAAAATCTGTGTAATATAAAATTACGAAAAGAGTCGTGTTTACAAAACTGTCTTTTGTGCCAAACAAAAAGTTTTCTGCAAAATTTTATTATAAGGCCATGCAAAGTTAATTTTTCGTTTTGCATAACCTGCCGACCTTTTTTTTTTTTTAAATTTCAATCATACCAATTATTACATTTTTGCTATTTAATTTTTTCTCTGGTGTCACCCGATGGTGACCTTAATTTTCTGGAATTACCCGATAGAACCGAAAAAAATCTAAAATTTTCTGGGTGTGAACATGAGCATATTAATTTACAGTAGATTAAAAAAAAAAAAAAAAAAATCAAAAATCCGACCAGTCAACTGAAATTTTGGAACACCATGTTATGTAAAACGAAAAATTAACTTTGTGTCATAATATATGTTTCTTATTAAATTTTTATATACTTTAACGATATGATTTATTACTTATTAACATTATACCGTTATTTGAAATTTCAAATCTGATAATTTATGAAATTTATGTTTCGAACAATCAAATATTGTGTCCAATAGGAACAGGTGGGGAAATTGATAAACCTGATATTACTCGATCTTTAATTCCGGCCATTTTATGCACAGATTATGCTTTATTAATTATGCGAAATTCATCTTAATATGCGAATATAGCAGTCACATATGCTTCTGCGGTATTATGCGCATATTATGCTATCGCAGATCCGCGGTATCCCTAACCGGTATATATTCACGGATTATGATTGGTTGTTAGCACGTGGAATGGTTTAACGGGTATCCATGGGCTAAAAAGGGCAGGTAGAGGCATTACCCAAGCCCACCCATCTGTGTAATAGCTTGGTACCTGGAGCCCTTACCCTTACTCGTGGGCTCAAAAATCGATATCCTGGCACAGCCCTTGTGGTACTACCCATGGGTACCTGTAGATAGTCCAGGCCCATGCGGAAGCCTAATCATATAGTTTGGATATATCAGTACCCAATAAATATAGGGTACTGCTATTTACACCATGGTTTTTGCTATTTGCACTATGGATTTCGTGTAATAGTAGATCATCAATCAACCTTTTCTATTTGCACCATGGTAATATATATTGCACCAATAAAAACTCGTCTTTTATTGTAGATTAATAGTTATTTTGTGCCATTAATGTTGTGTAATATTACACAAACCTTGTTTTGGTAATCTAGTAGGCCTGCTAACCTAATTTTATAATGCGGGCCAACCCTAACCCTAATTTCATAATTCGGGCCAACCCTTATCCTAATTTTTTAAGGCCTTAAAAAATTAGGGTAAGGGTTGGCCCGCATTATAAAATTAGGGTTAGGATTGGCCCGCATTATAAATTAGGTTAACCAAAATAAGACTTGTGCAATATTACACGACATCAATGGCGTGAATAACTATTAATCTACAAAAAAAGGCGAGTTTTTATTAGTGCAACATGAATATAGCCCAAGGTTATACAAAATTGTGAAAATCTGGCCCGCATTATGTTAAGGCCTTAAAAATTAGGGTAAGGGTTTGCCCGCATTATAAATGTAGGGTTAGGGTTGGTCCGCATTAGATTAGGCTACCAAAAGAAGGTTTGTGTAACATTACATGACATTAACGGTGCCAATAACTGTTAATCTACAAAAAAAGGCAAGTTTTTTATTGGTGCAACATATATTACCATGGTGCAAATATTGATGATCTACTGTTACACGAAATCCATGGTGCAAATAGCAAAAACCATAGTGTAAATAGCAGTACCTAAATATATAATAAAAATAATTTTTAAATCTATATATATTATAATAGGACCCCGAAATATACATAGATAGGTCAGGTTAATTATAGGGTTACTAAAAAAAGAAAAATCTGCAAAAAAAACTTCAAAAATAAGCAAATAAATTACTATAAATAGAAAAGATTTGCATAAAAAACCTTAAAAATAAGCAAACTCATACCTGGCCTATCTATGTATATTTTGGGGTCCTATTATAATTCTAAATCATTGTTTACAATGCAGATATTCTATATATTCAAAAATTTTATCCTTTACAATATAAAATTTATTAATTTTTTGACTGTTGCTAACTTTCACCCTAGGTGATATCACCTAGGTTGGAAGTCGAGTCGGAAGCTGGGTCGGCCATCGGGTCAGAAGCTGGGTCGATATCAGATTGGTGGGTCGGTCCAAGTACGAGAACAATGCCGGGACGTAAGACAGAATTTCTGTCATATGATCTTCAATCATCAGGCTCACGTATAATGTAAAATGTTCGCTATGCAAAAATCACATTGATTATAAAAATTGGTTGCTTTGCAAAAAATCACATTTATTATAAAAATTGGTCGCTTGCTACGGCTGTTGCCTCCGCTCGCTCCTTTACTTTAAACCCAACCCTAACCCTAGTCTTAACCCGAACCCTAACCCTAACCCTAACCCAAATCCAATAATTTTTTGTTTTAACTGTCGATATCGAAATCACATGAATACGAAAAAATTTTTTTTATTAATAAAATCGAACTCTCAATAGAATTTCACAATAAATTTTTTCGGCTAATATAACAATCACGATTAATTTTTTTTGCCAATCAGATCATTTTATAAACACTTGATCTTAATACTTTGGCATTCTTGTATAGCACTTCGGTGTAATTGCCAGTAGTTACGTAAGAATTGGCTTTGGCATTCTTGTGTAGCACTTCGGTATAATTTGCCAGTAGTTACGTAAGAATTGGTGATGAAAAGTATATACCGAAATTAAATGATTCAAATAATATATTAAAGAAGGATGCAATTAAAGAATCATGATCAAATGATTAATTGCATGATGTAATAGTCGTAGTTAAATGTCATATATAAGCAAAAGCGAAATAAAAAAGATCAGCTACTTACTCTTTTGCTCTTAATATAAAAAAACTGAATAAGTATTTGAAATACGCTTAACTTGTTCATAATCTTGTCTTGATAATATTGCTGTTGAGTTCGCTTTAGGCGAAATAACATAATACTTGCCATTTTTTTGCCGTGATACGTTCGCTTTAGGTGAAAATAACCATAGTACTTACCATCTTTGTTGCTACGATACAATTGTATTGTGCAAAACCACTCTACCTTGATACTTACAAATGGAAGGTGACGATTGTAGTGATACACTCAAATCGTTATGTTTTCACCATCCTTGTGAATATGGTATAGAATGTTCTGGTTACTATTCAGAAACGAATCCTGAAGTTTCATATGAAAATACAGAGATTCTTAATAAAGCTTCGGTAGATACTAGAATAGTTGATAAAGCTCAAACAGAAGAACCTCAATATTATGACGATAACGATTATGCCGATGATAATCATGATGACAACGATAACGAAGATAACGATAATGATAATACTGATGACGAAAACGACGAAAAATTAGTATTAAATACAGAGACAAAATTTGATACATGGGATTTAGCTAATAAATTTCTTGATGACTATACGAAACAAGAAGGCTTCACTATACGTAAGAAAAGGCGTACATTAGATCCAAAAGATAGTACTATTATTAGACATCGAACATATGAATACTCTTATGCCGGTACACACGAACCTCAGAAGGAAATTCTAGAAGAGAACAGAAGGGATCGAGATTCACATATGATTGGGTGCCCCTGGCATATTATCCTTGCTTTTCCTAAATCAGCTAATAAAATCCAGGTTAACAACATAATCGGTGAACATAATCATGCAATGAATCCTCTTATTGCTGAAATAGCCCCAAGATTCAGAAAGTTAACTGACAAAATGTTGGATAAAATTAAATTCTGGACAATTCATGGGAAGATGGGTATAGTGACCCAATACAATCTATTAGTTGCGTCATTTCCAGATAAAATAATAAATAAAAAGGATTTGAGCAATGCTATACAACGATTTAAAAAACAAGCAAAACCAGATAAAAATGATGCATGTAATATGCTTACCACGTTATATTTAAAAAAAGATAATGATCCAAGATGGATAATAAAGCCTCGGTTCGAATCAGATGAAAGAAGGCTAAATTCGTTGTTTTGGATGTTTCCCGATCAAGTTAATGCTTATGAAAGGTATCGAGATGTTGTAATCGTTGATACGACATTTAAAATTAACCAGTTTGATATGATATTAATATTAGTTATTGTTGTTGACAATAACTTTCGAAATTTAATAGTAGCTGCTGCACTTTTAGAAGATGAAACAGAATCTACATTTACCTGGGTTCTTCAAGAATTAAAAAACTCTTGCAATGCTGCTCCAATAGTTTTATATTCTGATGCCGATCCAGCATTAATCGCGTCCGTATGAAATAATTATCCAGAGACGCGACATTTTCACTGCATTTTTTACATCGACCTAAATTTAAGAAAGAAGCTTAAAGGAAAGTTAAGAGATCAGTTTGAATCATTTCGTTCTAAATTTCTAGTGATGCGTAATTCACTTTGCTATAATAAATTTGAAACCCAATGGAATGCACTTATCGATGAATACCCGGATTGTAAAAGCTATCTTACAAGAACTTTATATCCTTGTAAGAGTAGTTGGGCCAGTTACGCGATTAATAGAAATTTCACGGCTGGAATTCAAAGCACATAGCGAGTAGAAGTATGTAATAAAATAATTAAAGACAGGCTGACCAGATCTTCGCGTTTAGCCGAGGTTGTTGAAGAAATTCAAAAAGCCTTTAATAACTAGTCAAAAAAGGCAATTTTAAGCGAATATAAAAATGAAATTCCAACATGAGGATTGCCAAGTATAATTGATGAATACTTTCCCGGTTTAGATAAATTTTTGCAAGAGTATTTAACACCACAAATTCTGCAAAAGCAGCGTAATCAAATAGCACAATCGCTATGCTACAATGTATCTATATATGATGATTGGCGATCCCTTCTAGAGGTAAGGTTTATTAAGTTAGTTAAAAAAATGAAAGTATGAGAAAAATAAAACTAATGTATTATTAATGAACTTCCCTCTGGTATAGATGACTGACGATTTTTATCAACAAAATATGGCCAGGGAAGATGATTATGAGCAACCACAATCACTATTTTCGTCATTGCTAGAAATAATACCTTACAATTCTGTTAAAGAAGTATGGAAAGTGATTAGGTATAGCATACCAACTTCAGAACCGCAGTATATAATTCTCCTTAATGACGGTTCACATTTATGCACTTGCCTTTTGCTAATTAATAAAGGCATAGTATGCCGCCACTTTTTTCGTGTTATGTCCTACTCGAAATATGTGTATTTTCATATTTCATTAATTTCTCGACACTGGTACAATAATAGCAAATATAATACTCGTCAAAAGAATTTAAATATACCGACTTACCAATTCACGAGAAAAGAATCAGAGCCACCTTCACCTTCACTCCAGCCTTTAACGTTCCAACATTTGGTAGATTTTAAACAAGCACATAATGTTGAACAATTACAAGGACCTAAACAAAAGTATGGCTTCGGAATGGGCTATGCCAAAAAAGCTCTTGATCTTGCAATTCGGGCTGACAGAGTTGAAGAATTCATTAGTTAGTTGAAAACTTTCATTGCAGTGACAACACATGATTTGCTTAGTACACAAGACAGTACTAGTATTATAACCGTTGAAGATCCTTTGCACATACCACACAAAGGGTGACAACCAAATAGATATAAATCTAGTGGCGAACCTTCAAAAAAAGCTCGACGTGTCGTTCAAAGTACCGAACTGAGCCATGATAAAATCCAAGAGGCAACCGAAGCTTTTGACGATAATGCTAGTGAAGAAAAAAAGGTTAGAAGGTGTCAAAAATGCAAACAAGTTGGTCATTATGCACCAACATGCCCAAATATCAACAAATAAAAAAAATCAGGTACGTATCTAGGGTTAAGTGTCCTAACGTTATTGCAAAAAAAAAAGTTAGGAGTAAAAAGTGTTACTGGTACACAAAATACTAGATCCACGTGTATGTGTCCGGGATAAAAAGTAAACAAGTTGGGTGGGAATGTATCCGGAGTAAATATGTAAATCCATTGCTGCATTGTGACGTAATAAATAAATAAATATGTACTAAGTGATATCACCCTAGGTTAAAACTAGTTATAAACTAATTTTTTACTACTTAAATTTTTTTTAATTTGATATATCAGGTACCTGATATATGCAATAGTAGGAATAAAGTAAATTTCTAGTTATTCCTATTAAAGAATAACTAGAATTTACTTTTATTCCCACCATTTTGTATATATGCACCTGCCTAAATAAACCATACAAGTTTTTTTTAAGATTTTTTTATTTTTATTTTTTTTTAGAAAATTACTACTTATTGCTAGTGGTGATCATCACCAGTGATTAACAAAAATTAATAAAAAGTTTTTTGCCGAAATAAAAATTAAAATTTGATTAATATTAGGGTTAGGGTAAGAACTGGGATGGGGCAGGGGGGTATAGTTTATGCCAAAATTTTACGAGAAATTTTTTTGTTAGAGCCTCAAAGGCGATTTCATAGACAAAATTTAAAGATACAAAATATACATTGGTGATAATCACCACTGGTGATAAATAGAAAACTTCTTTTTTTTATTGTTTTTTTTTTATTGATTGTTTTTTTTTATTCTTTTTTTTATTGTTTTTTTTTTTATTGTATTTTTTTTTTATTATTATTATATCGATTTTTTCTTTTTTTAAATTTTTTTATTTTTTTTTAATTCGATTTTTTTTTAANTTTTAATTTTTTAATTTGATTTTTTTTTTTTATTTTTATTTAAAATTTTTTTTATTTTTATTTAAAATATTTTTTATATTTTTTAAAAGTATTGCTAATCTTAACAGGCTGTAAATTCACAGCTTTGCATCTGCCAATCAAAATTGCAGAATTAGAGAATTAGTACAATTTGCAAATTTTCTTTATACTGTATAACAAAAACAGAGTATTTTTACGAAAAAATTAAAAAATTACTTATAATGCAAAATCTAGTTTATGAACTACTTCTTTTTATGTGAAAAAATTTCTTGCTAAATTTTACTATTAAGGTTGCTATTTTTATAACCCTAACCCTAACCCTAACTTTAATTTTAATAGAAAACTTTTTAAAACAGGAGTGTGAATTTCACAGCCTGTAAATCAAAGTAATTTTTTTTTTTTAATTTGATTTTTTTTTAATTTTAATTTTTTTTTGTTTTTATCATTTTAGAGCGCTGACATTTATTAGGTAATATTTTAGAGGGTGGGTCAATAAAAATCTTACCTTAGTTAAATTTGATTGGCTAAAATTCTATTTATAGATCTTACCTGGAGTGGGGGTAAGCCCCTATAGTAAATAGATATTAGGTAATAAATATCAGCACCCTTATTGTTTTTTTATTTTTTTTTTATCAATTTTTTTTTATTGTTTTTTTTCTTATTGTTTTTTTTATTGCTTTTTTTTTTTATTTTTTAATTTTTTTTTACATTTAAAACTTGAGTGAATTTATTTGTCGCTAGTGGTGACAGTCACCGAAGTGTGATCGACCAATTAGATCAAAGAATTATGTGTAATATTAAAAATGCAAAAACTTTGATTTTTTAAAAAATTACTTCTAACTTAAAATTTTGTTTATGAAACTACTTTTTTTATACAAAAAAAAAATTTCTTGCAAAATTTTACTATATACAAAGCTATACCCGAACCCTAACTATGGCTTTAACCCTGACCCTAACGATAGCAAGTTTCAATGTAGAGATGTTACCTGGGTCAGTTGACTCATACGGGTTGACCTGACTCGACGAGTTATAAGGGTCACAGGTCAAAAATTGGTCTGACCCGAGTCAAACAACATAGAGGAACATTCGATCAAAATGTGACTATTAATCAATCAAATCAAACTAATTATCAAGCAAAATTTATATACTATTGTATTATTAAAATACGAATCTTCGCTTCTAAGTAAGGTTATTTAGATAAAGATTATTTTGTGTATGCTTTTTATTTTTGTTAAATATATAAATAAATTACCCAAACAATAGCTGATTATACAACTATCTTTCTATAAGAGTTATTAATATATTAGACTAGTATTAAACTAGACCATTAATTAATTAGTATATATCATACAACTATCTTTCTATAAGGGTCATTAATATATTAGACTAGACCATTAATTATTTAGTATATATTTACTACGCAATAAATTAATACTTTACATAATCTGATATTTTGCATCAATATCGGCTTACAAGTACATATGAATATAAGGAATAAAATTCATTATTTAAATTTTAAGAGTATTTTTCCATTAATTCAGACATATCGTCATAAACATTTTTTGATGCCATGAATTACTTCTGTGTATTTTTTTTTTAAAGATCAAAAACCAAATCATTTATCCTAATGAATTCATATTTAATCAGGTGGCTTTTAATTATCCTTACCTGCAATTATTATACTGTATCACTTCACGATGATACTTTTATTTTTATTATCATTAATGCCACATTTAAATTTTTATTAAATCAAAATTTAATAAAATTAATCTATTTGAAAACATGTGAAATCGGTCAAAGTTTTAGTGCCACTTTAAGATATAAAATTGTTCTAACAAATTGATGATTGAGTTTTGTTTGCTTTTCAGTAACAGTGAGACCTGCAGACAAAAAAAGGCGTTCAGATGGCAGAAATTGATAGATATTTGCAGACTACTTTTGCAAGTACTGGATATTTAAGGACCCCGAAATATACATAAATAGGTCAGGTATGAGTTTGCTTATTTTTGAGGATTTTATGCAGATTTTTGTCATTTATAGGGGTCGTCTAAAGCCAGGTGTGTTCACGTGATATAAAGCCAATCAAATCGTAAAATTTGATCTTTACGGATCAGCCCGACGAGACAAAAACAAAGAAAAAAAGTGAAAAACGCTGAAAATACAAAAAACGAGTGTCTAAACCTGTATAGGAGCATTAATAAAAAATGTTGGGAAGACAATTTTACTTATAAGTCAAGCCCTAATCCTAACCCCTAACTAACACTTACCCTAATTTTAATTAAATAATCAAAAACATATAAACGCACCTGGCTTTGGCCATCTCCTATTTTTAGTAATTTTTTTGCTTATTTTTGAGTTTTTTCTGCAGATCTTTCTTTTTTTAGTAACCCTATAATTAACCTGACCTATCTATATATATTTCGGGGTCCTGATATTTAGCTTTTCTTGATACCCATTATTGAAGTATATTTGTTTTGCGCTTGGAGCTCTTGGTAATAGTATGTATGAATCGAATTCATTGTTGCTGTCTTTTTGGCTTGGTTAAGAGCAAGTAGGTACTAAAACATAAAAATATCCTCCTTAATATTATTGGATGCTAAAAAATTCATCATTTGAGACCAGTTCATCATACTTCATATGTGCTTCCAAAACAGTGTACCGTTTTTCGTCTTTGATAAAAATTTGCATGTCTTTAGTTCAAGGGTCGAAAAGTAGCAAGTCAAATTAATTCGATCAGTTCTGAAAACTGTGTTTGAATTGATTCAAGAAAATAAGTTCCAAAATTTTTAATATCTGTGTTGGATATCGATACATTAGATATTATATTTTATTAATTTTGGATTTAATATAATTGATTGCAAACCATGCTTGTAAGAGTGTTGGATATTGTGAACCAGATAATTGTATCGAAATAACCTTATATGGATGCAATAGTTCAACTAATCTGCCTATTTTTTCCCAGTCTTCAGATAATATTCTTTTTCTTTGTAGCTTTTTAACAAACACTCTCATTATCTTCAACCAAAAAAGACTTATATCTATGGGGGCATCCATAGATAACGTTATGTTTGAAGGGGGGTCCCCCAAAATATACCAATTTTCCACTATGTAGGGGGGTCCCCCCAATATAACACTATTTTTTTTTAAAATTTGTCTAAAACTTGATTCAGTGGTCCAAATTGGATGATTTTGGTACCATTCGAATCGTCTCGAGGAGAGAATTCGAATGGTACCAATTTCATTTGATTTGGATTACTGGGTCACGTTTTATTAACGAAATACTATTGGTTATTATGTTTTCTTATAAAATTACTATAAAATCAATAGTATTTCGTTAATAAAACGTGATCCAGTAATCCAAATGAAATGATTTTGGCACCATTGGATTCGTCTCATAGAGACGAATCGAATGGTACCAAAATCATCCAGATTGGACCACTGGATCATAATATATTCAAGTTTTTGTAAAATTTTATATATAAATATACGGATTTTGAAAAAATTTTTTATATAGTAGAGGGGGTCCAGCGCTACTATGAGGGGGTATATAACATTATTTATGGATGCCCCTATATAGCGCTGGTTTAAGAATAATTAATCATTTTAGCAAGTAAAACATCGAGTTCCAACGCGTTAAAACATCATGCATGAACCATAGTAAGCAACCTATCTTAATCATCCATTGTCATTTGAGCTGTTAATAGAAACTGGTTTTGTTTCGGACTTATGCTAAAATGTGCTATGATATCCTTGTATTTCTTTATAATATTGATAATCTCAGTGCATTTCTTTAATGCATCATTGATTTCGAGATGTAAGGTATAACCAAAACAAAAATTTTTGTATATATTATGTCTATCTTCTAACTTTCTTAAATATGATTTAATATTTGCACCGTTATCAATCATGCCATATACAACTTTACTTATAAGCTGAAATTTGTTTAAAATTTCAATAATTTTGTTTGCAAGTCGCTCTGCTGTATGGGGTATGGAAGATACGAAATCTCATCAACTATTTTTCGTACTTGAAAGTCTCCATTTAGCCAATGAAACGTAAGTTCAATGTACGGATCATTGTTATCCAAAGTCCACATATCGTTGGTAAATAAGATATAACAAATTTCATTATCGTCATGTACATGTTTACACATACTTTGCAAAACTCTATCTTTAGCATTGATTAAAATTTCTTTTAACTAATCTTTACTTAAATGCTAGCTTGAGTATTTAGGTCTTCTATTATTTTTATTAAAGTTCGTGATCTTAGGATTGAAAAGAGCTAGAGTTCTTCGATAATAAAAGCAGCAAGATTGCTGTTGAGTTTATTTTTATTTTGTTTTGGGTAATTGAATGAATATTTTGCTGCTTTACTAAATGTCTCTACTAATATTCCTTGTGAGGATTCAGCCATTATATGAAATTCATACTTGCTTTTACCTTTTTGTTCTATTTTTACCCTTTACCTTCTACCATTGTTCTTGAAATGTGATGTCTACTTCCTAAATGTCACCATAAATTTAATATGGTGCTGTCTTTTTTATATTTAATCCGTGAACAATTTTTGTGGTGACAAGCTCAATATTCTATATTATTAACCAATACTACCTCATAAAAAGGTTTAAGGGTAGGCTTTTTGCACGTGATGTTACACATATATAGATTATACATGTCGATCTTTTTAAGTACAGATAATCTGCTTTTTGTTCGTTAAACTCATAGTACTAGTGCTTTACGAAGACTTATTAATTTTTGTTGTTCGGTTAGTTTGTTTTATTTGTTTTATTAAGTTTTTTTTAGTTTAAAACTACTAGTTACTAAATTTACTTCAGTTTAACTCTAAGTAATACTTGCCCATTCCATATTAAAGTTGCCCATTCCTGACGTTAACGGGTTTCTTTTGATTAAATCGTTGGTTTAAAAATTTCTATGATATTTGGCAGTAGTGATAGTTAAAATTATAACGTAATAAGGATAAAATTTTAATTATTTAATATTAGTTTCTTAGAAATATCGAATTTTTTTATAGTTTTTATATATAATCTACTTTAGTTTATTTAATATCTACATTTAAGACAAATCGTGATTGTACTATATGACTTGTAGAAAATTTTTACTTCAGTTTTAACTCTAAGTAATACTTTGCCTATTCCGTGTTAAAGTTGCCTATTCCTCAAGTTAGAGGGTTTCTTTTTTATTAAATCTTTGGTTTGAAATTTATGATATTTGGCGTCAAAAATTATATATGCAAAAATGATCTACATCATGCATGTGACGGATGTACTACATTTTATATTGTGTAACCAATCTGAGAAAGCCTACCCTTAATGGGACTACCTCCTGATTTTTCAGTTCTTTTTTTATACGGAATTGTGAATAACTATGAAATCACACTAAAATTTGAACTATCTGTTCTAACTAAATAATCATTAAATTCTACCTCTACATACTCTGATTCTTTCATTTCTAAACTGGCATTTACATACTCTAATTCTACCAACTTCAAGTCAATATCTATATTTTCTAATTCTATGTTATGATAATAATACTCTTTATTATTCTTGTCGTAATACCTTTCGTTATCCTCTTTGTAATATTCTTTGTTATTCTTATCGTAATACTTTTTGTCATTCTTATCTTCATGCCTTTCATTACTCTCAATTACTCTCATTATAATTCCTATCATTATTCATTGGTGCAGCCTTCCTAGATTTTATTCTTTATTTTAACTATAAAAATTACAAAATATTGAAAAGCTTCAAGTTTTTATAATTTTTATTAATAAAATAAAAAAAACTCTATTACTAGCTTCTTGATATACTGCTATAAAATTATATGAAAAAGTTAAACTTATCCCGAAAAAAAAGTTGCTTTACAAAATTTAAATTGCAAAAAAGTCTGTTTAACGAGCAGTGCTCATAGAAGTACGTTTAACAAACTTGTGCTTATTGAGCACAAGTTTGTTAAACGTACGTATTAACGTGTTTAATTCTAATTGGCCAGTGATAATTGATTGTCACATAAGGTAATCTAATTGGTTAACTCAGTTGACCCGATTTATGACCCAGGTTAATACCTGACTCGAATCTATTGACTTGAGCCAACTATTTTGACGCTTTGTTTTGTTTTGATTAACCATTACACAATCTAATTGGTTGATCATGCTCCGATAACTGCCGCCTCCAATGACAAACCCATTCTTTCTTAAAACTTATAATTTTTTTATGGAATTACCTTGGCACCACCCAGGGTAATAAATAATTCACTACTATCCTATTCAAATTAAATACTAAATTGACTGACTGACCCTAACCCTATAGTGAGTGTGTTATCAAATTACTATTTAAAATTTGAACAGAGTGGTATACTAACCCAGGTGGAACAAACACATTTCATTTTTTTTATATTTATTTATTTATTTATTTTTTATAATAATTTTAAAATTTTTTAATTTTTTTTCGCTTTTTTTTTATTTTTATTTAATTTAATTTTTTTTAATTTTTAAAATAATTTTTTTTATTTATTTAATTTTTTTTTTATTTATTTAATTTTCTTTATTTAATGTTATGGGATTATATATATGTACCCAAAGGTACATAGATCCACATCATGTGACCTATAGATCACTACCAAAATTCAGGATCAGGTGTAATATTACATGATCAGAAAAATTCAAAACAATTATTTATTTTGACAAAAATTGCTTATTTCACAAAAAACTGTATACTAAACCACCTTATGTATATTAATTAAAAGTTTTCCTTGAGCGATTTTACTATATTAGTCTAAACCCTAACCCTAATATAGTTTTCACCCTAACCTAACGTAATATAAACAATGTTGATTTTGTATGTAATATCATATGATCAAAATAATGGGTACAAAAAAATTTAATGTACCCTATGGGGTATAACTAAATTAATTCTAATTTTATTTAGGGGAGTAACAAAAATCAGGTGATTTTTTAGGGGGGGGGGTAAAAAAAGTTGAAATTATATATAAGAACCTGACTATTTATATATTGAGGGAGAGGGAGGGGGGTAGGCCTCTGATAAAAAATAATCAGGTGATTAATGACACTGCCCTTATTTATTTTTATTTTTTTAATTATCATTACTTATATGTTGTATAACCTAATCATTATAAATATGATCAGTAGTAGTTTTCGATCTATTTTTTTTTATTGCCATATTGGAGTAATACTATGTATTTTAACTTGAAAACAATAATTTTTTTATCTTTTTTTTTAACGTTTTTCTTTCTGCTTATTACTTTACCGACAACTTTTATATTGCCAAGGTAAGGTTTTTTTATTTTTTATTTCTAGCTATCATTGCACTTTTGGAGTTATTAGTTCTTTTTAACCTCGTTTCAATTCTTTAGTAATTGTCAGATTTAGGGTTCTGCAATTTGATTTGATCATCAAATATTTGAATCAACTATTTGATCAAATTCAAATTCAAATTTGACTATATTTGATTTGATCAAATTCAAATATGGCCAAATTTGATTTGATTTGACAAATATTTGATTTTATTTGAAAATTACTATTAAAAATTCAAATCCAAATCAAATTCAAATTCAAATATTTGAATCAAATCAAATTCAAATCAGGGTCAATTTGATTTGATCAAATTCAAATTGATCCAATATTTGATTTGATTTAAATTTGAGGAACCCTAGTCAGATTCATGTTGTTTTGGGGAGTCATCGACTAGTCATCACTTCAGTTATCATCTTTGGAGTTTTGTTGTAGATTTCGGTATACCGCTATTTTTAATAAAGCGTTGATTTTTGTGCTTCTTACAAAAAAGTCATTGTTTTTGGCATTACTCGCGTTTGTTTTTTTGCTTACTAACTTTTGCTTTGATCTTTTATTCGGTTTGTCATCGCTTGGAGTCGTTTTTTTGAAGTTGTCCCTAAAATTGTCATTTTTCATGCTTTTTTTTTAAAAATAATGTATTAATATTTATTTTCTTTTTTTTTCAGATAATAGTTTAGTGTTGTCCATTTCGTTGTTGGTATCTGCATTTTTTTTTGCCTTTAGCCAGTGTTTTTTCTTGTCATTGGTGTCATCCAACTTGGTGTTTTCTCTTTGGTATTAGTCAGCATTTTTTCATTGTTGGTTTCATCCGTTTCGGTAGTTTTTTCTTTGGTGCTTGTCAATAGTTCCTCCTTTGGTACTGGTTGGTACTTTAGTACTTTCTTGCCTCGAGTTGTGCTTATTCTTTCGTCGTTGGTAACACCCAGATCTTTTTTTTATGTTAGTCGTGTTTTGTCTTTCTTGTACTAGTCGATACTTTCTTGTCTCGGATAATATCTATTTTAGGATTAGAGCATATTATCATTAGATTTTTTTGTCTTGAATAATATCTATTTTAGAGTTAGAGTTAGGGCATATTAATTAGTATTAAATTTTTTTTAGTATAAATTATGTAGTTAAGGTTAGTCCATTGGATTTTTTTTTGTATTAATTGTATTAGTTAATTTAAAATGTTCATTACACACAATAATCTATATAAATAAAAAATATTTAAATGATTTAATTTTATACAAGTCAAACTCGTTATAGTGAAGTGGTCGGTTCCATTAATAAAAATTTTTAAAAAATTCACTATATCGAGTGTTTATTAGTAAATTCACTATATCGAAAGAATTTTATATAGAATGGCTTTGGGTCCAACTTCACTATATCGAGATTTTGATTAGTCTTCACTATATCGAGAGTTCACTATAACGAGAGTAACTTGTAGTTGCCTCTCTCTTATCCAAACAGGCCATCCCAAGAGTAGAGGTCTGACTCGATGAATAATATTCACTAAATATTCACTGAATATTCAATATTCGAATATATAATTTTTTACTGAATGAATATTTGAATATTTAAAATTTTACTGAATATATTCATTGAATATTTATTGAATATATATATATATAATTTTATAATTTTATTTTATTTTTTAATAATTTATTTGCAATTTTATTGGCTAATTTAAATAAAAAGTTATATAATTTTTTAAAATTGAAATATATTTAATATTCAATGAATATTCAGTGAATATTCAAATATCGTTTAAAATTTTTGAACGAATATTCGAATAATAAAATATTGAACAAATGAATATTTGAATACTTATTTTTTGACCAAGTCAGACCTCTACCCAAGAGATTTTGTTCAGTTTAGAAAAAGTTCGTAATATAAAATTTCTCTTTCTAAACCAAACTCTAATAAAAATTTGTATATAAAAATGTTACTAATAAAAAAAAAAAATAGAGATGAAAAATTTCTTAAGCCCATCTGATACATTATCTGACATAGATCATAAATATATATAGCACAAAATATAAAAAAACTTAAAAAAAACCCCACCGTTTTGATTAATTTTATCCAATTTTTGCATTTATCCAATTTTTGCATTTTTCTGATTTTTGCATTTTTCCAATTTTTGTATTTATTACCCGCCGGATTAATATTATCTGACCCGGGTCATGGCCCAGGTTAAATATCTAACCCGTTAGATCACTATTATCTGATCTGGGACATAACCTGGGTTGAGTATCTGACCTGTCAGATCACTATTATCTGACCTGGATCATAACCAGATTAAATATTTAACCTGTCAGGTTACATTATCTGATCCAGACCAGAACACTAGTTAATTAATTATATAAAATAAATTTTATTTATAATATAAAATAAATTTAATTAAATAAAAGATTATATATACTGATTAACTTGAGTTCAAATTTGGAATAGAAAATTTATTATGTTAATTCGGTATATCCAAAGGAAATATATATAAAAATATTTGTTCTGGAAGTTTTAGTTCAGAATATCAAGAGTTCAGTATATAGAGGGCCAGATTAGAAAGAGGTAACTATATATATATTTTTAATAAATTAAAATGAAGCGAACTCTTTTCAACGATCCCTTGTACCAAAAATTCCAAAAAAACTGACCTAAACTGTATAATTAGTATATCTAAACATAACAAAACTCTACCAAGCTACTATTGAGTACAAAGTCCATTTACTGGATGTTCTGCGCATGAAATAAAGATGAAAAAGACTTGCAAACTTTTAAGCGAGGCATCTTTGGCAGGCTGTGCATCAGCAAATTTTATATATAGATATATATCAATTACTAACCGGTAGGATATATATCGATACTCATCACCTCAGTATCACCTTTGTAGTGATAGTAATCGATATATATCTGGTTAATCGATATTTATCGAATATGATATCAATTAATAATTATTATATTCACATAATCATGCTTTTTGCAAATTTTTAAACGTTTTACAAGTATTTGCAAGTTTTCGCAATTTTTTAATTTAAAATTTTATTTTTTTATTTATTATTATTATTATATTTTAAAATATTACATATTTTATTATGAATTATTATAAAAAAATGTCAAAAAAAAAATAAATCCAAAAAAAACGAAACAAAAAAAATAAAACAAAAAAAATAAACTATTATATTCCTTATATTCGCTCGTATTCGCTTATATTCGTTCATATTCGCTTATATTCGCTTATATTTGTTACTTCTTGCAAAGTGCCGGAAAGTAGTTGTTTTCTTGCAAAGTTCCGAAAGAAGTAAGGAATAAATAAAATAAAATAAAATTAAAAAATAAGTAAAAAAAAACAAACAAAAAACAAACAGAAAAAATAACAAA
>QKWP01000122.1:27554-37668 GCA_003550325.1 Gigaspora rosea | reverse complement strand
TCGTTTCAAATAATTACGATTATAATTGATTTGTAAATATATAACGATTTAATATAAAAATGATATATATCGATTAAGATATATCAATTTTTAACCGGTTAATCGATATATATCGTTATTTTTTAATCGATATAAAACGATTAACAGTTATATATCGATTAATATCTATATATAAAATTTCCTGATATGATACTATCAAGCAAAGATATAGTAGAGAAACTCTAGAGCTTTATCAAGTCCTATGAATATGAAAATAGAAGTAGAAACCTGGTCAGATATACTATTCTATACAGCGTAACTCTTACAAACTTCTTTTGTTTTTGGTACTTTTCTTGGTGCCCCTTTGGACTTTTTGAAATTTTAAAAAAGTGGGCATTTCGGTTTACCTCCTTCAAAAGATCAGAGTATTTACTTCTTTCAAATTAGGAATGCTTCTACCAAATTAGAACCAAGTCACGAGTGAAATCGGGTTCTTTAAGATAAATAATGAATAACACGTGAGATGTTTTAAAGTAAAAGTCGAACGAAATTTTATTCTAGAATTTTCTTTTAGGCATAGTTTCTTTTTCTTCTTTTTTTATATATATAAATATAATACTTACAGTAGATAAAGGGAATCCTTGCACGGTATTATATAATTTTTATCGCTGAGCATAGATGTAAATAGTGCTATCATAGCTATTTACTTCTGTCTTCCTCTTCTGTTTTTTCATTTTTACTTTGTATTTCTTTGGTTTTCATTTAGGTATTTTAGCTTTCTCTTATTTTTTACCTCCTTTTATTTTCTTTATTTGTTTTTTTTATTCTAGTAGAATCCTGCTACTTGAGAAATTAGGAGAAAAGGGTTAAAAAGTAGGTAGTTATGATAGGTGGCAAACTCTAATCAGTGATTCAGACACTCTAAGTCTATCAAGATAAGGTGTTACAATGAGAAAAGTCTAATATAGCAGGTTACTTTTAAGGATCCTTGATGACACTTGGGTGGGTCGCACTTTAATATAATAGTCAATCTAGAGTAAACATAACACATAATGTACCGGTATTATAAAATATATATAAATAAAGTTGCCAAATTCTAAAAAAAAAAAATAATAAATTAAAATGAAGCAGTAATAAGGGTGGTAACAGATATTACGTAATATTTTAGGGGGTCTTTAAAATCTTACGTTAAATATAGAAGTTCATAATAGCCAATCAAATTTCTCTTATGTAGGGGGAAGGATAGAGGTATAGTAAAATTATATTATGTAATATATGTCACTACTCTAATATCGGCATAATATCGATCATGCCGATCACACGATAGAATGCAGATGCACTATTTTTTAAATTCTATAATAAATACTATTCATATCAGGTACATGATGCATTACAGAATTGATATATGGGGTGTTCTCTTTTAAAAGGTCCCATTTTTACATTTTTTTGAAAATTGAGTTTTCGTTAGATTCATATAAATTTTGACATGATTGACATTTTTAAATTATAAATGAAAGTCAATTTGTATAATAAAAAATAGAGATAATGTAAAAGAAATATTACACGAAGTTGTCCAAGGCCAAGCAAATCACGAGATTACCCAATAGTCACCTGTTACATTTAACCAATTAAAATCGTGAAATTTGATTAATCCCGGATCAGTCCGAAAATCAAAACAAATGGTTAAACTCAATTATCTCAAAATAAAATATATGTAAAAATGGGCCCTTTTAAAAGGGAACACCCATATATGATATATATTCGATATGTATACGGCATGTATACTATATGTATACTATATGTGTCCGATATGTGTCTGATATCCTATATGAACTCTACACATATCAGGTATATGTATAAATCTATTTTACACATATTGGGTACATATCATATATATATTACATATTGGGTACTCGATATTATACCGATATATATCATTTTGACCCATGAATAATAATAATAATAATAATAATAATAGCAGTCCCAATGGCAAATGGAAGATTGTTGAGAATATTTCCTGAGGCCTTCAACAAGGAAGTTCTGGTCAAAAGAAATCAGTATAAAACAAAAGTAACAAATGTACCAAAGTATGCAATTGATGTAGAGTTAAAATGAAATCAGTTTATATTACAAATAGTAGTAATGGTAATCAATGAAAAGTAGCAGTAGTATATTTTGAGTCAGATAAGGAGTTAAGAAAAGCAAGGATATTTGAAGTATATTATTATAACACCAAGCTTGAATAGTTAAACTCAAATAAGAGAGAAGAAAAGGAGTTTGATAAAGACAAAGAGTATATACAATGAATAGCAAAAGATAAAGAAAAAGGAAAATATATAGAAGAAAATAAGTAATAGATTTGGGGAAAGGAAAAATTTATAGAAAAGACAAGCAAGCAGTAAAGAAGGAAAATAGATAAAACCAAGAGAAAGAATACAAAAAAAAAGATTCTTTGGTCAAACAAAGTTTTTTGTATAAGAAAGGTCTTTATACTAATGAAGGGTATAGTAATAAGTTAGTCAATGAAGAAATTTGGTTAAAGTTCAACGAGTTAAAAAATTGATTAAAGGCCTGGTGAGGCCAAATCACTTCTAACAGCCACACTAGTTAAATTAAAGGAATATAGTAGGTGAACAGAACCTATTATACAAAATAGCGCGAACAAATCAAGTCTTATCGTGCAAAAACAGAAAGTTAAAATTAATTAGCATGCCACAACATTAACAAAATAAAAAATAACAGAAGCAAATTAGAGGATTAGTAAATTGGACTTGTAAAAAAGACATTAAGTATTAGGGATAGTAAAGTCAAATACAAATGAAAAGAATTTGAAGTACTATTTGGAAGAAAAGAACTTAAAAAGTTTTTGAACAAAAGATGAGATCAAGAAAAGGAAAGGTTCAGGTGTTGATATATTGGTTGTAAAAGATGAGAAAAACACTTAAAAAAAGTTGCACAGGTTGAGGAGTTTATAATAAAAGCAAGATTTTATTTTAAACAGTTCGAGTTGGTTATAATAGTGGTTTACATATATTACAAAATTTTTTAACCCAATAAACATCGATATATAATGAAAAAACAATATATATCAATTAAGATTTAATGATATAAATTGATAGTACAGTTGTAAAACAATAGATATCAATAATCGATAAATATCGATTAAAAGATATAAATCATTATGCATCTGCAATCAATTATTATCAAATAGATTCAAGTCAATACATAATGATTAAACATTACTAATTGTTTAAAATTTGAACTTAGCAAATTTTTGGATTTACATTTTTTATTGTTACATTTGTAACACATTATAAAAATTTATGATTTATGTCATACCAGATAATCTACCTTCACTTTATTTTCTGCTTTAACTTATTTAGCTTAATACTTTAATTACTTAACATTACACATCAATATAATTTTATATATTTAATTATAAATACTTTTTAGAGCTCACGATTTAGATATATACACTTTAAATATTAGAACATAAAAATGTTCACTAAATATTCGGTTGTTTTACCAAATCTTGGAACTATATGTATAGTTCTATCCATACTTTCTATAGTTATACAACTGTAATGTTTAATTAATCGTAATTTTTGACATTCCTATAATTCACTATTTTCCTCGTACTAACAAACAAAAGTGACTCTAATAGTTCTTTGTTTACTGCTTGGTAAAACTTGAGTATTAGCAGTACCTTTTAATAATAATTATATATATATTATTCATATAGATAATAAAAAAATTCTGAACTTCATGATTTATATTGCTTATAAGTATTACTATTATTTTACTATTACTATTTAATAAAATGTGTATTAAAATCACAAACAATTAATATAATTAATACTTATCAAGCTATACCAATTTATATTTTTTTTTTTATCATTAGCACTTACTACAATATTAAAAAACATTGACTTTCTGTAAAAATTTGAAAATATTCACGGATTTTTGGAATAATGATCATTTTTAACACACTCTAAAAATTTTAGTCATATATTCTACAGGGTGCATCAGCTAGTTGATATCCAATAAAATTACAAAAGCACTACTGTAAATAAACTTAAACTCCCTTACTTCAACTGCTCTACCAATAACAATAGGTTTAGATCACACAAGTTTACTCTTCATTACCCTTTCTACAGGCCTATCAGTCACACAATTTGTCACGCAGATCACTATTTTTAATAGTAAATTGCATAAATTGCAATAGTAGGCTTTTTTTAATCACCATTTTCAGGGTTTCTTAAAAGAAAACCGCATTCACAAGACTAAATACAATTGCTTAGCTATACAAATACTTTATTGTTTTGTGGTTTTAACCAAGAAAAAAAATAAAGCTAAGAAAAATCACGCCCTCAAAAATAGCCTTTTGTTCTATTTTATATAGTACTTGCAATGTGACCGAATCTTCTTGCTTTGAAACTTTTTAAGCAAAAATACACATACTTGGTTGAGATTATGAATTTCAAGAAACGTTAAAAGAATTCAGAACTATTATTGTTTTGGTTTGTTTACACCAAAGTCTCAAACTAATAATAATAGATCTATTTGTTTTTTATATTATACAATATTAGAGTAGCTGCGCAATGCAGTGGTGCTAAAACCAAGAATGTTACAAAAGTACATCTTAAAGTTAAAATTTTCTGAAATAGACTATTTTATTTACATTATTTAGTTTTTTTTTAATAATAATACAGGGTTCGTCAAGATTGCTAAAATGAAAACTAATCAAAATGGAAGATGAAAAAAGATTATTTAGCAAAAGAGGTCACCTTCCTACTGTTCCTCTAAAATATAGGGGTTTTGGGTTGTCTTTTTTTCTCTTATATTCGCTAGTTTTGTAAAATGGGCAGTCTACTCAGGTTCACACTCCTAATTCGTGCATACAATGGAAGCAAGTCTCAAAAGGTTTTAAATTAGGTTTACTGGGGTTTACTTCTTTTTAGCACTATTGTAATAAATTTAATAATTGTTTTTGAGTTCTCTTGCTCTGGGATTGGCTTGGCTATTTTTAGCACTGTTTTTTTTTTAATAATAAATAATTCTACACCTTTATTAATAAACTTAAAAATGTCTTTAAATGGGTTAACTATCATAATGTACTATCGTGCTGTATTCAAATTTACTACTGTGCTATACCTAAATCTAATTATTGTACTATGTTCCGAATTTAACTATATGCTATGTTCTAAATCTAACTATTGTACTATGTTCTGAATCTATCATGCTTTTGAATATAATTATTTTTCATATTTACCTATAATAAAAAACCCCTTTCTTGATCTTCTAATATTACAGCAATATCAAAAATAGAAATTCTTTTTCAACAACTTGCTAATCAAATTAAAGACAAAAATCATATAGAAATTCTGCAACCAGTCTACAATAAAAATTATAAATAAAACACCAAACTACCAAAATTTATTAATATCAAGTACAAGAAAATACTACAATCAATATTTTTTAGTGATGAAAACATAAATATATCAATTAAAACTTCAGAACTTTTTGAAATAATTAAATCTAAAATTCATAAAATTTTATTTTGCTGTAAAAAGCTACATATGTGAGAAACAAATCATGTAGTTATTCAATATAGAAATATGATTCATAATATTGAGAAATCAAAAAGCAAAAATAGGTTTGTAATTCATTTAGCTTTGAGTTGAACAAGATTCAAATTCAAACCATATATATTTTGTTATAAACCAGTTTTAATTCCTCTTATTGGATGATTAGATTATTGTTTTAATAAGATTGTTAGTCAATACAAATCAAAATAAATAAACAAATTCAAAATTGTGCAGCAATTTTGCGATACACTTATCTTGTCAAAAGCCTTGAGAGAATTATGTGGCCTGGCCATATTGTTAAATTAATTAAACAAATAACCAGGCACAACTTAATACCTTGCAGGGCATCTCACTTTTTTTTTGAGCTGGAGCCAGTACTTGGTATGCTAGTTCTAGTTCCCAGGCTATAAGCCTGGTTAGTCTAGTTTGTTATTAATAAAAAATTAAAATTTTTAAAATACTTTTATAATAATTAATTTAAATAAAAATTAGTTAATTGTATAAATTTTTAAAATACTTTTATTATAGTAAACATAAATAAAAAATTTGTTAAATGAGCATAAATTTTAAAATACTTATAATAACAAGTATAAAAATTTAAATTTAAAATAACAAGTATAAAAAAATTATTGTAATTATATAAAAAAGCAATTGTTAATTTATTATAAATAAATATATACAAATACAATAAAATTACAAATAATAATATAAAAAAACAAATATAAAAATTAAAAATCTTTTACCCAAATTTCTCTGTTTTCTGACAAATTTTATTTGGTCTAGCAAGATGTAAAACAACTACATTATTCCTTAAAGTTTGCACCTTTTTTAATAGCTTGCTAATAACAATATAATCTTCTATTATTAGCAGAAATATACTGGTTATCTTCATTTAGACAAATACAAATAATTGGTAAATCTTGAGGTTTTAATCTACCAGTAACCAAATCATTAATTGTATCCTTAACTGTAAATTTATTATCACCTGAGAAATACGAGTTAATTTGAGCTTGTGTAAATAAAATTTGTTAAGAATCTAACATATAGTCAGAATCTTTTTTGCTTAATTCTAATCTAATTAAAATTGGTTTCAATTTAAAAATTACAATAGCAAAAAAAAAAAACTATACAAACAAATAAGCTAGATATAATTAAAATTAAAAAAATAAACATATTTGATAAAAGAATTTGTCACAAATTGAATTTTCAATTAGCGTAGATTTAGAACTTGTTGATTAATTCTCTCTATTGATGAATAGTCTAGGAGGTTCAATTACTAAATCTTCTGAATTGTTTGTCAACGAAGTATTAAATAGGGTTGAATTTCCTATTTTTATATACACAATTCAAATCAAAATTTTGTCGAATTTCTTGCTAATTTTTTTTTTGAACCTGCAAAAAAAAAACAAACCTGCTTTAGTATGAAATTTCTATTCATCCATAGGTTGCAGTTGACTTCACCAAAATATAACTTGCAGACCAACTCGCGTTTTCCAGAATAATAAACATTATCATCATATCAATAAAATTGATTATTCATAATAATGTTCTATTTCTAAAGACAGCATAGCATAACTTTAGAATCACAAATACTAGTGTAAAGATTTTTGCAACTCACTTTAAATTCATTATTAATTTCTTTAAAGTTGTTGTTTGTACAGTACCGGACAGCAAAAACCATCCTTTTTTTTAGAGCGCTAAATTTGAGAATTTTATAAGGCTAATTTTTGTATAGCAAAATTTTGATTGGTTAAAAATATAAAAATAATTTTTTTTATATAATAAGCGCCAAATTTTAAATTTTTAATAATAAATATTAACCAATCAAATTATGAGCACGTGATTAGCATCAATTTGTTTGGTTGATTGTCCTGCACCAAATTTCTGCTTTACTTTTAAAGTTGCTGAACTTTAAACCCTTATAACTTCTTTAAAAAGCAAGCTACCAAAAATCTATCTTACAGATTTGTAGTTTAGGTTATAAATAAAAAATTTGTAAGAGGAATTTTTAAAATAATTACTTGTTGCGAAGTTATTAGACTTTAAACAATGCTGAAAAAAATGGATGGTTTTCACTGTTTAGTACTGTAGCTTCAAAATTTTCAAATTGATGCTCAATATTGAGTGATTCTTTTTTGTTAAATTTGTTGAAAAATGCTATTTTTGAAATAATAATATTTTTTAAAAAAAGATTTTTGGTATTTGTTTGTATGTTAAAATTTTAGTTAAAAAAATTTTGAAATTGTTTACTTTTATGTTAGTTCATTCATAAATGAGAAAATTTTTTAAACTTGAAATTTGATTGGTTCATAGATTATTATAATAAAACTATATTAGTTTTTCATACTATAGTGCAAGAAGCCTATTAGACAATAAAATAGTGTAACTTTAAAATGCATCAACTTTTTGTAGAGACAATATTTTTAAAGCTATTTGGCAAAATTGCAGAGCTTATTATAATGAACAAAGTTACCAGTCAGATTTTTAAAATGTTGCCTTTATAAAAAGTTATAGCACTTTAAAGTTAGTTAAAATTGAACACATAGTAATTATATATAAAATAATAGTAAGGGGGCATCCATAAATAACGTTATGTACCCCCTCATAGTAGCGCTGGACCCCCCCCTACTATATAAAAAAATTTTTCAAAATCCGTATGTTTATATATAAAATTTTACAAAAACTTGAATATATTATGATCCAGTGGTCCAATCTGAATGATTTTGGTACCATTCGATTCGTCTCTATGAGACGAATCCAATGGTACCAAAATCATTTCATTTGGATTACTGGATCACGTTTTATTAACGAAATACTNTATGAGACGAATCCAATGGTACCAAAATCATTTCATTTGGATTACTGGATCACGTTTTATTAACGAAATACTATTGATTTTATAGTAATTTTATAAGAAAACATAATAACCAATAGTATTTCGTTAATAAAACGTGACCCAGTGGTCCAAATCAAATGAAATTGGTACCATTCGAATCCTCTCCTCGAGACGATTCGAATGGTACCAAAATTATTCAATTTGGACCACTGGTTCAAGTTTTAGACAAATTTTAATAAAAAATTGCGTTAGGACCCCCCTACATAGTGGAAAATCGTTATATTTTGGGGGACCCCCCCCTCAAACATAACGTTATTTATGGATGCCCCCTAATCTTTAAAAAAAATATTTGGCAAATTTATAGAACTAATATTGTTCTACAAAGTCACTGGTCAGTTTTTTAAAAAACCTTTTGTACAAAAAATTATAGTAATTTAAAAATTGAAACATGTTGAGTATAGACTTCTTGCACCATATTAAAATGAAATTTCTATTTTTGATTTTTTTTTTTTATCATAAACTTTTAATTGGTTTATACAAAATAAATATATTTTTTGAGTTTTACTAAAATGCACCTATAGTGTTTTACACCATATTACACAAAACGATTAGAATAGCCAATCAAAATTTAAGATCAGGTGTAACATAAAATTTTGTTTCTTTGTTTATTTTTTTTAAAAAAACATTCATATCTCAAAATTTTGCTTATGAAACCACCTTTGGGGCTCTAATAAAAAAAATTTCTTGCTAAATTTTGTACATACTAATGCCCTAATAAATCCCAGGCCTTACTCTAACCCTAAAGTAATTAAAATTTATTTTTTGTTTATAAAAGTTTATTTTTTTGTTTTTGTTATACAGATTTGCAAATCTAATTTAACTATGGTAGTAAAACACCATAGGTGCGTTTTATAATAATTGTATTTTTTATTGTACTTTACTTTTAATTTATATCTTATATTATTCAATATGCTAATGAGAAAATTTCTTATTTATAATAAATAATTGTGCATTTTTGTGCACTATTAAAGTTTTATGTGTACTTATGTGCATTATTTTGTGCACTATTTGATTAGTTTTTTTTTATTTTACTGTGTATGCTGCACCATATTTTAAAGTTGAAGTATTAGTATTTAGTTATTAGTTAGTAAAGCCAGTGGCTGGGCAAGCGTTAGTGATCAATGTTACATAAAAGACATAACAATTTAAAAAATGCAATTTCAAAAAGGCAACTCCAAAAGTAATAACAAATTGGCAACAGCTACAAAAGTCAAAGTGAAGATTAGTAAAAAATAAATAAAAAAAAACTTTATAGCTTTCTATTAATCAGATGAATATAACCTAACAATAAAAACTTCAAAAATGACAATGATAAAGAAAGGGAATGCCATGACTCCAAAATGGCAACACTAGAAGAGCAACTCCAAAAGGGCAACTCTAAATGCAACAACTGCAAAATTGATTGTATATACATCAGCAAATTTTATATATAGATATATATCGATTACTAACTGGTAAAATATATATCGATACTCATCACCCTGTCGATTACTATCGATAGTGATAGTAATCGATAGATATTCGGTTAATACCCTGTCGATTACTATCGATAGTGATAGTAATCGATATATATCTGGTTAATCAATATATATCGAATATGATATCAATTAATAATTATTATATTCACATAATCATACTTTTTGCAAATTTT
>QKWP01000122.1:0-26037 GCA_003550325.1 Gigaspora rosea | reverse complement strand
GTTATATATTGTTTTAAATAATTCTGATTATAATCAATTTGTAGATATATAACGATTTAATATAGAAAATGATATATATCGATTTAGACATATATCGATTTTTAACCGGTTAATCGATATATATTGTTATTTTTTAATCGATATAAAACGATTAACTGTTATATATCGATTAATATCTATATATAAAATTTCCTGATGTAACAGATAAGTAGAACTATAAATATATATATATATGCAAATCATTATATAATTAATATATATATTGGGCAACTCTTCCCATCGATCACTTGTACAAATTTTCGAACAAAAGAAAAACAAAAAATTTTCATTAGTAAAAGACGAAGCAGCTAGTAATACTGGTTTTTATAAAGGTCAACCTTCCTTGTGTCATTGGAGACTCCTTTATATATTCGGCACGCAAGCCAGAAGCGTCGGTTATGCAAGATAACTGGCAGTGGGTGCCCTTGGTACAAGAAATTCTGGTGGAAGTTAAAAAAGAAAACTTTCGTCGACGAAGGTGATTATAGCTTGGCTAGGTAGTGAACTAAGAAAAATGAAATTTTCATCACTCTCTTTAAGGTTTTTGGTTACAAGAACTTATTCAACCATATACCCACTATCATATTCTCACTGAAAGTCAGTTTTGCTAGAATTTTTGATGAAAAGTGGGAAATTCGGCATACCCCCTCCAAAAGATCGGCATTGTTGTTCCTATTCTAATCGGGAAGAAGGCATGCAGGTGGTTAAACAGGAATGGACGCGTAATGGGATGTGACACAATGAAGTAGGCGGATCTATGGAGATTAAATTCCAGAATGTTCTTTTAGTTTTCTTTTTTATATATATATAATACTTTGGCGAGGCGTTTCCTTGCGCAGTATTATATAATTTTTATCATTGATTTCAGATTTAGGTTTACTTCTATTTCTGTTTTCTTTTTTTGTTTCTTGTTTCTTTTTCTTTCATTGTTTGTTTTCATTTTGTTAGCTTTCCGTTATTAGTGATAGAATTTTTCTTCATTTCTTTCATCTTGTAGTCATTTTATTTTGTTTGTTTTTTGGTATATCGTTTAGGGTTTGTGGTATTTCCCTCTTTTTTTTCATTACCCTTTTATTTTTTTAGCTACAATGTTCTTCTTGTATAGTTTGGTTATTGACGCTAGATGAGAGGGATTTGAAGAGAAATCCTATGTCGCTCTTTGACGGGGCTGACAAAATTGTCTGTCTTATTAGTAAGGCAGTGCGATAGGTCACACTAAGGTGCTCTTGAAGTATTCGAGTGATGCCGGACCTGCTATAGACATAGTATTGATAATAAATAATTAGCATAGTTTAGTTATATTATATATCTAATATCTAAAATAAAGGTACTGACGAGACTGTCAAAAAGTTAAAAAAAAAAAAAAAAATTAATATATATATTATTTGAACCCCAAAATTTTTAGGGTATTCTAAAATCACCTGATATGAATACTTTTTATATCTTTTATAGTAATATATGTGGACAATTGTAAACAGTAATTTTAGACAAATTTGAACAATTTCAAACAATTTTCAATAATTAAATAAAGTAAAATTACTTAAAATTTTATTAAGATAATCTATTTTAATTTTAACTATCATAGGATATGCTTAGCATCTAAAAGATATATAATATATATTTTTAAATAAATTTATTAAAGCTAAGACTACATTAAAAAGATTGTTGAGATTATATTTAGTGTATAAATTGCATTTTAATACACATGCCAATTCTATCACAGAGTCTTTGACAACCATTTTTAACAGAACAAAACCAAGTCCATTGCAAACTTGAGGCCTTTTCTTTTTCTATACTTATTTGCTAAACTTTTTTTTTTTATTTTTGGTTAATATATCATCAAGACAGTTTGTAGATTTATGCTGACCTTTTACAGTTTTTCAAGCCAATATAATCAGCTAAGCTTTCTACACACTCAATTACACAAGTCTCTGTTTCATAGCATTATTCACTTGCTTTTTGCTTTGAACCTTATAACAAATACCATATGAAATAGGAAGTGATAAAGATATTGTTCAACTGCCCGTCCAAATTGCAGATGAATAACACCATTGTGAATAGAGCGGGCGGCCATTTTATATACATAAATTAATTAAATTTAGCAATCACATTATCACAATATGATAATATTACAATAGAACGAAGTCGGAAAAAAATATATTAGGCTTGGAAAAAGAACATTATATTTCGATTACTAATCCATTCTAACTTTGCCAAGTTTAATTTTACAGACATGATAATTCAGACTTCGAATAGAAGATATATTAACTTTTAATTACCCTTTAATTACGCCAAATATTGCATAGAATTACATGATTACGATCCTTCAAGATTCACATTCGAAAATCATTAATTACTTTGTTAATACAGAATAATGAAATGCAAGTTTTATTTCAGTTAAAGGGGATTCAATGAGCGAAAATATTAAAAACTTGTGATGTGAATGCTATTGAAAACGTCATGCAAATGTATGGATCAAAATTTTTTTTAATGGATCAATAACGATGTACCGATTTTCAAAAACGATAGTCTAAATAGGTCAATATCAATGTTCTTGCGCAATATATATACAAAAAGATAAACTTTTTGTAACGATCAAAGCTTATGAACTATTATCGTTATATGAAATACTATTGACTAGAATCAATAGATTAATCAAATATTTTTGAAATATCTTTTTGATATTCATCGTCAAGCTTCTTCTTTTTTCGTCTGTCAATCTCTTCTTGTTCTTCTTTTTCACGTCGCCTCTTTTTTGAACTTTAATAAAGTTGTTATAACAATTAAGGCAAGATAGACAAGATTGTAAAACCCAACAAAATATATCATAAACCAATTCACTTACATTGCGCTATTCGGATTTTTCTCCGGGTTTTTACACTTGTGCAGACGAGCGTCAATACTCTTTGCTTGTTCAACAGTTGTGTTTACATGACTGTTAATTATACTTTCAATTTCGTCGAGTATTTTATAAAGTTCAATAACTTTTTCTTTAGGATCAGACTTGAATTTAAACCGAAGATAACTAATTATTTTGTATGAAATAATTAGGAAAATAAAATATACCTATTAAACTTCAAATTAATCCTTACGTTTTTTCCAAGTCAAAATTGTCTTGTCTGGCTGCTATTCTCAATGTCGCCAGGGAAATTTGTGATGGTTGGTAAATAAACATGCAATCAGTATAAAGTGATTTATTGATAAGTTCAAGAGATTTCTCGTATAAGAACTTGATTTTAGAATTATCCTTTATGAAATTCTTTTAATAGAATAAAATATAATAACTATAATAAGTACATCATTTGACTTCATTTTGCCTTTAATGAGATAGATATAACAAAACATAACTACCACCTGCATATCTAGAAACAATCCAAATGAAGCCAAATATGGATGATGGACAGTATATTCATATCTCAAACTTTTAGAAACTACTACTTCGAGTTCAAATATTGTTTCCTTAGGAAGTTTAACCACTTTTGTAAATTCCTCGATAGCAACAAAGGAGTGTTCAACTTTGGCGGCAAGGAACAGACAAGTAACGCTGTTTTTATCAAAATGATTTGCATTTAAAAAAAAAAAAAACAATAGTTGCTTTCAACACTAAATAGTAGATTTACATACATAATTTCTTTAGGATGATAATCCATTACAGTATTTCGCAAATAGAACCTTTTGACAAAAGTTATCGCAGTTGCCTTTGAAAAAGGTTAAAGTTTAACCCAAGTAAAAGTATGTGATGTATCATTTAAGATATCTTTTTTTTTTGTGCAAGATATTTACTTTTACTTTGTCGGTGAGTTTATTCTCGATAACTTCTTTTGGAAAGCAATTTGCCATCGGAGGTATTCGAGTTTCGTAAAAATTGCATAATGCCAACTCATCTTCCAAAGTTAAATATTCGATCTCAGATGGATTCACACGTGGTGATCCCACATTTTCTGTTTGTTCACTATATGCAGGGGACAAAGTTTCTAAAATTTGCTTTTGTAAGAGCTTTTTAAAAAATGTGAAAAGTTGGACACTCTTTTAGTAAAGCATATTCTTTATTTTTTTTTGAAATTTGTTAATTCTCATTTGACGTACTGATTCTTCCAACACCTTTTTTTTTACTCTTTCAATAGCTAATGTATGGTTCTTTTCGCGAGTTTCTAGTAACTTTGCTTTTGAGAAACGCCAGTTGCGATATTGTGATGTTTCTGTATAAAGCTCTTTCATCATATACTTCAATTAAGTCGAAAGGAGAATATCAATATACTGTGCTGATTAATTTTCAAATTTGCCAATCAGAATCAAGCATCAATTCAACTCCTATATAAATGCATGATCCTGCCTTTATCCGGTTTATACTAATTATCGAAATGTCAATCCATAAAGAGGAAAGAATTGTATTAAATGTTGGCGGAATTAAGGTAAATAGTATACGTAAAAAATATGCATGTGATTTACTAATAAGTAATCTTTAAACTTATATAGTACGAGACTTATCGTTCAACGCTCACCGCTTATCCCGATACTATGCTTGGTACAATGTTCCAAGAAAGAAATGGATCATTACTTCACCCGATTAAAGACAATGAGTATTTCTTTGATAGAAATGGTTATGTTTTTCGTTTCATAATTGAATTTTATCGTACTGGTAAGATTCTTTGGGAAGATCCAATAACTTCTAATAATAATAACTCAAGTTCTTCAATGGTCACTCGTAATGAATTATATGAAGAAATTGAATATTTTCGTATTCCATATGATATCAATATTGATAGCAGAAGAATACGCTTCAAAAAACGTCCTGCTGAAGTTATTGATGTATTCGTTTTAGTATTAGAATCAATTATTGATATTGCCTTGCAGGAATGGCGTGGTGATGTTAAAATATATCTTTATGAGGATATGATTTCTTTCAAGGCTTTTTTTGATAATGAAGACGTATCAAGTCGTCAATTTGCTGGTGCAAATGATTTTAAAATTTTTAAAAGGATGGGCTATAAAATTTTAAATTCTTTCGCTAAAAATATTTCCGAATATTTTAAAAAATTAATTTCCGGACTTCAATGGGATTGTTATCATTTTGATAGACAAATTCCACAAGTCACCCTACCTCATTATGCTCTAAAAATTTCTTTTACAACTCAATATTCTTCGGAAATCTTAGAATACACAAAATTTTATTCAAGTTTAAAATCTTTAAATGTGGAACATTAAATATCATCAATATTTATCCGTTATAGATATTTTATTGATATTATTGTCTATTAATTCATAATTACTGTATTAATCGTGTAACTTACCGTTCAAAGGCATATACTTTTGCGGAGATCCCGAAATTCCAGATCGGAACGCTGGTCGACTGAGCTGAAATTGATCAATTTTTTGTCAAAGAACCAATTTTTATTAGTGTAATATTTTCAAATTTTTTAATTAAAAGTTATGTGATTATCTTGAAACCCAATAAAATTTTATTAATATATACAGCATATTGTAATTTTTAATCTTTCTTATTATATAGGCTAGATAATAAAAAACCCCAAAATTAAACAATTTTTTAAGCTTGGCATTCAAAATTAATATAAAATACTTTTATTTGAAAAAATACTATTACATTAATAAAATTTACAAAATAACCTAATTTGATATAGATTTTATAATATTTTTTACAAACCTTATTTTTGTTAATTTGGCTTCTTTTTTTTAGCATCTAGCCTACATTACTTATACAGATCAATAAAAGTAGAAATAGTCTAAAAATATACTACAGAGTTAGATTTAAAGTTTTGAATTTTAAAGTTTGAGATATGTATAGTTTATGCTACAAATAAAATTTTAAGTTATTATATACACAGTAATATCTCTCTAAGTGCACCCCTTTGATGTGTGCACCTAAAGAGAGTGTGCATTTATAAAATTAGAATTTTTTAACCAATTGTATTCAAAGCCTTTCCGACAATCAGAGATTTATCTTTCCGAGACTCTCTGACAAGGCTTATGATTTAATTGGTCAAAATTTTATAGTTACGTGTGTGCATTTATAGAGAGTGCACGCATAAGTCCGGGCTGTAAAAAACTAATGCATATGCAAAGGTTAAAAAAGCAATAAGTTCCAAGCTTACCAGGCTATAGCAAGCATTTAAAAAGAGTGTGCACTTAGATATTATATTTTATAGTATAAGGTAATTTGATGAAGAGGGGTAATTTGACGAATTTGGATATCTCGTGGTCTAATAATCAGAATCGAATAATTTTATATCATTCAAATATGTCTCAATGAGACGAATCGAATGGTACAAAGCTCACCCGATGCTGATCACTGGATCATATGATATCATCGATTATTTACCAGTCAAAATTCCTCAAGGATCATTTTTGTGCAGCATATATCTTGATCCAGTGATCAGAATCAGATGATTTTTATGCCATTCGATTCATCTCGATGAGGCGAATCGAATGGTATAAAAATCATTTGATTCCGATCACTGGATCACACGATATATCATAAATTTGTCAAATTGCCTATCTCTTTAAAATTTAAACTTTTTGATACGATGTGTAATCCCATTTTAATGCCATTTTAAAAAATGATGTTATATTACTAATTTTATATAAAATATTTCTAAATCATATATAAAGTTTAATACAAAAATTACAAAATTTTTAATATTAAAAAAAGAATCTTACTAACTATAACAGTACTATAACTAGTGGCAATTATCATCGGGGTGCTTATATTGCAAAAATGTACTAGTAAATAGGATTGGATACACTAAATAAAAATGTTCAGGACCCCTGAAAATCTTATAAAAACTAAAATTAGCACTTTATATCTAATTTACATTGTATTATATAAAAAACAAAATCTATAACTGCATCTTAACACTAAAAATATCTAGAAGTAGTAATGATAGCCACTAGTTATTTGAAATATAGTTCTAAAATAAATAAGTTTTTATATTAGTTATTTTAACTTTACCAAATTATCTCTTTCTAACTTACTTGATTTTTATTATTTTTATAATAATAATTTTTTAAAAAAATTTACTTACAATTATTTTTTTTTAATACAATTTACTCTTATTATAGTGAACCTTTGATATAGTGAAAATTGGCTATAGTAAAGATTTTTTTTAGAACAAGAACAAAACTATTAATAATTTGCTCAATATAATAAAGGTTTAATAATAAACTCAATATATAGTAAAGATTTTTTTAAAAAATTTAGTGCATTTATAATAAATTTACTCTCAATATAATGAAGATTTATATAAAATAATTTTTAGCCAATTATATTAATTTAAATATGAATTAATGTAAACGTACCTGTAGGGTACATTAAATTTTTTGTACCCTTTATTTTGATCATACAATATTACAAAAACCATAATACTAATATAGGTTAGGGTTAGGGTAAGAACTATGTTAGGGTTAGGGTTGGCTATTATATAGTAAAATTGCTCAAAGAAAACTTTTATTAATGCACAAAAGGTGGTTTAGTATGCAATTTCTTGTGAAATAAGCGATTTTTGTCAAAATGACATTTGCTTTGAATTTTTCTAATCATGTAACATTACACCTGATCTTAAATTTTATGGATCACATGATGGGATGCATGTACCTTAAGGGTACATAACTACTAAATCTAAACTTAAAAAAAGTTCAGTTCAGATTCAGTTCAAGGTTTATAAACATGTTTAAGGTTCATAATATATGCACATGTTTACCTAAAGCACAAAGTTAGAATTAATTTAAAAAGTATAGCATTTTGTATAATTTTATTAATAAAATCATTAAAAATATTATTTTACTTGAAATTATACTAATTAATTATAACTTCTTGCACTAAGTAAACTTGCTTAGCACCAGATCAATATATTTTATTTTACTTTTTTAAAATTTGAAAAAAGATGCTTAATTTTGAAAAATTTTATTAAAATTTAAAATTAAGCATTTTTGGCTCAAACTTTAAAAAAAATAATATATACTAAAATGATATATTTTTTGGTATTAAACAAGTTTACTTAAAGCAAAAAGTTAGAATTAATTAGTACTAGGAATGCATAGCATTATGAGTCCGGAGTGTATAATATAAAGGTCATTTTATTGCACAAACGCATGAATGTGCATATTTTTGCTATACTAAAATTACAAATTTGAACACACGTGCGGACAGACATGAATTTTCAAAATTATGTTTTTGATGCAATAGCTTAAATGACAAATAAAAGGTGAATCAAAAATGTAGCTATTGATGCATCAAAAACATAACTTTTGTATTACCATGCGTAAACCTTATAGCTCTCCGCTATGCTCCGAACAAAAATTTAAAGAATTATAAAAATTTGTATAATTTTTTTTTTATTAATAAAATTATACAAATTTCTATAATTATCTAAATTTTACTAAATGATTTAACTTTTTTTCTAGATAAACTTGTTTAGCACCAAAAAACATATCATTTTGTATGTTTCATTTTATTTTTCTTAAAGTTGAAACAAAGATGCTTAATTTTGAATTTTTGATAAAAATTTCAAAAATTAAGTATTCTTTTTTCAAATTTTAAAAAAAGTAAAATAATATATGCCTATTTAATGTATTTTTTGGTACTAAACAAGTTTATTTAGTACAAGAAGTTATGATCATTAGTAAAATTTCATATAAAATAATATTTTAATAAGGGGTTATTTAAGATGTGCACCTGCGCAGCTGTGCACCCCTTTATGTTTCTAAAATTTTACTAAAATAACCCCTATTGCAATCTCAAAATTTTACTATCATAACCTCTAATGCACTTTTAACAAAAAATGCTCCTCTCACAATGATACCTTTAAATTTTAATTCTAATTTAACTCCTAACCAACCCTAACCCTAACCTTAATTCTAATCCTAGTTATTGTTTGTATTTGTTATTATGAGGTGCACAGCTGTTCTAATTATTGTTTATATTTGTTTTTATGGGGTGCACAGCTGTGCATGGTGCACAAAATTAATAATTCCTTTTAATAATTTATTAATAAAATTATACAAATTTCTATGATTTTCTAAATTTTACTAAAGGATTCTAAATTTTTGCTCTAAGTAAATTAATTTATTTAGTACAAAAATACATTAATTTGGTATAGTTTATTTTATTTTTTTAAAATTTGAAGCAATGATATTTAATTTTGAATTTTTGATAAAAATTTCTAAATTAAGTATTCTTTCTTCAAATTTTAAGAAAAGTAAAATAAAATATATTAATTTAATATATTTTTAATGCTGAACAAGTTTACTTAATACAAGAGGACATAATCAATTAGTAAAATTTTATGTAAAATAATAATTTTATTAACAAATTTCTAATTCTTTAAATTTTTCTAAAAGGTTCTACCTTTTTGTTCTAAGTAAACTTATTTAGCACCAAAAAATACTGTATATTATTTTAGTGTCTTTTATTTTATTTCTTTAAAATTTGAGGTAAAGATGCTTAATTTTAGATAAAAATTTTTAAAACTAAACATCTTCAAATTTAAAAAAAGTAATATAAAATATGTTAATTTGATGTATTTTTTGATGCTGAACAAATTTTTTTTAGTGTTCTTCATGGAACAGTTCAGGCTAGATTTTTAAAAAATCTGATCCAAATTGAAAAAAAACTAGAACAGGTCATAAATAAAACCCAAAACTAAAAAAAACCAGATATGCCTGAAAAAACCTGAACTGAATCCAATTTAGCCAATCAACATGTGTTATTTTATTTCAGGTCAGGTTTAAATAAATATTTAGAACTAGTTGGGTTAGAAAATTTATAGATCCAGATCTGAACTTAAGCTGGTTTAGGTTGGTTCTAGGTTTTTTTGGTTTGGGTTTGTAGAACACTAGTTTTTTTAGTACAAAAAGTTATATTCAATTAGGGAGCATCCAGAAATAATATTATACAAGAAGGGGGAGAGGTCTAACAAAATATAATTTTTCTAATAAGTAAAAGCGTCAAAAAAATATAATACAATTTTTTTAGAAAAATTTGTTTAAAATTTGATCCAGATGTCCAAATTGAATGATTTTGGTACCATTCGATTCATCTCAATAAGAGAAATCTAATAGTACCAATTTCATTTTATTTAGATTACTGGATCAGAAGTTATTGACAAAATACTATTGGTTCTATTTTTCTGATAAAATTACTAGAAAACTAATAGTTTTTTGCAAATATATGCTGATCTAGTGATCCAAATAAATGAACTTGGTCTATTTGATTCCTTTCACTAAGACAAATCAATTGGTACCAAAATTATCTAAATTGGATCACTGTGCCACAATATATCCAAATTTTTGTAAAATTTTATATATAAATATATGGATTTTAAATTTTTTTTATATAGTCTGGGGTCAAGAGCTATATGTAGAGGTACATAATATTATTTATGGATGCCCCTTAGTAAAATTTCAAGCAATTTAACATTTTTAATAATTTTATTAATAAAATTATACAAAATGCTATAATTCTCTAAATTTTACTAATTGATTTATACTTTTTACTCTAAGTAAACTTGTTTAGCATTCAAAAATACATATTTTTATTTTTAGACTCAGACTAGTTTGTGCCAGATCTGAACCAAACTTATAAATGAGTTTAGTATAAAGTTTGAAATTGTAAAATTAAAAGTTTGAGTCTGGTCTAAACCCTAAACTAGACAGGACCAGACCAAATCTGAACCCAAACCTAGAAGCACTAGTTCATATAAATGCTAGAATACTAGATTGAAACTGAACATGTTCATAAACTTTTTAACTAAATCTAAACTAAACCTAAACCAGTTCTAAAAGTTCAATACTAAATTAAACTTAAACATGTTTTAAAAAGTGTTCAAGTTCAGGTTCAGGTTCAATATTAAACCTAAACCTGAACTTGACCTAAGTTCAGTTTAGTTCAGGTTTATAGAAACACTAATTCATATGTTTTAAGTTTTATAATTTTTATTATAGACAGCAATTAAAAGGATATGCTTTATATCTGTTATAATATGAGGTATATCTAATTAAAATATGGGGCAGCGTCAACTAAAACAAGGCTTATGACTTTTTTTCTATTTTGAGAAAAATCACGTTTAAAATTTTGTGTAACAATAACAATGATGATCTATTATTAGTATAACCTGTTGGATCGACATTTGCTAGCCAATCACACGAATCCATTTCTATAACTCTGCAGCAAGGATCGACAACCGGATGACCAAATTCTAATTTTAGATCATGTTTAATCGTATACAGCATTTCAAAAAGTAAGCATTGGTAAAAATTTTACTATGTAAATCAATGATTTAAATGTCAAATTATATAGAAAAATTCCTGCTTTATATGATGGTATAATTAACTCATTTTTGCAAAAAATGTTATAAGCCTTGTTTTAGTTGACGCTGCCCCATATAGCTTATAGTTTTTTTTAAAATTTTGAGAAAAACATATTAAAAATTTTATATAACAATAACAATAGTGATATATTATTTATAACCTGTTGAATTGATATTAATTAGCCAATTACACAAATATATTTTTATGACTTTGTAGTAAAGATTGATAATTAGAGTTTTAAATTTTAATTTTAGATTATAGCTAACTATATACAAAATTTAAAAAAAGAAGCTATTGACAAAAAATTTTATTATGCAAATCAATATTTTAAATATTAAATTATATAGAAGAATGCTTCATATCAGCTAATCCATGAACTTGCTGATATCTCTTGATCTACTAGTCCGTTTTGGATGAAATAGCTACCAAAATGTTCGTCTCGATGAGACGATTCTAACGAGCCCAAAATCGCTAAAATTCAATTACAGGATCCCAAGAATGTTCTAAATTTGTGCAATTTTAATAGGATCTGTACTATTTAGACAATCAACTGAGAAATGGGTTGTCATATATACAACCCATTTCTCAGTTGATTGTCTACATAGTACAGATCCTTAACGATCTCAGGATCCTGTGATCAGATTTTAATGGGTTTGAGCTTTTTAGAATCGTCTCATAGAGACAATCATTTTGGCGGTTAAATCATCCAAAATGGATCAATAGATCAGAAGTTATTTGACATTAAAGATGTTTACATAGTAATTCTAAAAAACACTATTAAAATTGCACAAATTTTGAACGTTCTTGGGATCCTGTGATTGGATTTTAGTGATTTTGGGCTCTTTAGAATTGCCTCATCAAAACGGACATTTTGCTAGCTAAATCATCCAAAACGGACTAGTATATCAAGAGATAGCAGCAAGTTCATGGATTAGCCGATATGTGCATATAATTAACTACAGTGCAAGCATCCTTAAACTTACAACTAAAATTAATAATTTTTAAAATTTTATAAAAAATAAAATATAGTTAAGAGAAATTTTTTTTGTAAAAATATACAAATAAATAAGTAGAATAAAACTACTAAGTTTATTTTTTATTGTTAAATAAAAATTTTTTGTCATTTGTTACACAGATCTACAAACTATGTTTACATATACGTGAGCATATCGCAGGGTGCGTTGCATATATTTATTCTTATTTTTATTAATGAATTTAACATCAATTGCTCATACTTTTGAATCTAGATAAGTTAGAAATTGACGGGTTAAATAAGTAAGTCACAACATAACAGCCAGTAGTCTCAGGAGAAATTTAGGTGCATTTCAGTGCAAATCATTATCGGCGTCCATCAAATCGATAACCTCAAAAAGTCTGTCTAGTTAGTGTTCCTAGTTGGTATTGCTAATCGATTAGTTGCCATTGCCAACTAATCGATTATTTATATCACGTGACATTATCAGATAATTAGCCAATCAAACCCAAGAAATTATTACGAGTTAGCCCGACTAAGCGGAATATCTCGGACTTATATTAATTGAATGATTAGTTGTTTAACTGTTTAAAAACTTTTCAAATCGAATAGTTGGAAAGTTGGCAACTAGTTGGTTTTTCAACTTTTTCAACTAACGATTTGGAACACTATGTCCAGTTGACGCGATGATTCCAAAGCCATAAATATAAAAAGGATCCGTATCATTCACATACAAGTTTATTTTATAGATATTCATTTCATCGAAAATTTAAAGTATTTCACTGACAGCTCATTCCACATACGAGTTTTTCTTATAACTTACACTAACCTAAATATAATTCTGAACTAAATCCTAATGACAATGACTATAATTACTTGTTGGCTGGAAATGAAATAAAATGTTTATGAAATGAACTGTCGGTGAATAAATGGTCTATGAAATAACCTTGTCTGCGAAATGATTGATTGTAAAATAAACTTAACTGTGATAATTGTCTATGAAATAAGTATGGGTTTGCAACCCGGGCTCATGAGCATAGCGGGCTTTATTATGATTGGTTGATTTTGAAGATCATCTTATCATATTAAAGTCTTATTAAAGTAACGATTTGCTGTCACAAGAATGGAACGGGTGCTACGAATACGAATCGGGTGAAGGTAAGACAAAAAAAATTTGAAAGCTCAAGCTTTACTTTATATACCGTCAAAGTAATTCGGTAAACCGCGAGGTAATTCGGAAGTTAGATGAGAGGTATGTCTAGAAGTTTCTATTTAACCAATATAACTTACAGTATATAAAACTTGGTGAAATGACAGTAAATTTAAAAGGTTTACATTGCTAATCTATTTTATTTATAACTTATTTATTATTCTAAAGACAGACACGTACGGCCAGTAAAATAGCTTAGTGACATGAAGCAATGAAAATATAAGCTTGCGAACTTGTAAGAGATTAAAACATAGTATTTTATCTAAGAATATTAAAGCGTAGTGTTACGTCTAAGAATTTAAAGCGTAGTTACGTCTAAGAATATTTAAGCGTGGTATTACGTTTAATTTAGGATTAAGGTTAAATTCGTTTTGTATTAATTCACTGTTATTATATACAATTAAAATTTGGTATAATTTTGTATTGTCTCTTATAATAAATGTTTCATTTTTTTTTGTGTTTATTATTATTTTTATTTTTTTAAATAAGATCTTGGATTATATGATTCTATTTGTATCGGGATTATGATCTTAGACTCTGGGTTGTTAAATTTCATAGTAATGTATTTATTAATACAAATTAATTCTATACAGTATTGAATATTTAGTCGTTACGGTAATTAGTTTCGTATAAAATATTGCCTTGCGAATAATTTGATTAACCAATGATATTTTTGCAATATCACGGGATGATCTACAAAAATCAGCCAATTACAATGAAAGCCCGCTATGCTGGGCTCATGCCTGTGCCCAACAAAAATGGGCATAAAAATTTGGCATTGGCATGGCTACAGGCACAAAATAGTTTAAATGTGTCCGGCATTTTGCCCAGCACTTGTGCCCGGCACCTAATGCCTAGTATTTTGGGCTAGTGCCTAGCACTTTAAACTCATGCCTTTAATAGTATCTGGCACTTTTATGACAATAGGCACAAGCAGTGTTGTCATGGGACACGGACACGGACGGCGGACAGTCCGGGACGGGACGTCCGGGACATGTCCGCCCAGAATTTTTTTTGTCCCGGACATTTTGCGACTCAACACGTGATCATCTACCAATAAAATTCGTATAATTCCGCAATTTGATTGGTTTTACCCGGCGGACATGTATCATGTTGGGACATTATTGCGGACATGTCCCGGACGTCCCGTCCCGGACTGTCCGCGTCCCTGAAAAATCGGCGGGACAATGTCCGTGTACAACACTGGGCACAAGCATGCACTATTGTCCGGCCTGATACCAATGTACCGGGCATGTGCATTTGCAGACCCTAAAAGGTGCTACGAGGTTTATCGAAAGTGGATGTAAACTTTTGACCGATAAAACTACTGGCGCAAAAGTAAGGTTCAGCAAATACCCATGCCAGGCATTATTGTAGGCATGAGAGTTCCCTCATGCAGTGACTATGTCAATAGGCATAAAGTATTAGACAATACTAATGACACAGCATACATTATTAAAGGAACGAACACATAGAGCCAGACAGTATTACAGGTACAAACACAGATGCTAGGCACAAAGTGCCAGGCACTATCATAGATACAGCCGACACAAGGTACTGAATTTTTGTGCCTGTACTCATGCCAAATCCTTATGCTTGTGCCAAATTTTTGTGCCCATGCACGTACCCATGCCAAATTTTTATGCCCGTGCCCATACTTATGCCAAAATTTTATACCCCTACCCATGTCTGAGTTTTCAAGCCCATGATCATGTCTGAGCTTTCATGTCCATGCTGATGCCTAAATTTTTTGGTAGGCGCAGGGTATGACAATCGCTCGTTCTTGAATAGCTCACCAACCAAAAATTAACATAAATAAAATTAAATAGTAAGTATTTATAAAATTTGAATTTCTTATTTTAATACATAAAGTACTTATATTAATAAATGTTTCTTCAACATCACGAATTAAAAACTAAAATTCACATGACAAAAATAAAATTAAATATTTAGTATTCATAAATTCGAATAGCTTATTTAAATATTTAGATCCTTCATACCCACGAATTAAAATTAGCGCGAGTAAAAATGAATTTAAATAATTCATGGATGAACCTTATTTTAAATACCTAGATTAATAAGGGTTTCTATATTCTTAAATTAACGCGAATAAAACAAAGCTATAGCAACATTCATGAACGTAAATAATTTAATAATCTAGGTACGTACCTATTTCTGATCGAATTTACCACAAAATCTCAACAGTACATAATCCCGACTAAGTTAGAATACCGACAAGTCAAGATCTCGACTAAAGACAGTTTAAAACCCCGATATTCGAAATCCTGAATGATCAAATAAAAATCCTGAAGGTCAAAATCTCAAATAAGACAAAAAAATCCCGACAGTTTATTCAGAATCTTGATTATTTCGAGGTATTAAACTGTCAGGATCCTGTCTTAGGGTGTTCTCGAGCACCTAAATTAATTAGTGGAAAATAAATTATTCGGTCAAGCGAGTTCATTATCGCGATCAAAAAAAAAAAGATGACCATAGAGTTGCGTTGATTGGCTAAAATTTAATATCCTCATTTCGCAAAATGAACTTTGGCAAAATTACCGTAAGGCTTACTTCGGTTAATAGTGTACTTGTGCACGATCTCTATAACTAGCAAATCACTTTGAGAGAGAAACTTGAGAGCACCCTTAGTCGAGACTTTGACCTTCGGGGTTTTCGATAATCGGGATTTCGTGGTAAATCCTTCTTAGTCTCCAGTAAAAAGACATCAAAAAAAAATGTACAAAAGTTATAATAAGGGAGATGGTGTATTGTGATCAAGTAAAAAATATCTTGCGATCTAGTGATTAGAACTAAATGATTTTTTGTACCATTCAATTCGTCTTTTTGAGACGAATCGAATGATACAAAAATCATTTAGTTCTAATCACTAGATCGCAAGATATTTTTTACTTGATCAAATACAAAAAAGAAAAAAATTTTTTTTATAAACGTTAATGACAAAAAAACTTTACCTTTTGTAAAAGAGTCACCAGGCCACGAGAACCAATTATATTTATTTGCGCGTGCCTTCACAAAATTTGCTTTTTCTTATGTTTTAATATAGATTTCGAATTTCCGTAACACTTATTTTTTTTCAATTAATTTGGTCCTTTTTTAAAAAAATTTGTTGCCTCTTTATTACTATCATAACAAGAATATACTTATTATTTGAATAGCACCTTCGTTACTTTCAACGTAGCTTTCTATTCTAGTTTTTTTTGGCAACGATTACCTTATAGTTGGACTCATTATCAATATTGGGATCCTATAAATGATCTAAAATCAATTCAATTATTAGTGATAATTTTAGAGTGTCCTTAAATTGCTTCGAATGGATACTTTTACAGTAAAAATATTTTCTTCAAGACATTTATGTAATGATTCCATCGGTTAAGGCTATATTTCTAGAAGATATGTTTTTCCAACTATTGTATAGGTTCATCCTGGTAAATTATCCTCAGACTTTTAAATTATTTATTCTTGCGGATCATTGAAAAAATGACCCTCGTTGAGAATGGTAGCAATGATCTCATGATAAAAATAAGAAGAACGAATAAAGTCCATAAAATTATATTGGAGATAATAATATAATTTTTTTAGAAGTTTCAAAATCTTTTGATTTCATATTTGGGATGCGATCATAATTTAAGGTGTTTACCTTTCCCTCCGATGCTTGGAATCTACGATGAATGGACTTGCTTTACAGGGTGGAAACTGATATTGTATTAGGATAACATTATGCAGGTTTTTCAGGTCTAACAAATAAGTTCGACATAAAATAGCTGGTTTCGGCGCATATCGATATTTACACGTCTTTGTTTTTGAGTTTGTATTTAATAACGATAACACGAACAATCATTGATTTGATTGGTTAATAATGCATCATACAGAATTACACCTTAGGTAATTTATTTGTTATATACTGTATATATATTGTATGTATACGCGTGTGATTTTCTTTTTGATTCTCCCTGATAAATTTCAAAATTCCATGTTATTAACGTTTAGCCTTTTCAATAATGGTTTCATGTCAAGATGTTCAGACTTACAGTAAATTAAATCTATTTAATTGATTTGATCCCTTTTTTTCAAATTCTAGTCGAGAGTTAATAGTAAGTTGACCCGTTGAAATGCCTTATGGTGAGTAATTGATAATAGTGCCTTGGAAAGTTAACAATATTTCATAGTAAGTAGACCCATTGATCAAGTTGGAATTTTTTATGGTAAGTAATTCAATATCTAGTCGAGAATTAATGATATTTTCTTAGTAAGCCGATCCGCCCTGTATTATTAATAATTCTTCAAAATTTAGTCGAGAGTCAATGGATTTCCTTAGTAATTCAATGTATGGTCCAAGAAATGAGTTGTTTCCATCTGTTAAAAATGTGCCTCTACAAGCCAATGGATCGGTAGATATTCTCGAGGTGAAGTCTACTGTTTCACTTTCAATTGAAAAACAATTGTCTTAGGATCTATACACTCTTATAATACCAATACATCAGGAAATTTTTGACCCGATTGTAATCGATTAAAATCATTAGATTTTTATTCGACTATCATTTATAATCGATTTAATTTAATGGTTTTAAATCGCTTTCAATCGATTTTATACATGATGATTGTCTTCGATTACTATCAATTTGATTTAAATTGATTGTCAGCATTACCACCGATTATATTTGCGTGAAGTAATCGATTAACTGTTTACAATCGATTGTAATCGTGTTTTAAATTTTCCTGATGAAGCTCTAACTAACTTCCTTGGATGTACGTGTCCCAAGAGAGAGCGTATATGATGCAGAGATGCACTGAATACTGCATAATTGGCTTGTAGAGATGCGTGGATTTGAAATCACCAGTCAATGGAAGTCAGATCCTTATGGTGAATAATTACAGTATATATCGCGTTAAATCGATATCTACATCAACTTGTTCTTTCACAAAAATTATTTATTAAAAAGTGGTGGAAATATTTTAACTCATAACTTTGTAATAAGTAACACAAATTTATTGGTGGAATATTTATCTCCATAGTTAATTTGATCAGTTTTTAATCTTCTTTACAGTCATTGTATGAAATTGCGGCGTCGGTATTAAATTCTATTAAAAAAGAAAACGAAAAAGTATTTGGTGCTTCATACATTCAAAGGAAATGATTAAATGAATATTTGTTGCTTGGGCAACCTTGGAAAATATCTGCTAATGTCATTTGTACCAACGTTTATCTCTCCTTATAATTTGATAGAGAAAAAAACATCCGTAATTAGTCTTCCAACGCTAAACTAAATCAGAATTCTAACATAGCAGAAATTCGTTTGATTTCAATGGGAGACATTCTTAAGGTAAAATTTTATTGTATTTAAAATCTAGTTAAAAATGAAGTCTGCTCTTCAAGATTACACCAGAATTTAAATGGAATAGTAATAATAATAATTTAACCGATAATACGATCGCTAACATTCCAATATAGCCAAAAAAAAAAAAAAGTAAACAATATTACTATTAGTTCATTAAATCAAACGTTTAATAATTTAATTGCATCAAACTTAGGTTAGCACTATTCTTAGTAACTACTTCAGCCTACCAAAGCCCAAAAACTTCTTCCTACAAACTTTTACAGTACATTCATTGATCATAAGTTATCACAGACAGGTATAACAGTGACAGATCTCAGTAAAGAAGCTTGCTTGGAAGCAATAATACTAGATGATTCTTAAATCTTTTTTAATCATTAAACCGAATATTATGGTTACAACAAATTCATTTATGGTTTTTTTTTTCAATACATTGTATATTAGAAACTCATGTATACTTTATATTAAAAGTTTATCATACCGAGCTTCTGAAATTTATGATATACGATCAGCGTTCTGATCGTTTTGGTGCGCAAATATGGTATATATGATGTAAACACGTACGTACGTTCAAAAATGCTATCTAAACGATTAGAATACTGATACTAACTTGCTTTAATATGTAATCCATATTACAAATTTGAGTATATGTTCGATACAATGAACGTTTAAATTTTTGTATTAGTAAATTATGCAATAATAAATCTTTTATTAACGCGACAATGAATATGTACATGTGTAATGACTAAATTTTCCACGCGATGTTTATAATTGAATGAGAATTTAATCATGAATTTTTTATTTAATTTCTTTATTATGATAAATCTTATATAAAAAAAGAAAAAGGAGTCGGCTATAATTTATAGAAAAAAATAAAAAAAATCTTAAAATTAGTATGTTAAAATGTGTAATTGAAATTCTATAACTAAATATCTTCATAAACCGACATTCGATATATAGGTTTTTTTAAAAAAAAAAAAAAAAAAAAAGTTCGTTTGAGATTGTCTCTTGATTTGTATATATGATATATATATATATATATATATATATATATTTATATGGCGATATTTACAGATAACGATATATGAGAAAAATAAAATATAGTAACAATAAAATGGTTGAAAATAAATATTTTAACTGAGATTAAAAAAAAATTCCAAAGTCCGATAATATTCCACCCAAAAGCCAGATAAAAGAATAAATCATAAACGTATTAAATGTATCTATATTCCATATTGTTAAGAGTATATCAAAGATTTTAAATCGGTTAATATAATTATTAATCGGAAAAGCTTAGAAAGATAATTTATTCGCATCATTATTCACTTTGATCAGGGTAATAAACAAAAGAATTATTTGGAATAACATCCATATAATTTAAATCAAGAGTTCCAGCGGTATTTGGAGTAACATTTTGGTGAATTCCAAGTATTGGTGATAGATACGGATTTTGTTGAGAGTAGTATTGGGCATCAGGACTTGGAAATATTGGAGATGCCGAAGTAGCGAACGGGGAACCTGAACCATCGTCCGATCCAGTGCCGGGTATCGGTGATCGTAATGACAGTGTAGCAATATCATTTGCCATTCCATTCGTTACCAGCGAAGGCGATGGAGAAACCGATCCAGACATTGAAGTAGCGGTATTGGTTGAAGAATTATTTAGTTCAGAAGCTTGCTGCATTCTTAAAATCTCTTCAATTAGTTCCGGTGGAGTAATCGTAAAAGAAGATTCGGGTTCGCGGAAGGCTAATGCATTTTCAGCCATCATCTTTAAATTTGTAATTATGACATCCGGATCGTCGTTTTGTAACAATTTATCAAGAAAGGCTTTCATTATAAGTAGAGAAACGGATTCACATCTACTTTCTTCAATGGATTTTCTTAATTGTTGATAGACAATTTGGTTTTCTTGACTGTTATTAAAATAATTATAACAATCAAATAATAGGCTTTGAATTTGTTTTTCCAATTTCAAAGTTTCAATGGTATGTTTAAGTTGAACTGATTTTTGTTGAAAGTCGTCATGAGTTTGTCTCAAAGATATTTCTAAATTGTTGACTTGTGTGTTCAATTTTTCCACTTGACGATTTTTTCGAGGTGACTTGTCAAAAACACAAGTTCCAGCATCACAATTTGAACAAGCTAAATCTTTCTCAGCATCACCATCGCATTTAATTTTTAGTTGACGACATTTCTCACAAGCTCTTCTATTAATCGTACCACGAGGTTGTCGGCGAACTACACGGGTTTCACCGGTTGTTAACAACGTCTGGTTTGGGTTCATAATTTTTTAAACTTTTCTATTATTGTAAAAATTGAAAAAATAATTGTGGTTTGTATGCGTATTTATATATATATATATATATATATATAATTATCTATCTAAATACGTATTTATATTAAATCTTAATTAATTATAATATTTGTATTCACACAATTCATGTAAAAGTAAATAAAATAGATCGGGTAGTGAATTATTCGATGAACTTTCAAAGGAACATCGAATGTTTAAAGAGGAGTATTTAAAATGAATACGAAAGTTATATAAAAATGTTCGTAAACGATCAAAATAAGAAAATCTCAAAATATAAGGATAGCCTGGATAAATTGTCTTTGAAGAAGAAAGATGGAATTATTCCGGCTGACTTCACAGCGAATTTACGAAATTTATATTTTTTTTCTTATGGCACAGTAATTCTACTGCGTTCTCTTTGTTATGATACTAAATTTGATTTATTTAACGTATTGCAAATTTTTTGATGTACCAAATATGTTACTATTCGTGCTATTTAGTGTTCTAGATGATTTTGGGTTGAAAACTGTGATTTTTATGAATTTTGAAGGTTACACGATGACTCACTAGCCACAATACTGTGTCACTTACTATGACACCTATTGTGACACTGCTGTGGCTAATAAAGTTCCATGATAACATTCCATTATTTATCTCTCGGCTGAGAACAAGGAGTCAAATTATTTTTTTTTTAAAAAAAATTTTTTAGCCACAAACAAAAGCCCAAATTTCTTTTTTACTTGTCTTCTTTTCACTAGCCACATTACTTGTACCCCGCCACTATCAGATCTGCAATCAAACCGATAAGGTTATTTCTGCGTGGAAGACTGTGAAAGAATAATACTAACTAAATTTGGAATTCCGGAAAATAGACTACGATGATCAAATTAAAATGTTTCATTTTTTTACTTTTGAATATCAGCCACTATTATAAATCAACAAAGTGTTTTGGTAAGTATGGTTTTTAATACCGGGTAAAAGCGTAAAATAATAAACATAGTTCAATATTTCGAACATTATTGCATAATTTGTGTCGTTAGTAAAAATATTTGGAACCTTCTAACTGATTATTCCATTAGATTTCATTTTCTAATTTTGGTTTCTTGTGGTTCGATTGAAATTTCCCTATTATTCATGTGACATTCGGCCGTTTCACGATTTGCTCGTACGATTTATTATGATGACTCGTTTTAAAAAAAAAAATCTGTGACACAAATTTCTTAAAAATGTACATGCTTACATACTTTAACTCATTTTCATATTTTTTATAGAAAAAAAATAAGTAAATAAGTAACGTAAAATTAATCATTTTATCTATCTGCTAACAATTCAACAAAGGATTATTTATTATTATATGTTGTGCTTACTACTCACTCTTATTCTAATTTACGTTATATAAAATTTATTTTTTGATTCATTTTACCTTATTGTATAAATATTGGAACAGTAATTCGAATTATCATAATCATATATAGAAATTGTTTTTTTTTAACTGACCAATCATTATGCTATCTACTTAATCATTATGATTGTACTTGTATACAAAAGCTTTTTTTGGAATGCTTTGAATGATATGTGCGGCCTAATTACTCATTATTCGCAGTTAGCGATCTCAACTTTGTTTGGATCTGTATTGTATTTAAAAATGCATTAAATAATTGACAAAATAAAGTTCGTCTCGAGAAACAAAGGTTTTATTTATATGACGATATGTACATACGTACGTACCGTACATACGTGCTTTATTAAATTTGTGCTACCTTATGATCGTCCAACGTGTAAATAATAGCTCGTATAATATATCGTTATAGTACTGCAAATGCGTATTGTATATATATATGATATTATATGACTTTGTAAAAATATAAATCTAAATAAAATTTTAAAAGCCAGTTTCTTTAATGTATTGTTATTATATGTCCTTTGTTTAAGGTTGTCAATTTATTATTCATTGAAAGAAAAACCGATAGATATTTTATTTTACACATAAAAACTATATCGTTATATTTTAGCTATATTTTAGCTATATTTGCCAAAATTCATAAAATTCTGAAATCGTCAAAACAATCGCTGTTACCAAAATTTAAAAATGATTTAAGTTTAAATTGAATGCATATACAGTATAATGCTAACAATAAACAAAATAATACTGGATTATTGTAATTTTTTTTGGTTTTTTTTTTGAGTATAAAGTTTTTAATTAAAACTTTTAATTTATACTATATAGAGTATGAAACAAATGTAATTTATAACTCTATAATATAAAACTTAAAAATAAAAATTAAAGTTTAAAATTTGAATAAAACATGTTTATCTAAAACTTGTAAAAAAATATCTTTTCCTTTATGTCAATCCTATTTAAATCTATAAAATTATAATTTTGTTGACAAAACTATAATTCTACGATAATATAACTATTTGATTTTAAAAAATGGTTAGGTTGCTCGAAAATTTACTAGGGCAACCCCTGTTGCATTTTTAATGAAAAGTGCTCTTCTCGTAATGTTACTTTAATTATTGTCGCAGCTGATGCTGAAATTTGGGATCTCGATTTGAAACTATAAGCCCTGCTAAAATCCACAAATACTCTTTAAATATCAAATCTACTCCCAAACCTCACCCTAACCCTATAAGACAAAACCAAAAAAATCACTACAAAAAAATTTTAAAATTAAGTAGATCAAAATTTCAGCATCAGCCGTTTTCAGCATCAGCTGCGACAATTATTATTTATACTCAACTCTAATTCTAACTCTAACCCTAACTATAATTATTATTTATATTTGCTACTATAGGATGGTGCGCTGTGCACCAAATTATATTTTCTATAACTATTTTAATAATTTACTAAATTAAATATTTGTATGCAGTAAATGCTTTTAAAAATATTTAAGTTTAGCAATATATATACTATAATTCAATATTTAATAAAAAAATTTGTTTATAATTTTATCAAATTATACTATATAGTTTCAAACAAAATAACAAACAAAGCACTTTTTTTATTAAAGATGGTTTATAATATATGAAAATTATCTAATTTGAATTTATTTAAATTCTAATTCTAATCCAAATACTAACTATTAATAAATTTGTTTAAATTGGTACAAAATAGTTAATTTTTGTATATTATAATCAGTGTTAACCAAACTACTTGTTTACCAAAAATTTGCTAGTCAATAGTTGAAGGGCCTTTGGTTGAACTGGTCTGGTCAAATTGGTCAAATAGTTTAATTATTAATTAATTAAATAATTTAATTATATAAACATAATATATATATATAATTTAACATTTATTTATATTTATATTATAACTAACAACAAATTTATTGCTATAAAAAATAATAATTATTTAATAAACTTAAATAATTTATTTTAAATTTTAAATTAATAAATACTCTTTATATACAAACTAAAAAGGTTTTAAATAAATCAAATTGTTAAATTAGCTAAATAGTTTAATTTTTTTAGTTTAAAGTACTTATCTTGAGACTTAGAACCTTTTTATTTAAGATATTAGAGCCATCTGTAATCTACATGAGGGTCACTGGCATTGGTTACATAGACAAGAATACAACTAGCCACATATACATTTTTGGTATCTAATTTAAGTAGTCTGCCCCAAGGTTTCATACTAGCTACCATACCTGCAACCCAACTACAGGAATTGCCTATTTAAACTCTCTGATTTCTGTTCCTTCTGCCAACCCATTTTGTATTACTAAACCAGTTCTATTACATAAGTTAGTTAGACAGTTCCAGATGCTTATCCATTATTCTTGGGATCTAGCCAAATAATCCTAGTTCTGTTATCCTCAATAAAAGACTTGGTTGAGTAGTACCATGCCCATTCTAGGTATTCACCTATGCTTTAGTAACTTATGCATTTACTACAGCTTATACTTGCAGTTAGGGATTATTTTAAACTGCTATTATTATTTACTTCTACTCTTGTGAAGTTTACCAATCCTAGTACTCTTTACCTTTCCCAAATTACCAATCCAGTTAGCTTAAAAGGATTGGTTAGCCAGGCTCTAGATGCCTTGTAGTCTTTCTTTTCTTGGTTTATGCTTTTATGATGCATGCTCTTTTTTTCTAGTACGATTTTATTAGCTAGATTGGAATGTTTTTTTTTGCTATAAATGCTCTTGCTTATTCAGTTCTAGTTTAAATACCATCAAAAGCTAACTACTCTTCACTTGGGTCTTGCCAAACTTGTTTCTGTCCTGTAGCATCTCAAGGATTTTTTGTGCTAGTATTATACTAGCTTCCAAAATTTGGTATAATCTAGACTACAGATCCTATAATCAAACTATAGTGAAATTATATAGTTATACTATATAGTAGTGTTTCACAGATCTGATCTGAAAACCCGGATCCAATCTAGATCCGGTATTTGGATCAGATCCAAATCTATGATTTATAAGTATAGATGGCGGTGAAATTCATTTTAATTTTTTTAATTTCAACAATAATTTCAACAAAAATTTCAACATTTTTAATATTTTTATAAATTAATTATAAAACAACTATATTTGATTAAGTTTAGTTTTAATTAATATTTTATACAATTTAAATTAATTTTTGATAGTAAAAAATTAATTTCACCAATTTCACCAATTTTAGTATCAAATAATTTCAACAATTTCACCAAAAAATTTTCATTAAGAGGAGCAGCAGGGAGGGCGAGCAGACTTTTTTGTGTGTTTTTACACCTTCTCTTTCACGAGTTTTTTTCGTCAGTCCATTAAAATTGATACTAATTTTTTGGTGTTTTTATACTAAGCAAACATAAATCTCTCATCATTTGACTGACAAAGCAAACATAAATCTCTCGTCATTT
>QKWP01000121.1:413863-500885 GCA_003550325.1 Gigaspora rosea | reverse complement strand
TAGTTTACCAAAAGTTTATTAAAGCGGTTTAAACTTTTTATTTATTATCGGATACTACAAATAATATTTACTAATTTACAAAAATTATATTTTAATACTTTCATTCTATATTATTGTAAATGTCTAATTAATATTCTAAAAAAATATATCAATTGAAGAATTAGATAACTAATACAAATATAATTATATAAAATAGTACCTGTTAGCCACTATTAAATAGTGCTCAGGCCATATGACAGGGACGTCGGTGCTAATGATGGCCCAGAAAATGATAATAAATAAGATAAAAAAAAAATACTATTCTAAAATAATATACAAAGTCTATTCTAATTTAAAAAAAATTCTCACCGAAAACGTGCATCAAGGTGAAGCCCATCTTTTAATAAGGGCAAATATACTTCTTGGATTAAAAACCATCTTTTAGTAAGAGCAGACTCACTTCTTGGGTAGAATCACGCTAGAAATGCTAAAATAACAACCAAAACCCTGCTGAAAAATTGGGTATAACAGATAATATAAATTAAATATTAAACAAATACATACCTTTACGCCCTAGGTTACGTACATAAATAGGCTTATCTTGCACTGTGACTGAGATAATATAAATTAAATATTAACCAAATACATATTTTACACCCTAGGTTACGTATATAAATAGGCTTATCTTGCACACTTCCTGCACTGTGACCGTATCTCTGAAGAAATAACATGTTCCTTCCAAGAAACTTATACAGAAAGTTAATATAATATTGTCAGTATATTTAATTCATATAGAAAAGCGATTCAGGGAAAATTGTTAAGTATAAACTGAAAAAATTTTGCGTTTTTTATAAAATTCACATTACACTTAAACAATCTAATGACTTCACTTAATCGTCCCAATTTGTCAATCGGGACTCATATCAATTTGCAGAAGTTAATTGTTGAGCATTCCATGCCCTCGGGACTCATGTCAATTTGTCAAAGTAGTCATTTTTTTTATAGGTCAGTAAAACTATAACTGATCCAGGGAACTACTAATCTGTTATTCTAACTCTAACATAATTCTGGTCATGATCTATGTACCATGATGTGAATAGCTTTTTTTTTTATAAACAAGGTTCACATTTCACAGGATGCAGTTGCAGTAAGCATCCAGTAGCATAGTAGTTAAAACCAAATAAATAACAGTCGATATTGAAAAAACATAGATCTAATAAGCTCTGACTGATCAAAGACATTATAATGAATTTATTGACCCAAAATCTGAAAATTTAACTACAAATTCAATATAATAAATTTTTATGTATAATATAATACGTCAAAAGCGACGAAGATAGATTAGACATGTTATTAGTATAGATCAGAGATTCAAAAAAATTTTTCAGGGTTCGGTATCGATTTATTAATATGTAATTTGGCGCCTAAAATTTAATTTTAACAATTAAAGACTTGGACATGGTGACCGAATTTTAGCTTAATTTTATAAACTCGTCATAATGCAAAAAGCAAATAAACAAATTATAATTAGAATACCAAGAAATTTGAATCTATCCATAACATATATTTTAAATTGAGTCTTATACAGTGTTGTCATCGGACAATGTTTAAACGGATCTAATTTTATTGAACATTTAGACCATGTTCAATTTGTCCAAATAGTGCAAAAATATACCCAATCGTATTGCAGTAAAACCTCCATAAGTGCACTTATATAAGAGCAAAGTCTTTATAAATAACATACACAAATTCTGGCTTAAATATATATATATATATATGATCTCTACAAATGCACTTTCTCTTATTGATCTTTAAGTGTACTTTGTTAAAGTTTGGTCCCAAACGTGTGCGCACTTATGAAGGTCCAACAATTTATTAGATAGATAGATTATTTTTAAACATTATACTTACTCAATCGAAGGTTTTTTAATATCGATATAAATTAATACTCTACAAAAATATTAACAGTGAATTATGAATAAATTAGTTGAAACCTGAACCATAAATTGATTATATTATAAATTTAAAAAACACAGAAATTGTACCTGTATATTAGTGTTAATACATGTAAAGATATTCTAGTAATTAATAATTTGCGAATGTGCAAAGCAGCAATAGTATAAAAACATAATATTTAGTTTTGAAACTTAATGCTGTGTTCCAACCATGGGCCAATACAAATAAAAGCTTGTACACCTTTTTCAGAAAAGTGTATATGCTACAAAGAGCTCTGATGAGTTTTGAGAATTAATATAAGATTTAAGATCTATTTTGAAAGGAACCAAATATTCATAAAAATAGTTTACTAAATTTCGATCCAGCTAACAATGATGCCAATGTACTCCAAGGTATTCTGACCTGGAATTTTGGGGACCCTCCTGTATGAGTATAAATATTATAAATATGTATATCTGCAGATTTTTGGAATTTACTATTAAAAATTTCCAAAAATCTTTAACAGTGAATAACTTTTGTTCCACCAGTCCATTTTCGATGAAACAACTACCAAAATGTTCATATTGATGAGACGGTTCTAATGAACCCAAAATCGCTAAAATCCAATTACTGAATCCAGAGATCATTAACGATTTGTGTCATTTTGAGTATTTAAAGATCAGTTTTTTGCAATCTTTAAATACTCGAAGTGATACAAACCATTAACGATTTTGGGTTCATTAGAATCGTTTCATCAATGTGAACATTTGGTAGTTGTTTTACCAAAAACGGACCAGCAGAACAAAAGTTATTCGCTATTAAAGATTTTTGGAATTTTTAATAATAAATTCCAAAAATCCGCGAATATGGAAAGTTTATTATTAATACGAAAGTTTATAATAGTAATTAGCTATAGTTACGGCATATAATATAATTGGCTCATAGCTCTAAATTGGCTTCATATAACACAAGCTAAACTATAGCTCAGTTAAGCTAATTCGCCTACGACTTTGCATAGCCGTTTTGTATCACTACTCATATGGCTCCTATTTATTAGGTCACCACTACCCAATTAATTTTCTGTAAATCAATTAGAAATCATATACAGCTCATTCTCATTATAATGAAGTCCTCACTATATAGCTTGTATTGAAAGAATACTGTATGAACTTCACTATATCAAGTTGAAGTTTATAATTTTGGAATTCAAAATTCTTTACTGTATCGAATCTTCACTATAATGACTTAAATTTCTTAAAAAAAATGGATTACAAAAACTTTAAATCCAATACGTATGTACAGTACTATTAGAAAAAATTTTTTTATAATATATAGTAGTACAAGTGAATACAAAATACATAAAAAAGGTTAGCATTCAATCTGTGTCTTAAATGGTTTTTTTAAATATAAATACGACTATTGTTCATAGCGAAGTGAAAATGGAGCGCTAAGGATCAAAATCAAGAATCAAGATCTAGATCAAGAATAGAGATCAAGAATAGAGATCAATAGCCTACTATACAAAACACTTTCAAATTCGTAATACTATCACTTCCTTTTATATACATTTTTTTGCTAAAAACAGACAGCGATTCTTGCCAAGAAAGACTAAATCTTGTTTCGAATATTCAAAACAGTAACACAAATATGAAAGTGCCTTTTGATAGAGGTAAAAAAGAGAGGTAAAATGCATCAAAAATGTAACTTTTGTATTACTTAATGCATAAAATTGTGTCTATCACTATGCTCTAGCTAATAATTTACTTATTATTAAATAAAAATGCTTGGTAATATATAAAAATTTTTATAGCAATAGACAAAAAATTTTTTTGAAAAATACAAGTTCTTGAAAAATTAAAATAATTAGTTTATAATTTTTATAAAATTACAAAATTAAAATTTTTAGTTTATTACATTTTTTAATATAAAGGCTTTATATATATTTTTTAATTCTAATCTAATTCTAACTCTAACTTTTAATAGATATTATATTTTTTAAAAATTATATCTAGATAATATTATTTTTAATAAAAATTAGTCTTATTAAAATTATAAATATTTTTAAAAAATAGTTTAAAAATAAGTAATAAATACTATATTAATTATATAAAAATTGCTAATTTGCATCTCAAATAATAATTATTAGTAGTCAATTTACTAATTAAAATTTAAAAATAGAAAAAAATTTTTTAAAAATTATTTTAATTTAAAAATTTTGTTTATAAACCCATTTTTTTATTCAAAAAAAAAATATTTTTGCTAAATTTTAGTATATATAAATTTTAATTTAATTTATTTTTTTTTTAACTCTTTGATAGTTTCATTAGTACCTTTATTTTAGATATTAGATATATAATATAACTAAACTATGTTAATTACTTATTATGTATTATCAATACTATATCTATAGCAGGCCCGGCATCACTCGAATACTTCAAAAGCACCTTAGTGCGACCTATCGGACTACCTTACTGATAAGACAGACAATTTTGTTAGCCCCATCAAAGAGCGACATAGGATTTCTCTTTAAATCCCTCTCATCTAGCGTCAATGGTGAGGATAACCAAACCATAAAAGAAGAACATTGTAGTTAGGAAAATAAAAGGTAATGAAAAAAAAGAGGAAAATACCACAAACCCTAAACGATATACCAAAAAACAAACAAAATAAAATGATCACAAGATGAAAGAAACGAAGAAAAATTCTATCACTAATGACGGAAAGCTAACAAAATGAAACCAAACAATGAAAAGAAAAAGAAAAAAGAAACAAAAAAGAAAACAGAAATAGAAGTAACCCTAAATCTGAAATCAACGATAAAATTATATAATACTGTGCAAGGAAACACCTCGCCAAAGTATTATATATACATAAAAAAGAAAACTAAAAGAACATTCTGGAATTTAATCTCTGTAGATCTGCCTACTCCATTGCGTCATATCCCATTATGCGTCCATTCCTGTTTATCCACCTGCATGCCTTCTTCCTGATTAGGATAGGAACAACAATGCCGATCTTTTGAAGGGGGTATGCCAAATTTCCCACTTTTCGTCAAAAATTTTAGCAAAACTGACTTTCAGCAAGAATATGATAGTGGGTATATGGTAGAATAAGTTCTTGTAACCAAAAACCTTAAAAAGAGTGATGAAAAACTCATTTTTCTTAGTTCATCGCCTAGCAAAGCTATAATTCCTTCGTCGACGAAAGTTTCTTTTTTAACTTCCACCAGAATTTCTTGTACCAAGGGCACCCACTGCCAGTTATCTTGCACAACCGACGCTTCTGGCTTGCGTGCCGAATATATAAAGGAGTCCCCGACAACACAAGGAAGGTTGACCTTTATAAAAACCAGTATTACTAGCTGCTTCGTCTTTACTAATGAAAATTTTTTGTTTTTCTTTTGTTCGGAAATTTGTACAAGTGATCGATAGGAAAAGTTGAATATTTTTTTTCTTTTGATTTTAATTTAATTTTTATTTTTATTTTAATATTATAAAGATTTAATTTTTAATTAATAAATTTATTTTAATTTATATACTATATTAAAATAACTAATTGTACATGGGGTGTTTGAACACAGGTATAATAATTTTTTATAAATTAAAAGATTTTTTATTAAAATTAAAAATAATTTAATTAATATTAGGGTTAGGGTAAGAACTGGGATAGGGCAGAAGGCATAGTTTATACTAAAATTTTACAAGAAATTTTTTTTCTTAGAGCCCATAGATTGTTTTTTAAACAAAATTTTAAAATACAATTAATTTTGTTTTTTTCTTTATGTTTATTGTACAAAAAATGATCTGCATACTGCATTTTTCTATATGATTTGTGTAGTACAGTGTTCAAATACTTTGTATACAAATAGAAATGCTCTAAAATAATAATTACTTAAAATAATTAGAGTAAAAAAAATTTATCAAATAATTTTTTAGAGAAAAAAAAGGTTGAAAAATTAGATAATTAGTTAATTTGTATTAGATAGAAAAAAGAAATATATATTTTAAATAGTAGAAATAATCTAATAAATATTTCTACTCTTATAAGATACATTTATACTAAAGGACAACTCTTTCTGACGATCACTTGTTCAAATCTCCGAACAAAAGAAAAACAAAAAATTTTTTAGTAAAAGACGAAGCAGCTGCGTATAATACTAGTTTTTATAAAGGTCACCTTTTCTTGTGTTCGGGGACTCCTTTATATATTCGACACGCAAGCCAGAAGCGTCGGTTGTGCAAGATAACTGGCAGTGGGTGCCCTTGGTACAAGAAATTCTGGTGGAAGTTTTCTTTCGTCGACGAAGGTTTTCCAGTCTGGCTAGGCGGTGAACTAAAAAATGAGTTTTTTAATACTCTCTCTAAGGTTTTTTGGTTACAAGAACATATTCGACCATATACCCTCTACTATATTCTCTCTTGAAGCAGTTTTTCTAGAATTTTTGACAGAAAGTGGGAAATTCGGCATACCCCTCCAAAAGATCGGCATTGTTGTTCCTATCCTAATCGAGAAGAAGGCATGCAAGTTGATAAACAAGAACGGACGTGTAATGAGACGTGGCACAATGGAGTAGGCAGATCAGCGGAACTAAATTCCAGAACGTTCTTTTGTTTCTTTTATGTACATATAATACTTTGGTGAGGTGTTTCCTTGCACAGTATTATATAATTTTTATAAATAGTCAGAATCGTTTTTTTTCTTTCTTTTGTTTTTTTCTTTTTCTGCTTCCATGTGTCAGGATTAGCTTCTTTTCTTTGTTTTTTCTTTTTTGTATTGGTTTTTTTCTTTTTGTATAGTTCGTTTTCTTGGTAGTTTCTTTTTACTTTCCCCTTTCATTTGCCCTTTATGAAGAAGGAAGAATTTAAGAAAAGGAGTACGATCCTGACATGGCATTAGCAAACCAGTTAGTGATGTTTGGGAATCAAGTCTCAACAAGCATTGGGACCCTGGCGGAGACAAATTTGTGAAATGGCAGATCGCACCTGGGTACTTTTGTATTGAGTGAGTCTTTATTTGGGTGTAATTTGGTATACTGTATACGTACTTCAGTATGAACACCAGTCACTAGGCATTTACGAATAAATAAAGGCAGGATCGTCCAGACTAAAAAAAAAATATTTCTACTCTTATTAATTATTTTCTAATTATATAATAAAAAGAGTTACAAAATAAAAAAATATATTATTCCTATATTTGTAGATTATTATTTAAATTTAAGATTATTAATATACAATATAGATTTTTTAATACAAATAATTTTATATTTAAATTCTAGTTTAAATAATATACTATATATATTATAGTATTTAATTATCTATACATAAATATATATATTATTTTAAATTATTATATCTATATAACTGCTTATACTATATAAATTATTTAATAAAGATATAAACAAAATTATATCTTAAAAAAATATATATATATACTGTATTGTCTTGCTACTGTATTAGATATTATTTTATTTTAAACCATTAGCTTTTTTTTGTGTACCAATTATTTTTTCAAATTAGAAATTTAAAATGAGCTATATAGACAAGAATAGTAAGCTTTGTTTGTTTTTTATTTGTATTTTACTATTAAAAAAACAAAGTTTTTATTAGCTTTTATTATATTTAATTTTTTAAAATTAGCTTCTTATATTAAAAAAAGCAAACAAAATAACACTTATATTTTATTTCTTTTGTTATTATAAAATCTTTATTAAAGCCTTAACAAAAGAGTAATAGTCTAAAAAAAGTTGATAGATAACTTCATTAAAAAAACTAAAAAATTGTTTAATAAAAAAAAATTGTTGAAAAATGAATATTTAAAAATAAAACAAATAGTATAGTTTTTTTTTATTTTAAAATAAGAATATTTTGGTTTTTGCATTTTGATTTAGAGAATTACTAATTCATACTTTTGGTATTCTTGCTATAATTTCCAATTCAAGTATTTGGCTTTGTTATCTGTTATTAATAAAGATTTATTGATTCTAAAAGAGATATACTATGATTTTAATAATTTTCAAAACCTTAGACACCTAGTACAGAGGTTATACTTTATATATTTTAGCAAAATCCCCAAAATTTAGAAAGCAAAAAAACAGTGTTTTGCAATTATCTTGGAATCCAGTAGCCCAATATGAATAATTTTTTTAAAAAATGAAGCTTTTTGTAAGGTGTATCTAAAAAAAAAGTTCAGTCAATTCTTATCACTAGATTAAAAGTTATTTAAATAATATGTTTTGTTATTTTTAGTAAATTAGGCTGAAATTGGCCAAAATTTATATAAGAAATGTTCAGGGTCCTTAATTCTTAAACAAATAAAATCCAGTAGCACACAAAAACAAGAGTAAAAGCAGATTTATTAGTAAAGCAAAAATATTAGAAAAAGAAGATTTGGTACTAGAAAAATTAAGATATATTATATATTATTTCTCTTTATTTAATAATAAAATACATTTTTGATATACTATATATATATACTATTATTTTTTATTATTGTATTAAAATAATTTCAAAAATATATACTTAAAAAATTCTAATTATAATAACAAAAAATTTTTAATAAAAAAATTTAAATAGACAACCAAAAGTTGTATATATAGCTAATTTTACTATATAAAACTTTTAAGACTAACTAATAAAAATCTGGCCCCAAAATAGACACTTTGAAACCAAAAAAAATATTGAAATTATAATCTATAATTACTATATATTAAATTATATAATTACTATAATATTTATATTTATTAGTTTAAATTAAAAAATTTTAATTTTTAATCTCTATATTTAATAATATTCAAACTTTAAGTTTTATTAACAAAAACTATTAAAAATGCAATATACTATATACTATAGTATATAAGATTAAATACTAATAATATAATTTACCTAGTATTTTTTTATATTTTATAGTGTACTATAAGTGATGCTACTTTCTACTTATAATAATATCACCTAGTTATATAATAGCTTAAAATTATAATATAATCTATCTTTGTACTACTAAATAAAAATACTCAGACTAAAATTTTATCTATATATATAGTGTATATTTTTTAATTCTAATCTAAGTTTAATACTAACTTCTAATAGCTATTATATTATTAAAAAATTATAAATTGGTGATATTACTTCCGGTAAAAGTTAGTCTTATTATTATACTATATAAGTTATAATTTTTAAAAATTTATTTAATTTTTTTAATATATAAAAGTATATGCAATATATTATATAAATATATATATATATTGTATAGTTTTATAAACTTTAAATTAATACAACTTCTAAAATTAAACAAAAATAATTTTGTTTTAAATTTATAGCCAAATTACATGGCTTAAATTTTTATTTTAAGTTATTATTTTTGTAAAACGTAAAATACTAGATTATATTGTTCTGCACTTTAATTCAAAAATACAATATCTAAATTTTTAATTTGAATTTAAAGATATATACTGCATTATATATATATTCAAGTAACTAATTATGTACACAATTGTAGTATATAAATAGAAAGCCTAATTAAAGATCTATTTCGTTACGTATGTAATTTGCTTATAACAAACGCCTGGATTGTACATTCATCGAAGCGTAAATTTTTTTTTACTTGATGCTATTCATTGTTATATAAATTAAGTGATAAATAAAATTCGAAATATATATATGAATAAAAAAAAATACTTAACTTGTTAAGGTATAAATCTCTAAAATTAAATGTTCCCGCTGTTACACGACAAGTTACGACAAGCTATTACAAGAGTTATTGTTGGGGTTGAATTAAAAATGCGCATAGTAAATATTTATTTAATATTTATTTAGGATTTAACATAATCTGTAATGAATGGTGTGATGAGATTTCGCACAATTGTTTATCTCAAACAAGTGTAACTATAAACGCCAAAAAATTAAATACAGATATCACATATATAAATTAGTACGATAAAAGATTGTCAAAAATCAAAATCTATTTAGTATATCTGAATATATTGGTATCCTGAATTATCGCTATTAACTATATCGATATGTATCTCATGATTTCAGAATAATACAATTCCTTAATATTGATTGGGACGTTGCTGGGTAAATTGAATCTGTAAAGCGATGATCGATTAATGCGCACAGGAGAAGTGGAACTTGACAGCTTTATATGGATTAATGTACATACGTACGTATGAACGCCTCTTTTAGGTACCTTGGCAATAAAGTATACCTTATTGTTCCTTATAGAACTCATTTGAATGGATCAAACCGGTTAATTCACCCGATGGAATTAATTTACCCCGGACTTTTGCTCTGGATACTTTATAAAACATTTAAAAACATTTGAAATCTTTAAAAATGATGTCACATTCGAAATGCATTTAATACGCGGTTTAAACTATAAAACTCACTTTAAGAACTCGTTTTAAGCCAAAATTATGTGTCATAGTCTTGAAATTCCTCTTGCAAACATTAGAAGATATAGGATACACATTTATTGAAATTTAATAGATATCCAGACTCATTTATACATGATCGGACAACGCTTTATTATTTACTTTAATGGCTAGATAATTCAATTATGTTCACATCGTTATTAGTGGTCAAGTTGTTCGGTTTCTCACTTTTTTGTATTAGCGTAAAAAATTCCGACACAATGGTTAGCTAGGTACGTACGTTCGTACGTTCGTAACCACTTGAGTAATACCTGTTTTTTCATCATGAGGATTGAAATTTCACATGCTGCAGATATAAATGCCCTTTTTGGTTTGAGGCGAAGATTTCGTGAAAAAGTTTAGATTTTGGATCGAGATGTCGGGGATGTACGCATTTTGACATAATTTCAAGGTTTCAGAGTTATAATTTTTTTTTTAATAAAGATCTAAAAATCCTGCAAATGATTGACAATTGGTGATTAATCTTTTATTTGGAAACGTATTAATCGTGATCACGTGTGTTCATTAGCACACGGGAGATAGTAATATAAGATTCAGGGCTGAATCCCTGCAGAACTTGATTCTGCCAAAAGAAAAAAACTCTGTCTTTTGTTTTTTCCCGTTTTGACTTGCAGAATGCAAACTATCCTAGATATCCAGTTTTATTTCCGCATTTATCTAAATCATTATCGTTATATGAGTGTTATATGGGAGAAAAAAGCAAAACACTATAAAAAAAAAGTTGCACACTATAAATTTTCAATTTACTGTAGTCATTGATAATAATGGTACCTACACATACTTAATTATACAAGTTTAAATAGTCGATCGTTTCACATTAGTACACTTGACTGAATCGGGTTTGAACCAACATTTGTACTTAATATTTGTACAATAAATCTATTTGAATACACTGTACGATCAATTTGGCTGTTTGTGAGATAGTTTAATCGGGATACTCGGGATACCGAAAGATTTTTATAAGCTTTTTTTTTTTTTTTTGAACCTGAAAAAAAAAAAAAAAAAAATTGTTCCTTACTAGTCTCACTGGTCTCACTAGTCAGACATACCGGAAGAGGGGTCGAAGTTCAAAGAAACCTTAGTTGGTACCTTGCATCACGCTCGTATATGACATAGGAAAATACTAATAAAAGTAGAATAGACGTATTTAATTTAGTAAGATATTTCAATTTTACGTCATTTAATGATGGTTCTGAATTTTATTAGCGTAAGCTCTTCAGAAAATTTTACCTAATTATTTATTTTGCCTGCCTGTATAGATATCAAATATTTTGTAAATAAAAAAGTGAAGGAAAAATATCATCGAATTCGTACAAATTAAGGAGGCATTCAAAACTTTTACCCATGTTAATAAGATGAAGATAATACATTATTATAATAACTTTTTAACGATACTAACGTATTGTACGATAATATGTCAGACCATTTCAGCACAAACATTGAACGTGAATTACCGAGGTGCCCCACAGATATTGGTAGCTGGGCAATATAATGGGATATCATTATTTAATGGTGACTTGAGCGAACAAGAGAATTATAACGTAATGACTGCATCCTTTATAACTCAACAACCAAATGGTACCTTTCAACTTGCCGGTTCTACCTCATATAATGGAACAATTAATGCGCTATGTGTAATGCCTCGGTCTCAAAATAATCTTTATGATATCGATGTATATATTGGTGGTAAATTTACTACTCTTGCTAATAAAACACTTAATAATATTGCGCGTTATGACCCCTCTAGTCGAACATTTTACGCGCTTATGGAAGGTTTGGATAATACGGTTTACTCACTGTACTGTGATACCAATAATTCGTTGATATATGTTGGTGGTGGATTTGTCGCTCCAATAAATCCTGCTGCACATGGTGTAAATATCTCTGATTTTGGTGGTGGTGTGGCAATATGGCATGTGGGAAATTCATCTTGGACGGCTCTCCCTTTTAAGGGTTTTAATGGACCGGTGTTTACTGTCTCATTTAATCCACAAAATGGTACTTTTTATTTTGGTGGTCAATTCGATGCCACTAGTGATGGTAATTTTGGTACTATTCCTAATAATTCACAACCAATAAATTTACAAAATTCTACTGTGAGTATTTTAGTCATCACTTTAATCTCAATGTTAATCTTTAATTTTAACCTTTTTCTGTTTTTTTTTTTTTTTTTTTTTTTNCCTTTTTCTGTTTTTTTTTTTTTTTTTTTTTTTTTTTTTTAAAAAAAAAAAAAAAAGTTCTCGGATGGAAATACGGCTACTCTCACGAATTTTACTGATTCATCAGCATTAATATGCAGTAATGAGCCTGATGGACCGGGACATACGTGGTTACTGGCGAACAATGAAGTGGGTCTATTACGAATAAAATTTGATTATGAAATAACGCCCACGGCGATTGGTCTCAAGAATACTAACTATCAAGGAAGAGGAACAAAGACGTTTAGGTAAATATACGATTCGATAGCTACAAGAATCGTGCGTATGTAGAATGAATATTTATTTTGGTTATTCGTATGAATCGATAGAATATATGATGTTTTTTAATAGCATTCATTTATAATTTAATATAATTTAATATCCGTTTATGATCAATGCTAGGTTAATTTCCCTTCCAGATAATTCCATAATTACTCTTTCGTATACGAACACTACTAATGGAACTACGTTGACTTGCTCGGATTCATGTCCTTTGGATCCTTCCAATACTGATTATCAAATATTTAATTTCGTTAATCCGGTACCTTTGAGAGGCATTCAGATCTTACTTTTAGATTATTATGGTGAAGGAGGTGGACTTCATGGCATTCAGCTATATCAAAGTGGTACGAACAACTTCTATTTTTGATGTATATATATATATATATATATTTTTTTTTTATTATCTTTCTAATATCCTTCTTATTTATATTAGAAATTGTTGTTCGTGGGGTTAATGGTTATAACTCCCCTACGTGTTCAAACTCTTCAAGCTCCTCAAGCTACTTAAGCTCCTCATCTTATCCGAATGTAACAGCCATTGGAAACTGGGTTCCTGAATTAGTTCCTGGAGTTTGGGTTAATGTGTTAGCAGCTACAATTCCTGCAGCAGAGATAACTAATAGCACTACAAAGCTTATAATGCAACCATATATCCCGCAGGCTGGTTACTATAATATTACCCTTAGTTCACCACCTTGCATTTCACTTGGATGTGATAACGTCATACCTATTGATGTTAATTTTACATCTTCTCCGGGTGTATCAACAGTGGTAACCATAACACAGAATTCAACTAATAATAATTTGAACACATTCTACACTATCTATAGTGGTTATGTTCTAGGAACATCAGCGACTTTTCAACCAACTGTTGAAATTACTGCTTCAAAGTCAGCTGTAGCGCCGAGTGATGGTACTGATGCTATCATATATGTCGATTATATTCAGTTCACAAAGACAGATAATCGTACATCATTGAGTGGTTTGTTCCAATATTCACCGTCAACATCCACAGCTCAAGCCGCGTGGTATGGATTTAATGGTGGCCTGTTAATTCCAAAATCTATAATAAATGATATAGTTGTTGTATCATCAACAACAATAATAATTGGTGGTAATTTCAATAATAATTCATTTTCCAATATTGCGTTTTATGATGGTATAAAATTCACTCCTCTTAGCGACTCGGGGCTTAATGGTCATGTTAATACGATGGTTCTAATTGATAGAGATTTATTTGTCGGTGGATTATTTAATAACACGGCCAATGGAACCTTACCTGGATTGAATAATATCGCGAGATATAACCTTGATGAACAAAAATGGTATAGAATTAGTGGTGGTGTCAACGGTGAAGTAAATCGTATAGCTTTTGTCAATAATGGAACTCCACAAATACACGTTGCTGGTAAATTCAATACCTTAATAAATCCGCAACTTTCCACCCAGAATAATATAATTGGTAATGCCTCTTTTGGCTACGGCATGTGGGACAATAAGATAGGAAATTGGGTTAATACAGGATATATAGATGGTACAATTGGTGATATTGTAGCTTATAATTTTCCAAGTTCTCAAACAGGACCTTTGACTTTCTGGGGTGGCGAAATGAGTTCCATACAATCTTTCATGTCATCTAGTGGAGGTCTGCTTACCCATTCTGGATATAATTCGCTTCCTTTGTTTCCGCAAGCTATAAATGGCAATATATCAGATTTTATCATTAACAGCGCAGTACAATCTAATAATACTAAAAGTAATAAAACTTTTACCGCAATTGGTGGAAAATTCCAAATTGATAATATCGTTAACGTAGCCATATTGGATAATAATGTATGGAGGGGTATGTCACCATCTAATTTTAAAGGAGAAGTCAAAGTTCTTGTTCTTAAGGATAGTGTTTTGTGTGCTGGAAGTGAACTTAATGGTATAGATGGCAGTGCTTTTGCTGCTTACAATTTAAACAGTGATATAACCTATGCACAAACATTGACAGGTAACTTTAAAAGATTTTATTCCATTTATAAATTATATACATTTATGTATATATACCAATTCTTTTTTTTTTTTTTATTCTTTTTTTTTTTCGCATTTTTAGCCAACGATAAAATTGTTAGAGTCAATGCTATAAAATATCGGGCTGGTACAGATGATTACATTGTTGCCGGCAAGTTTGATAAAGCTGGTCAATCAAGTTGTTCATACATTTGCTCTTGGAATTCTATTTCATTACAATGGAAAGGACTTAACTCGTCTCTTATAGGTGAAATTGTTTCGATGGACTTTGTAGGAGTGAGTAATCCACAACAAATAATTAATCACTATATACTGTACATTATGTATAATTTTATTTACCATTTATTTATTTTACATCACCTTATTTAGCTAAGTCAAAGTCAAAATTTCCTTGTCGTTGCTGGAAATCTTACACTTGACGGTAAAGGACCGGTTTATGTTGCTAAGTATGATTTTAGTCGAAACATATGGAAAGAACAAGGCACACAGGGCAGTGGTGATACACAACTTCCTGGACCTCCAACCACAGTCATTAATAATTTTCTTTCGAACAATCAAGAATATTTTGTTTCTGGAACTGTTGATAACACTGGTGAAGTTTATATACGAAAATGGGATGGCTCCAAATACTTAAACGTCAATCCACAACTTTTACAAGGCTCTGTGATAAAGCAAATGGCATTAGTTCCTGCAAGTAGTTCTCATTCGAACAATGGCATTGTGGATACTCAATGGTTATTATTAATCAGCGGGTCGCTCAAATTAAATAATTATGGTGATGTCAGTGCCGCCTTGTTTGATGGAAATACAATTTCTCCTTATTTATTAGCATCAAGTCATGACAAACCAGGTTTTATCCTGTCGGTATTTACAAACATTATTCCTGAACTTTTGGCCGTACATGGTATGTTTGATTTTATTTTTTTAATTAAGAAAGAACAAGTATTTTAAGTATTTTCTAAAATTTCAAATAATTTATTTGTACTTTACTATACAGGATTCCTACCAGTTCCGATAGTTATATTGATTTCTGCGGCAATAGCATTTTTCATTGTATTTTTAATTGTTGCGGCTGGTTTAGCTTACGATTTCAGGAGACAACGAAAGGCAAGGGGTAGTCTTAAAGCCAGCCCAAGAGATTCAGGAAAAGCAGCACTTCGAGAAGGAGAATTATTCGCTACCATAAATTCAATAATAGCACAACAAAGTGATCCTCGTCAATCAGTAACATCTAGTAACGTTAGAAACTCTGCAATGCTTTCTGATGAAAAATCTGCTGACTTTATGGGAGGAGCCGGAGTTGCAGCAATTGCAGCATCCGAGTCGGAACCAAAATCAGAAAAACAAGAGATCTCTGCCGCAGATAGAGCCAGAGCAGCCCGAGCTTTCTTAGCCAATCATCCAGACGCACGACAATACTATGCAAGATATCCATTTGTTGCAAAAGAAGAAGGAGAATTGGATTTCCATGTTGGGGATTCGATTTATGTAGTGGATACTGCCGATGAAGTGTGGTGGATAGGATGGAAAGATGACGGTATGTTGATTCTTTTTATTGAAGTTCTCATTAATTAGCTATAACTAATATGATATTCTTGTGACCTATAGGAACAGGCAATTTTATACAAGGTTTATTCCCAAGTAATTACGTTGTAGAAGATCCGAGTTATACTGGGGCTTCCTGATCATATGCCTTATAAATAGAATGATTCTGATTTATAAGTTATATTTATTGTTTGTTGTAAATATTTATTAAAAAATTAGTTTGATTTTTTTCATTTTAATTTATGGTCACCAAAACTATATACAATATTACCCTTATTTAATTATACCTATTTGAATTATAGAAATTATTAAATTGTAACAGTATTAACATTTACTTTTTATTGTGACCGCAATAATAACTGTCCTGTTATTACTTTTCCTCTTTTTTACACACCTACTACGCATATATATTTATTCCTTCCTTTCATCATCATTAAGATGACTTGAACTAGTGGTTTTTGCATAGTTTTGTAAGATTAGTGCTGGGAAAAATAGATTTGTCTATAAATCACATGACCGGTGGTCTGTTATAAATAAAAAAACTATATTCATATTTTCATCAAAAATCCCAAAAATAGCTTCTAGTTACAATATTTGTAAAATATATATCATAATAAGCGTTTTATATGCGCCTATTCATGTTAAGTTATTTCATTCACATGTAAACCAAACGCAAGCGCATTGACGATTATTTACGTCATGTACTCACTGAGACAAAGAATTTGATAAATCGCAAGCCTCCCTCCAATCGAAGTTTCTAATGCATTTACTTGTGTAAAATTCAAAATGATGGAATGACAAGTAATACGTACATACGTACGTACTGTACAAAGAATTTGTTTTTGTGTTAATATGTACGTACCTACTTACAGCATATTTATTATATACTATTGTTCTCATTCTCTCCATAATTAGTATAAAAAACAATAACTACATTCTTATTATGCTTGCTTAATGTTTAATGTTAATGTTAAGTACGTACTGTACGTACGTACATACTAACATAACAGATAATAAAATATTGGTTAAAAAAAAATCTTATTGTATGTACCTATACGTTAGTATGTACGTACGCAGAAACTTAAATTATTTGGACAAAATTGGTCTAATTGCCTAACCCTACTTCGAAAAATATATAATTGATATTTTTCAAATTGCTGAATTGTGTCATGTAACGTTATCAGTTATACGGATATGTCCGAAATCTGTGACAAAGTTACGCCATCAATGTCAATTACTTGTCCGGTTATTCTCCTAGCGTCAGTCGAAGATAATTATCGCTATGTAATACTGCAGTTGAACTTTACTTTTTTTTTTTAACAAAAAAATGATTTTATTTTTATTAAGTTTAAAATAACCACCCAACGAATTTATGCTTTCTTTATGTATATATTAATAACCAAAATTAGTAGTTTGGCAACAACGACAGGACCTATGTGATTTCCAATTTGTGTTATTCTTTTTATTTTTAGTTGTAACTAATATTTTCTCTTCTCTTCATATTTTCTTTTTTATTATTTTATTATTTATCTTATATGTATATATTTATATTTTGTTTTACTGTATATCTATATCTTATTGTTTAAAAAAACTATATGAAATCCTTTTTATATTAATATTTTGATTGAAATATTTTGGTTATATACCTACTGTTACAAAATATAATTGTATTATTAACAATCTTAAATTAGCTATAGCACAACTATAATATAGTTACCTTTAATTTCTAAATAAACAAAAATCTTATTTACTTATTTATAAATTTTTGAATTTAATTAAAAAAAAATAGAAAATCTCAATTTATTTTTGAAAATTTTTGAAATAATAAACATTATAGACCAAAGATTTCAAGCACTAAACTAATAACATGTTTATTACTTAGAAGCATCAGCTCTTGATAATTTATAAAAAAGTACTATATTTTTTTTATTTTTTAAATCTTATTTAAAAAACTAAACCTTATTATATATATATATACTAGGGTTCCTCAAAGTTGAATTGAATATTAGACAAATTTGAATTGATCGAATCAAATAACCCCTTGATTTGAATTTGATTTGATCAAATCAAATCAAATCAAATTTATTTGTAAATTTTAAATTTTGGTCGCTTTTCAAAATTTTCAATTTACGCAAAATTTTACTAAGTTAATCGATTTTTGTATTAAGTAAAAAATGTTCTTCTAATCAAAATAGCCCTAGTTTTATAGAACAACAAAGGCAGTTGTTTTAATAAAATTTTGTGTAAATAGTTATTGGATCTATAGTTTCAATAAAAATTTTCAAATATTTGTCAAATCAAATCAAATATTTTGTCAATTTGAATTTGATTTGATTTGAAATTTCTGTATTTGAATTTGATTTGAAATCAAATATTTGATTGAATCAAATTGAATTGAATCGAATTGCAGAACCCTAATATAACTTATGTGACTGATCATAATGAAATTCAGATTAAAATGAAATAATATTATAAAATCTCGAAAACTAAATTTTTTTGAGGTACATTTTTTAGGGTTAGGGGTTTAGGATTAGAGTTAGTTTTAAAAAAAATTATATTAAAAAGTATTAATGGATTTTAGAAGGCTAGCAGGTTAAGTATAGAATGTAGATTTCATTTTAAATTATGTTCTGCGACAATATACTTTATTAATATACTGATTTTTTTTAATTTTGCAGTTATACTATTACTTTATTTGAACATTTTTACATATATTTCTTAATTTATATAGTATCTAGTTTAAAATGTAATCTACTTAGTTATTTTTACAATGCCTAGATATACAGCTGCCCTTTTCTAATCCAAACCTTTCTAAACTAAACACTATTAAACTCTCTCTAAACCAAACAAAATTTCCTAGAACATTTGTAAATTTTATTATAAAGTTCAGATAAACCATATATAACTTTTTGAAAACTAAACTTTTCCAAATTTTTATATACCGTATAACCGCGAAATAACGCACACGAGCGTTATTTCGAAAATTGCCCCCTAAAAAATTACCATATTTGATTCGAAATAACGCGCATGCGTGTCTTGTAATAACGCGCACCCAAGTAAGTCACGGGACAAATCAATTTAATATAAAAGGAATAATCAATGCGCATTCAATTTTAGACTCTTTTAATTTTTTTTTTCTTTTAAATATTTTCATTTTACAAGATTCTAATATTACTGTATGCAAGACTTTCCCAAATAGTAGACTTCCAAGTACTAGACCCTGGTGCAAATCACAAGATTTTAATTAAATACAGATCTTTTTGAAATTCTAGCTTGCCTGTTATAAACGAAAAGTGTGCGCATTTCAAATTTTATATTATATCTCAATCACATACTATACCCGGGTCTACTAATAGGTCTTGATATTGGTGAAATATAAGAAACCCGGATCATTTATATGACAATTTATATTAAGAGCTTATCTACTTTGTTTTTAGAATTATGATATTAATGATTTTTTTTTGGTCGACCAAAATTAGTAGAAATAAGTTGATAACCAATACAAGAGATTTATTTTGTATAATTTAGTGTAAGTTGTTTAATTGTATGAAGGTAAAGATAAGTTTGCACATGATTTTTTTTTTTATCTTTTTGCCTATTAATTCGGTTAACTGAATTTTGAACTGCGTACACTTCTAAGTTTTCTAAGTTGCTTTCTCAAAGTTTTATGATTATAAATTTTACCGTTGACAGAAAGAATTACGGTTTCGATAAATCTATTATTGGTGAACAATTGAAAGTCATCGACTAAAATTACCGGTAGTTAAATCTCTGCAAAAATATTTAGTAAAATAAAAATCAAAAAATAGATTTACTTACCAATATCAATTTACATTTCTTCATCGGTATCCATTAAATTCACAACCTCTACTTCATTATGTGTCATATTTTCATCAAAATCTAACTCATCTCTTGAATATATACCTTCACCTTCTTCGATTTCATCATCTTCGCTTTCATTTTCACTTTCATCACCTTCATCTTCATCACCTTCATCTTCATTACCTTCATCTTCATTACCATCACCTTCATCTTCTTTGCCTTCTTCGTTCAATAATTCGTTTATATCGTCTACATTATTTTTGACTATAGCCTGAAGACGGGTTAACATTTTATAATCCTCACTTCCATCGGGGTTAAGTACAAGTCCAGCTGCTTCGAATGATTTGACCAAAATATCTTTACTAATTTCTTTCCAAGTATCAGATACCCATTTGCAAATGAGCTCATATGAGGCTTTTTTGCGAGATCCTTTTGCCTTGAATTCTTTCTTTCCTTCATCAATCCATTGATCCCATCTTTTTCTCATTCCACTTTTAAAAGGTTTGTTTACTGAAACATCTGGTGGTTGCAAAACACAGGTTGTTCCTCCAGGTATTTCTAGAACATCCAAGCCTTTTGCAATTAATGCCTTAACTACATCATCACGTACATGGCTACGATGACCATCGACAAAAATTATACCTTTGCTTTTAAAAAATCCTTGGGGCCTTGCACGTATAACTCGCGGGATATAAGTGGAGATCATTAAGTCTGCTCGCATATTTGCACAAGGTGATGAAATTACAACAATATCGCGTGGAAGTTTACCTTTAGGTTTTTTTTTAGTTTAAACATTACTGCCGGTAGGAGCTTTTCTCCAGAAGCTATAAAACCTAGAACTACCGTAAAACGTAACTTGTCATGCCCTGTACTTCTAATTGCCACTTCATGAACACCTTGAAAATCAAATGTTGAACTCTGGGGCATGTCAAACCAAACTGGAGTCTCGTCAAAAAAAATGATAAAATTTTTTTCTATATTTTTTGTTTTTTCGCGTGCAAGTTGAAGAAAATTATTAACTACTAAGGGCACATCCTCAGGAAACTTCTGTGCGATTTGAGTTCGAACACGTTCAACCAAATTATGCCGCTTTCTAAAACGTTCAATCCAGCCTCGAGAGAACTTGGCATCAATATTTAAGGTCTTTCCCAACTCCTTTGCTTTGTTTTGAATCATATGAGTTGTAACAGCAAGTTTTTCATCCCGTTTTTTCTTGATATAATCTACTAGATCTTTTTCTAAATCAGGATATTTCGCCTTACGACCGCGACCGCTAAGAACACGCGCCTTATTTATGTTTAATTTTTTATTATTTTTAACAGCCTCTAGCTCTGACTTTTGTTTTCGCCACTCTTGTACACGTCTTCGATTAACATTATAAAATAATGATGCCTTACGATTAGATGTGGTTTCTGCATACGAGATCACTTCAAGTTTGAGTGAAACAGTGTAGCTTCGTTTTTTGTTCGTGTCCATTTGTAAATGAGGTAAAATTAAAGTGAAAAAAAATGCAAAATCAGCATTTAACACGCATACTTAAAGGGGTACCGTGATGATTCAAGATGTGTTACAAAAAAAAAAAATTCAAAATTAAAATTTAATCAAAAAAAAACAAATTTTTTTTTTTTGCATAACTAGGTGTGGTTTCGTTCTTCTAACTCTAGTACGATTACTAAAAGATGCCCTTTGATTCAAGAAAAATAAGGATCCTGCTTTTTTGTTTGAGTTTGTTCTTCTTTTTATCCATTCTTAAATGTTGTTCATTACTCAATTTTTGTCTTTATATAGTGATCAAGACAAGAAGAAGGGTCCAGCTTTTTTTTATTCTATTCCTCCTTACGTGATCGCTAAAGGATTTACTTAGACTATTTATTTTTACATTTAATTCGTTTCATAGTAGTAAAAAGCGATTTAACTTTTTTTTTACAAGCAGGTTATATTATTTGGTTTTTTGGGGTGATCAATGTAAGATGCTTTAAGTACGTTTTCATGAGGTTTTATTTTTTCAAAAAAAATTTTGATAAAAAAAAAACTCAAAAAAAAAAAGCGAATCGTACAAAGTTCTAACACATTTGACCAGTGCCTTGAAAATAAAATGTAATTGTTCGTTTCATTAAATTTTGCCTTGATAAGATCCAAAAAAAAAAGTTCATTATGAAAGGTTTTACTTTTTATATAAGTTGTAAGTTCAAATAAATAATCGTTTGCATACAAAAAAAACTTCATACGTATGACAGTTTTAAAATTTTAATTTATACTAATATATCGCTATTTACCTTTATACGTATGCAGTAACGCCCTCTGCCTATTTTATGCAGGTATATCTAATCGGGTTAATTAACAATTGCACAATAATTTCTTGTATAAATCTTGTTTGCTCTTGGCTATTTCCTATTATATCGTATTAATACACTTATACCCCTATGCGCGTTATTTTGAAACATACCTATTTCAGAAAATCAATCTTTTATTTCGAAATATCGCACATGCGCGTCCCGAAATAACGCACAGATGAATAAATTAACGCGCAGGGGTGTGTTATTTCGCGGTTATACGATAGTAAAAAAAAGCAGTCCTGGCAGTTCAAATTAGAAAGAGTTGACTGTAATCTGCTATATTAAAGTTTTGTTTTTTTGAACTTTTTTTTCTTGTTATTAAAATTATTAATTAAATTCTTGACTTGAACTTTGCAACTTATTATAATTGTCTACTTTTTAAATCTTTTCTTTAGCTTCTCAAGTTTAAGGATTTTACTAAAAAAAATACCAATATAAAAAATAAAAAAGAATATACAAATAGAAAGATAGCCTATATTATCTAAACAAATAACCAAAATATCAAAAGAAATATGAAAAGAAAAAACAAAAAAACAAAAAAAAATAGAATATAATAGTACTATTTTTGTTCATACCAGACTATAAAAATTATATAATACTGTATAAAGAACTACTTTACCAAAGCATTATATACACAATAGAAAAAAATTATATTAAAAAAATTTTTAAAAAGAAGTTTTATTATAGATTTTCTTTAAAATATCTTATATATTATATATTATTTATTTTGTAAATACCCAAAATTTACTTGTAATATGAATTTCAATTTGGTAAACATATTTTTAGTTTGAAAAAATAAACATAGCCAATCTTTTGAAAAGGGTAAACTAGAATATTTACTTGATTAAAATTTTAAAAAGACTAAAAAAAAGTACCAAACCAAAACAAGGTTATAAAAGTTACACTATATAGAATAATATAACTAACCAAATATTTATATTTATAAACTTTAACAAAGCTCTAGATTTTTATAACTGTACTAGAATTTTTTGTTAAGAGATCTTGCTTATATAAGTTTAAGTCTTTTTTATTTCTATTTTAGTAATAATTTAACATATTAAATAGTTTTGAGCTTTAGCTACTATTAGTAGAGTTTGTTGTAAATTAAATATATTACCTATAGAGTTTTTATATATTAGCTTTCTTAAAAAGTTGGGTATAAAGAATTATTAAAAAGAGTTCAAATTTTATTTAACAAAAATTATATATTTTACCTGTAGTGTTCAATACTAGTAATATGAAAATTTGTGTAATATATAAATCAAAATAATTTTTATAAAAACAAAAATTAAATTTCAATTAATGAGAACTCTCCCCAACGATCACTTGTACACATATTTTGCAAAAACTTTAGTATTAATTTTGTATAAACTGAAGACATACTTACATAGGTCCTACGGCGGCAGCTATTATTTAGGGATAGAGTTAATTGACTATCTTGCTAGTAGTCTTAGAGTTTATCACTCACCGCTTTATAGCACTTGTCGTTTAGAGACAAAGTTAATAGACTGTCTGCTGACAAGTTCAGTGTTTATCACTCACCGGTAGTAGGAAAAGCCTTCCTGGGGTGTCCGCCATAAGGTGAAAGTAAGGGCATATGAAGTTGATAAAGAAGAACCCACACTCCTTTCTTTTTACAAGTGAAACCTGTGTATCGGCCTCCCACTCAGTTTTTTCAAAAATTTTTCCAAAAAGTGGCGATTTCGGCTTACCCCCTCCAGAAGATCAACATTGTTTACATCCGAGAATGGAAACTCTAGTGCATTAAGTCACAAGAAGTCATGTGCTCACAATGCTGCTAGGTGACCACGTGTTTTTGGCAAAGGACTAATGTCGGACGGATGGGATTAAATAAATTTTCACTTGGTGGATCTCGACCTCGTAGAAGATGTAGGGTCATGTAGTTACATTCTTCATTGTAATACAGACTAAGATCATAGAGACTGTGCTGTATAATTTTTATGAGTTTAGTATAGACTTTAACTATACCTATCTAGATTTATTTTGTTTTCTTTCTTTTTCTCTTTTTCTGTTTTATTCTTTTCTTTCGTTTTTCCTTTTTCCCCTCTTTTTGTTTTTCCCTTTTATACTTTGTCGTTTTCTTTTTGTTTTTGTTTTTATCTTTCTCCTTTTTTCTTTACGTGCTCTTTGTGAAGAAGTTAAAATTTTAAGAAAAGAAAGGCGGTCTTTATATGGCATCCAACACCAGTCGGTGATTGACGGATTAAAATCGAAAGGTAAATTCTGATACTGGATTGAGACGAATGGTTGGTATGGCAGATCGCTTTGGGCAGGTAACTTAGTTATCGCTCGGAGAGTCTTTTTTACACAGAACGCTAGTAGTCATTTTTGTACTTGTACAAGGCAGCTAGACTGCATAGTTCATAATAAAAAAAGGCAAGATCGCTGAATGCAAAAAAAAAACAAAAAAAAATTTTCAATTAATATTAGGGTTAGGATTAAGGCCTGGGATGAAGCAAAAAATAGTTTATACCAAAATTTCATAAGGAATTTTTTTTTGTTAAAGTTCTAAAGATGATTCATAAATGAATTTTTGCATTATTATCATTTTTTAAAAAATATCACATTTTACCTAATCTTTACATTACATTGCAACTTATAACAAAAATAATGGTGGTATTGAACACTAGTGGTGTGATTTAACAATGCTATTATTTAATTATAATTAATTGATAATCCGCTACAAATCGATAGTGTGATCATAGTGTAACGTGATGCAGATCCTTACTATTTGTTGATATGTAAATTCTAAAATGTAGGAATTTTTTTGCCCACCCAAGACAAACATTTTTTCTTACTAAGTTAAGGAGTCATGTCTACTAAGGGAAAATTGTAGAGCTCATCGAGACGAGTCTAATGGTAGTTAGATCATTGAAATTGGACCCGTAGATGATGAGATACCTTCAAAAAACGATTGACCAACTATATGTAAACAATAGGTTTGTTTACACAAAATTTTATATAGTCGACCAATCATTTTTTGAAGATATCTTATTATCTACTGGTCCTATTTCGATGAACTAACTACCATTAGACTCGTCTCAATGAGCTCTACAATTTTCACTTAGTAGGCATGACTCATTAACTTAGTAAGAAAAAAAGTTTTCTAAGTTTTCCTTAGGTCGCCAAAAATATTCCTATAATAGGATTTACATAGTAATTTGCATCAAGTTACACTATGATCACACTATCGATTTGTGGTGGATCATCAATTAATATATTAATTTAATGAGATTACTAAAACACACCACTAGTGTTCAACACCACAATAATTTTCACCAATCAAATTTTTTAAATGCAGTGTAATGTAAAGATCAGGTGTAACATAAAATTTTTGTTGGTTTGGTATTTTTTTAAATACCTTCTAACTCAAAATTTTATCTATGAAAACACCTTTTTTTTTTAAAAAAAAACCCCCTTGTGAAATTTTACTATATACTATGCCTCATCCTAACCCTAACTATTAACTCTAATTTAACATTTATTAGTTTTAACTTTTGTTTATTTTTTTTTGTTTATTTTTTGATATTGATCTTCATACTGATATTGAACACCAGTAGTGCATTTTAACAATCTTGTAATTTAAAACTATATATATTAGCTTAATAATAATAATATTTTTTTAGTAATATTAATAATTTATTTACCAGTAAGTATAAAAACAATATAGCTTTTTTATTTATTTTAATTAATTTATACTATATTATAGATATAAAACAAAGTTATTAATAAAAACAATTATTAAATCTTATTATAAAGAAAAGATTATTTTAAGAAGCATTATTAAAAAGATTTTTTAAAATTGAAGATATTTTACTAAAATAACAAAATAAAGCTCTAAAAAATATACAAAAAGCACAACAAGTTTAAAAAAAATAGTATGACAAAAATATTAAACAAAATAAATTAAAGATTGGTAACAAAATTCTAATTACTAAATCTTTTCTTAAAAATATATTCTCTGCTGACTATAAAATATTAGATTTTGGAATTTACAAATTATAAACTTAGACTAATAAAAAAATAAAAGATTTTGTTTATAGTGATTATTTAAATTATATTATTAAAAAAATTAATGAACTTATTGTTTTTTAAATTATTATTATACAAAAATCTAATACAAACTAGGTAGCTAGATACTAGTTATACACTATCTGATGTATTAAAAATCAGTGCAATAACCAAATTAGGTACTCATTTGAAACAGCTAGGCTCATTACAGTTAGAATATATATTATATAGCCCCTATATAATTCTTTTAATAGGCAATTCTCTAGTCAACTGGTTCAAAAAATTTTTTTTTATATAAATTTTACTATAAGTGCGAATGCACAGCATCTCTATCTAAAACTTTTTTTTATACTAAGTTAATCACCTTTTTGGCTTAAGAGACTTTTGTAAAGCTCATTAAAATGCATCTAATAGTAGTTAGAGCGTTAAAATCGGCTTGGTGGATACTAAGATATCTTTAAAAAAACCTTATTTTTACTATATAAATTTCTTTGCAAACAATAGTATTGTTTATAAAGAAATTTATATAGTAAAAGAAAGGTTTTTTAAAGATATCTTGGTATTCACCAAGCTAATTTTGATGCTCTAACTACTATTAGATACGTTTTAATAAGCTTTACAAAAGTCTCTTAAGCCAGAAAGGCGATTAATTTAGTATAAAAAAAGTTTTAGATAAAGACGCTGTGCATTCGCATTTATAGTAAAATTTATATATAAAAAAAAATTTTTGAACCAGTTAACTGGAGAATTGCCTATTAATAAAGATCAAACTGGTTATGACAGATTAAAAAAAAAAAGATTATATAATTATAATTTTTAAATATATTTCTTGTTCTAATAATTTTCTTTTAAATTTCTTAATTTTTAAGATTTTTTAAAATTTATTTATAAAGAAGTATGGTGATATAGTAAAGTTGAATTGTTGTTACCTTTTCAAGCAATTTGTAATAAAGATATAGAGTTCAAATTTCACAAGTGACAATTTCAAAAAATTTTATTAGTATTATAGTAATATTATAGTAAGGGATATGTTATTAATTACCTAATTATACATGAGGACGAAAGCATTCCGGGTTCTAAAACCCGAAATTAAAATTTGAAGACGAAATTGTTTTTGACCTATTTTACTTGAAAGACGAAATTATTTGATACTTTTTTTGAATAGACGAAATTATAAAGAACATATCTATATAAATTTTATTTGCTCTTCCTTATAAAAAATTTTAATTTTTTCTAATGAAGACGAAATAGGCCTTTTTCAAAAATCAATTTCGGTGGCATCACTATACCTAATTATTTTTATTAAAGTCTACTCTTTTTTCTTTTTAAAAACTACATTATTTTGATATCTTCCTAACTATATTGTTTTATTTGGATTAGAGAATCTGTAACCTGGATTACATTAGCATTCTTGTAAGAATAGTGTAAGACTATTGAAATATTTATATATTATATAAAAGAATATTATTGACTATTGTAGAACAAATTTACAATAAATCTAAGATAGTATAAAAATACTAAAAACAAAAGAAATACAGTACCAGACAGTAAAAGATATCTACTTGTTATTAATAAAACTTTAAATTATTATAACTTTTTTAAAAAAAAAATTAAATCAAAAAACCCTCTGACAAATTGATAAATTTTTAGATAAACTATATTTCTGTCAAAGGAATTTTTCTTATTTTTAATTTTAAGGAAGTTATAAGGCATTAAAGTTTATATGAGTTTAAAAAATTGGCATTTAATATAAAAAAAAGAAAACATATATAGGTTTTTAGCCAACCAAAATCAATTGTACAAAAATTAGCCAATCAGAATTGATTATATAAGCACCCAAAATTGGCACCTATATGTATAGATTGGATGTCTTTTACAGCTCTGTACTGTATAAAATCTTGTTTGACAAGATCTAAACAGAGAAATAGTTAAGCTTTCAATAGTACTGCAAAACAGAATGAATTGGATAGCAAATAAAAAAAAAACTAAATAAAATATAGGCTTTAAAAAGGGCTTTTACCAACTTGTTTATCAAAATTCAATTGTACTAAATGAAAAGGACATATGTTATAGAAGTATGGAATTAAGAAAAGAGAAATCATAGAGTATTTGAAGCCTGACTAACTAATTCTTCTAGGCTATATAGTTTAGAAGTTTGGAGATTACTAGAGAGCCTATATAAAAATAAAAAGATATGATATTAAATTAAACAAATTTTACAAAAACAAATGTAGATAATAGTAGGTGTTCAATATAGTATTATTGTTATAATTCCAAATATAAGCCTCAATAAATACACAAGTTGTTGAAACATAGATAAATGCCTATATAGAACAGATACTGCTTTATCAAGTTTTCTATTAAGAATAAAAAAACCAAAATTTATAATAAGAGAGTTTATCTAAAAGTAAAATGATTACTATTATAGCTTATATTCTAAGAATATAAAATAAAGTATTTAAAATATAATTTTAGTAATACAAGATAGAGTTGGTAAAAAGAACAGAAGATTAAAGGGATTAAAATAGGTAGCCTTTTAGATGAGCTACATTAGTATAGAGCTTTTGAATAAACTATTTAATTAGACAATTAAAGCTATACATATAACTAGTTGTATTAGAACCCTGAAGAACTCTAATACAACTCAGATCTGAGTTTGTATAATTTTAGCAGTATTTTAGCCAAATAGATGTATAAAATAAAGCAAAATTTGAAAATTTACTATATAAAAATGCAACGTTTGATGAATTTCCATGCAAAATTTCCTTTTTTAGAATCATTTGAGTTGTATTAGAGTTCTTTGGGGTTCTGTTGTATTCTTGTTAATACTGTATAACAAATATTGATAGTCTTCTTGAAAGCTACTATAATCTATTATCTTAAATAAAAATTCTAAATTCCAAGACAGGTACTTTAAAATTAATTATTTATTTAAATTTTATAATTGTTAATATATAAATAAACAGCTTAAACTACTTTATATAGATAGCCAAGTAGTATTGTTCTTTCAAATTAGATAATATGTATATAAACTTGTTTGTTATACTTGAAAACTAATAAAAGTAGTATGGTGGAACCGCTAAAGGTAAAAAAAAAAAAGTAAGATTTTTAAAATTTTTAATTGTTGAATGAAGAATTAATAGAATTAAAAATTATTTTTAAAGTTTTTATAATTTTGAATTCATATTTGAAACTAATTTTTTTCCTTGTAAAGTTGCTTAAAAGTGTTAAAAAAATAAATATGTTTATATAAAATAGTTCATCAAATTGGTTCTATATATTAAAGACTTATTTTATTGAAACTGATCTACAAGTTGTAAAGTTTTATAAACAAGTGAAAATAATAGTAATATAAAAAGTTTAAATTATTAATAAAGAGCAATGCACATTAAAACCCATACAATAATATAGTTATTGTATATAACTAACTTACATATACACAATAACTATAATAAATTATTAAATAAAACAAGAAAAAAATAGTTAAATAGCCCTATTTAAAAATTTTAGTTAATATATAGTATAAATAGTAGATTGTAATAAAAAAAAAATAAAAGTGGACTTGATAATTTAAAATTATAAATTTATAAGATAGATAAGGGTATTATAATAAAGGAAGGCATTATAGCAAATCAGGATAGCTTATATTTCTATAGCTAAAATAGGATGAAACCTATACCATTCAATTCCTCTCAATAAGTGGAATTGAATGATATAAATTTCATCCAATTTTGATTACAGAAACACATGATATTTTGGTTTGTTAAAATATCTTATCTATAATATTAAACACAAAAAGATATTGTGACAAATCGATAAATTGAGGATATCTTGTGTTCCTATGATTAGAATTAGATAAAATTTATACTATTTAATTCCTCTTATAGAGAAGAATCAATGATATAAATTTTATTTGATTCCAATTATGGGAGCAAAATATTTTCGATTTATCATAATTTATAAAATAATTAAATTAATTGCCAATTCAGATAAGATCGGCAATATTTCTATATTTAGAATTGGGGCAAAACAAATATATAAACAAGGTAGTACAAAATCTGGATCAGGCCTGTATATATAAAATTTTTATATGATTTAAAGAATTTTAAAGACGTTTTTACTCATATCTTCTTATTTACTAGTCCGATTTTAATGAAATTTTACAAGTAGATGCACAAGAACCTGCTCTACAACTTTACTTATATCAAAAAATAATATTTACTTAGTACAAAAAAAACTTTTTATTAGGCCTAAAACAGATTTACTAATATATTGTTTATATATTTGTTTATCTCTAATTCCAAATATGGTAATATTATAGCTATAGTGCCGATCTTATCCGGATTGGTAATTAAAATATTTTGTGATCTAGTGAGGAACTGAATGATTTTTTGGTATCATTCGACTTAGCTTGATAAGGCGAATCAGATAATACCAAAATCGGTTGACTTTGATTATGGTATTATGTGATATGATTAAAAATATTTTAACTTCACTATAATACCCACATATAAATAAACAGAAATTGCTATTTCTACTATAATATTTTGCTATTTTCACAATAGTTATACAGAACTTACTATTTTAGATAAATCTCTAACTTAATTTCTAATCTAACCCTAACCTAACTCTAAAAACCAAAAGTAAACCTCCTTAGATTGTATTATTTCACTGACAATCACTTTACCGATATAATATTTCACTGACAAATACTCACTAACAAGTTTATTTTACTAACAGTTTGTTTTATCAAAGTTTATTTTACTAACAAATTTTTTTTTAAAAAGCACACTAACTTCAGCCCTAATTCAATAACAATGACCAGAATTACTTTGTCAATAAAATAAGTTTGGTAAAATAACCTGTTGGTAAAATGAACTTGTTAATAAATAATTGTTGGTGAAATATTATGTCAATTGGCTGATTGGGTATTAGATAAGAGTGAGGGGTAGGTGGTGGAGTAGACTCATAGTAAAAAAAACCAGCTAATTTTTGGAACCCTTTTAGTATCAGAGAAAAGTCAAATTAGAAATATATCATGTTAAATAAATGTCTTGTTCAAAATATAAGATATCAAGAAAAAAGAATATCAAAACATGGTATATCAAGAAAAGATTCTGTTAACAAAAAGTGCTATAGATGAAACATTCTACTAGGGATATAGTACCAGAAAAATGAGCTAGAAGTAAACTAACTTTTAGGGAATTATACTATAGCTAAACAGTATAATATTTATAGTTATTGTGTGGGTTGTAGTAAATAATCTAGTTATACACAGATTTATATTCTATACTGAAAGTATAGAATTTAAATAGGAACCTGTGTATATAACTAGGTTATTTACTACAACTTATACAATAATTATTTTATTGCATGGCTTTTAATTTAACAATTCTATATCAATAAGTAAATAAAAAAAGCACAGATTGTTACATAAGACCTGTACAATAAGGCTTAAAATCAAACTATTATACTATATATATATATATTTTTTTTTTTTTTATTTATTAATGTCAAATACAGAAATAGGATAGTAAGTTACAATTATATCAGGATGATATATAAAGAAATACTATATTTAAAATTTCTAACTAATCATCTAATGATCTATGCAATAGGGCAAGCCTATCACTTGCAGTCAGGGCTAACCATTAAACTGCTACAGAAAGAAGATGTGACATTTCACCTCATACTTTTCTATTTTAAACTAAAAGGTTAAATTTTTAGTTTAAGAAGGCTAGAGGAAACCAAACTATTATACTATATTAATTTGTTATTTTCTAAGTTATACAGTCAAACCTCGCAATAGTCACATGCCAAAATTAGACTTTCTATGCGCCTATTGCGAGATTGTAACTAATGCAAGCTAAAATTTATATATAGTATATATAATTAAATAGAAAATTTAAGGTGACTATAGCGAGATTGTGACTAATGCGAATGTGACTATTGCGGGGTTACACTGTACTTGATTAGTTATTAGCATTGAACGCATCACTGGGCATTAGAAAAATGTCTAAATTGTCCTATACAATATTATTAGATATTGTTCAATTTCAACTAAAACTGTATCTTATTAGACACTAAACATTATATAGAACAATTTAAAAAATATTCAATATCTAGTAAATAAATATTGTATATATAACCAATCTTGTAGATTGTATAACTAATTAAAAGTATTAAAGCATAATAACTTAATCATATTGCTACTATACTTTAGTTTTAGCATACTAATCATATTTTGAATATAATTATGATTTTATTAATTGGTAGATCATTATGAATTGAATATATTTAGAAATTGTAAAATGCTAAATATTAATTTACTATAGTAATCGATTAGTTAATTAATTATTTAGTTGGTACAATCGATTAATTAACCAATCAATTTAATTATATGCTCTGATTTTTGGAATTTATAAAAAAAGCTTATTTTTTAAAACTTTAAAGCTAAATAATTTTTGATCTACTAGTTCATTTTAAATGATGCTACTACCAAACTGTTCTTCTCTTTAAGACGATTCCAATAAGCTAAAAATCATAAAAATCCAATCACAGAATCATAAGAAAATGTACTATCAAATAGGTGACACATCTAAAATTGGTTTGACATAGATTAAACCAATTTCAGATACATCACCTTTTTGACAGTACATTTCTCATGGCCCTATGATTGGATTTTTATGATTTTGGGCTTGTTGGAATCATCTTAAAAAGATGAACATTTGGTAGTAAAATCATTTAAAATGAACTAGTAGATCAAAAATTATATAGCTTTAAAAGTTTTAAAAAAATAAGCCTTTTTTATAAATTCCAAAAATCAGAGCATATGTTAATTGATTAATTGGTTAATCGATTAATCAATCAATTAATTAAATGCACCAACTAATTAATTGATTAGTTGGTACAATCAATTTTTAATTGATTAGAGGCATCTATAAATAACATTAATTGGTTAATCGAACAATCAATCAATTAATTAAATGCACCAACTAATTAATTGATTAGTTGGTACAATCAATTTTTAATTGATTAGAGGCATCTATAAATAACATTATGTACCCCTCGTAGTAGTGCTTAACCTCTCTTCTACTATATAAAAAAATTTTTCAAAATCTGTATGTTTATATAAAAATTTTACAAAACCTTGAATATATTGTGATACAGTGATCCAATTTAGATAATTTAGATACCATTCAATTCATTTCAGTGAGACAAATCCAATGATACCAAAATATGTTATTTGGATTACTAGATCAAAAGATATTCACAAAAAACTATTGGTTATATAGTAATTATATAAGAAAAGATATGACCAATAGTATTTGGCCAATAGCTTTTGATCTAGTAATCCAAATGAAATAAAATTGGTACCATTCGACTCCTCTTACTGAGACAATCGAATAGTACCAAAATCATTAAATTTGGATCACTGAATCAGTTTTTAGCTAATTTTTTTTAAAAAAATTATGTTATATTTTTTTGACTCCTCCCTACTTATCAGAAAAAACATTATCTTTTGTCTGACCCCTCTTGTATCGTTATTTATGGATGCTCCCTTATTAAAATAAATTTATCCAACTAATTAATTGCATTTTTGGTCTAATTTGTAACACTAATAAATAATATTATTATTAACAAATACTAAAAAGATCTTTTAATTGACAATTTGTGAATGAATAAAAATAAAAATTGGGAATAAGTTAATTATAAAAATTACTAGTAGTACTAAAATCTAGATTTCTTGTGATTTATAATAAAATATTATGTAAAATTTTGGTACCTAGTTTTTGAATATATATAGAATAATCAGTTTGAAATAATTTAAATTTTTTTTATAAGAAGATAGAAAAATTCATATATTTATTGTAGGTTGAATTTTATTTATTGTTATATTTAAATAAATTATTCTTACTAGATCAGAAACGTAGATTTGAAATTGCAATAAATTTATATATGAATTTTATATAGTAAATTTTCATTCATTCGCGAATTGTCAATTAATAGTCTAATACAATATTAATTATATATTAAAAACATAACAATAGTTTAATTAGTATTCCTGCTAGTATTGTATATTTTGACTGTTCATAGCCTTTTTGACCTTGTTCATATTTAAAATATCCAAATATTTAAGATTGTTCAAAGCTTGTTCAGATTTTAATAATTAATAAATTTGTTTAAAAAAGATATAATTATATATTCTATAGGTACTAAACACATTTAAATTAAAATTAAAATAGGTTATCTTAATAAAATTTTAAGTAATTTTACTTTATTTTAATTGTCAAATTATTAACTAAAGCTGTCCTATAACAATATACCAATTATATGCTTTTACTAATTATGCTATAATCTTAATTCAAACTGAGTTACTAATCACTATATTTTCAAGGTTTTGACAACTTTTTTTACTCAATTCTTGGGTAAAAAATTTTTTATTAAACAACTGAAACTTAATTAATACCAACTATATTGATCTTATTTACTCTAGCAATTAAGTATTCTATTACTATTTTATTACTTTCTACAATATATTACAGATTTTTTAACCTCAACACCTTTTATAATAATAAGGTTTTTTTCAAATTGTGCTAGCCAATTCTAATCTGCAATATTTTATATTCCAAATAGATCCTATCATAGAGATTAGTACCAACCAATACTTAATAAGCATTGGCTAGTACAAATTCATAACAACCAGATTATTTACAAGTTTTGGCTTACTTTATACAATTGGTTCTTATTCTATAAAGTAGTACTCCTTGCTATTCTTTTAGCTATATCCACAATACTATACAATTTTATAATAGATATCAGATATTTTTAAGCTGTTATATTTAAATACAATAAAACTAGTATTTATATTCAAATCTTTTTTCAAATACTTTAAATTCAATTTTTGGACAATCTGGTACATACTTCTTAATGCTATACAAGTACAATTAGATCTCTATAAATACAATCTCTAAATTCACATTTTTTGCTTGTCTGTAATAAATTATTAGTGCTAAATGCATGCATGTTTTTTCAAAAAATCTTCTATTAACTATAAAATTTAATTTTTGTTTGCATTGTAAATTACAGGTTTTATATATATATTTTTTAAAATAGTAATAAAATTATTTAAACCAAATTAGTAAATTAAAAATTATTATAATTATACAAATTAGTAAATTTAATATATGGGTGTCCCCAATTAAAAGGGCACATTTATATATATATATATATTTTTTTTTTACGACTTTGGCAGTCTTGCCGATTTCTTATAGATTTTATTACTAAAAATTTTTTTTTAATACATCACAATCAACAGTCTTTGACCTCATTCAGCTACAAATAAAATTTGCACCCAGATGCGATCAGCCGCATCAGCTTATGTATAAGCCAAAAAAAAATTTGTTAGCTATAGTTACAAACCAACTATGCTTCATAATTTACTCCTTCAAAAACTCCTTCTCTGAGCTTCTTATAAAAAAGAATAAAAACAAGAGGAAGATTAAAATAGGGGAACAAAACTAAATACTCAAAAAAATTAACCAAAAACCAAAATTATACATCCAAAAAAAAATAAAAAAAAGAAAACACTAAGAAAACCAAAGAAAAAGCAAAGAAAATATAGACTATGAAGGTGTTATTAAGCCTATACTAGACTATAAAAATTATATAACACTGCATAGACTATATCTACCAAAGTGTTATATGTAGAAAAAAGAACAAAAAAAAACTACGTCTCGAAACCTATGACCAAGTAAGAAATTCTTCACGTGCCCTCCAAGATTCCATAACATGTCATTCATTGTTTATTTGATAACCAAACTTACTTGTGACGGCGCCGTTTCCGGTCTGGGACACATACCCAATTTGGAAGGAGTAAACACTGCCAATCTTTTGGAGGGTAAACTAGGATGCCCACTTTTTGGCAAAAATTTCGAAAAATCCAAAGAGCCAAAAGACGACGCTTGAAACAAACTTAAAGGAAAGTATAAAAAGATAAAACTCATTTTTTTGTTGTTCATCACTGTTTTACCACAAAAACCTTTGTCGACGAAGACACTATGTTTATATCTTCACCAAAATTTTTTGTACAAGGGCGCCACCTCCTGCCAGTTATCTTGTAAGAGAACGCTTCTGGCTTGCATGCCGAATATACAAAGGAGTCCCGGAAGAGAGAGCCGTTGACTTTTATAAAAACCTTATTTTTGTGTTATCCTACTATACATAACGTATAAGCAACTCTCCAACAAGAAACTTTTTGTTTTTTCTTCTGTTGGAAATTTGGACCAAGTGATCGTCAAAAAGAGTTGATGAATTTTTTTCGATTTTTATATTTTTTTAAAAAATGAGTTTTCATTAGATTCATATAAATTTTTATATGATTGACTTTTTTTAATTATAAATGAAAATCGATTTATATAATAAAAAATCAAGATAATGTAAAAAGAAAAATTACATAAGGCTGCATAGGGCCAACATGTCATGAGTTTACCCAATAGTTACCTGCTGTCTTTAACCAATCAATATTGTGAAATTTAATTGATCCCAGATCAGTCCAAAAATCAAAACAAATAATTAAACTCAAATATGTATCTCAAAATAAAATATATGTAAAAATGGGTTCTTTTAATTGAAAACACCTCATATAGTATTTATTTTGTATAAAGATATATATGGCCAATTATAGTTTATTTTGTATAGAAATATATATGACTGATTAGAAGAATAATAAGTAAGTTTTTATTATCTAAATTATAGTAAATATTTATTTGCTAAACTGTATTTTATTATTAAATATATTTTTGTACAAATTAGAGATATTAGCTATGGTGCGCACAGCCTAATTACAACAAATATTTTATATAAAATGTAAAATTGCAAAGGCTTTTTATCTAAAAGTTCAATTGCAAAAAAACTTTATATATTTATGTAGCATTTGGCAAGTTCTATTTAACTATGTATTTAGTTTTAAGCTTTTAACTTTTAAAAAAAGCCATTTAAAAATTTCAGCACAAATATAAAAAAAATAAAAAACTTATAAAAAATTTAACCAATCAGATTCAATCTAGTAAATGATCGACAAAATTTTAGCACTATTAATATAATTTAATGTGACTAGGCTACATATACCATATAATACTATAAATTTAATTCCAAAGTGGTTTATATAGTATGAGCTAATTAAATTTTTAAAGTTCTACTTAACCAATAATTCTAGAGTTGTATTATAAAATTTACGATCTTACAATATAGCAATACAAATTATTTTATGTAAATTTTATGTTTATAGTTTAGTTAGTATTTATATTGACCGATTTACAAACTTTTAAAGTAACTTTTGATCTACTGATCCATTTTGAATGATTTTACTACCAAAATGTTTGTCTCAATGAGATGATTCCAACGAGCCCAAAATGTTAAAATCGAAGCATGGGATCTCAAGATCATTAAGATTTTGCATTATTTTATTAGTAATTTTTAAATTATTATATAAAATTTTGATATCAGATAACTTTTGATCTAATGGCCCGTTTTGGATGTTTTATTATCAAAATGTTCGCCTCAGTGAGACGATTCCAATGAGCTCAGAATAATCAAAATCGAATCACAGGATCTCACGATCGTTAATGATTAGTGATTTGGCCAATCAAAAAATAGTGGGTTTATATATATAAAGGCCATTACTTTTGGATTGGCCAAATCACTGATCTTTAACGATCTTGGGATCCTGTGATTCGATTTCGATGATTCTGAGCTCATTAGAATCGTCTCACTGTGACGAACATTTTGATGGTAAAACTATTCAAAACGGGGCAGTAGATCAAAAGTTATTTGATATCAAAATTTTATATAATCATTTAAAAATTATTAATAAAATAATGCAAAATCTTAATGATCTTGGGATCCCGTGATTCGATTTTAACGATTTTGGGCTCGTTGGGAAAATCATCAAAATGGATAAGTAGATCCCAAAATCAAATATCAGATATGTATTACATCAAATATATATCATCCGAAATTCAACTACATCATGTGTTTAATTAAAATTACAAATTAAATTTTTTTTATCGAATTACAAATTACGCAAAATTTACGGTAATTTTACATCCCTAAGTAGCGCACTAAGTAAATTGCCCATTTGCTATAATATAGTTGGCTAGTATTATCGTTTAATACCGGCCTAGCTCCGATGAATTCCGACTTTAAACTTTGAATTACCACATAGTTAAACTTGATGCACTGATAAAAGTGCTAGTCAACGATAATGATAATACAGTAGGAGATTTGGACCCTGCAGTTGTCCTGCTTGTCTGATATACCAACGATTTGCCTGTCTAATTAACGTATCTGGTATTAATATGATTGCTAGTTATAATCACTTTATTATCTACAGTAAAAAAAATAAAAGTTCATCTCTAATATCTCTAATTATGTGCTATGTATACATTATAAGTTATATTTCATGTAATTACGAATATTTAGCGTTAACTTTTAACATTAACGTTAGTAAAAAAAAAAAAAAGATGTAATATTAATCAAAAGGGAAAGATTGTCAACTGTACAAATTTGATTGGCTCTTCAACTTTTAATTACATAGCATGTGTAATGCGTAGAAGCATGCACGCTGTGATCAATTATTGAAGTGAATTCCCTTGTACATGTTCTCACATAAAGAGAATTCAGTACTGTAGTATTTCGTAATTTCATTGTTTGACAATTGGAAACGGGCTGAGATAGTTTTGCTTGTATATTTGGACCGGTAGGCTGTTTTCCATAGTAGTAAGTTTGCCATTTCAAAGATTAATTACTGTTGGGAAAAGTTAATTTTTTTTTTTTTTTTTTTTAATCGAATTAACATAGAAATTTTACTGTTTTTCAAAGAATGGAAAGTCTTAGGTGCCAAATTGAGAGATTTGCTTTAGTGTGCAATCCCCATTATATACATGAGCAAAAACAAGCAACTTCACAAAAGCTTACATTTGATAATTTTACGGATATTTTAGAATATTTAAAAGATGATAGATCTTCACTTCATTCATGTCTTTTAGTGAGTCGAGATTGGTTTAAGATGGTTGTTCCTTTACTTTGGTATCGTCCATTTGCACATAAATTAGAAAAGGAAAAAGCAGCACTTATTATAAGAACATATGTCTCATGTCTTGAAGAACAAGGAAGATTACGTTTAATGGCAGATGGTATTAAATTTCATGATTTACCTAAACCATTTATTGATTATCCAAGATATCTTAGAGCGTTTGACTTTGAACATTTTTGTCAAGCTATTGATGATTCAGTTTCAACATTAGAAATTAGTAATCCAGCATGTGGTATAATAACAACACTTTGTAGAGAAGTTCTTGGATATTCACTTTGTAATCGATCATATGGACTTCGAATTTTAAAAATGGATTTATTAAATGTAGAACTTTATGGGCCTTTTCTTGATATTGCAACGATACCTGGGATTGAAAATGTATTATCAAACCTTCAAAGATTTGAAATACTTTATCTTTTTGAGACAGAGGATGAAACATCGAAAAGATTAACAAAGTTATTTACTTTAATGTCATCTTGTTCACGAAATATAAATAGTATTTCTATAATTATTCATAGAATGAGAACACATCTTCCAACATATTTTATTGAATCATTAGCACAATTAATTCAATCACAAAATAAATTAAGTGCATTATCACTTAATCAATTTTGGGATGCGTCATCATCAGCAATAATTTTTTCAGCAATGTTAAAACAAGCAGAAACATTAATATATCTTCGTTTTACACCCAAAAATGAATATAATGAATTAATTAAAGTTCTAAAAAGTTGTACGAATTTAGAAACTTTAGAATTATTAGATCTTTCACCAACAAAAGATAATGATATGAGATATTTTAATGTACCAAGGAATATACTTAATATTAAAAAACTTTATTGTTATGATGATTGGGTAAATAGTGAAGATATAGTGATGACAAAAGCATTAATACTCAATATGTGTACAGAAAATTTAAGAGTATTAACATTAGAAAGTGCAATACCAGCAATAATGGAACTTATTGGCGAGTATTGTAGTAGAATTACCACACTTTCAATTTCAATATCATCAAATTATCTTCAAAATCTTTTAGAATTAATTTCACAACTTCCGTTAATTCATTTAACGATTGGTAAAACATCACGTAATAATACTGATAAGTTCAATTTTACTTCAGAGATCCTTCAAAGATTTATAAATTCTATTCCATCAACTTTGATTTCATTTGGAATTAATTTTATAATAGAAACAGAAAATTTAGCATACTTATTACGAGAATTTCCAGTTCAGTTAAAAGTTATTAGTTTATATGAAACAAAAATGTCATGTGATGAAGTATTATATATTATATTAGAATATGCGATAGCTAGAAGGAGTCTCAAAGAACTTAGATATGAAATGAGAAAGAGTAGGTATATGACGAGTTTTTCGGAAAATATGTTATCTTTGGCAAGAAGAATTATACCAATAATTAAACAAGTTAAACATTTTGGAGATCCTATTTATGGTGAGTTTCTAGTATACTATTAAAAAAAGAAAATTTTGTTATGTATCTTATTATCTTTATTATCTTGTATTTATCACAATAACCTTTTTTTTATTTTTCCATTGAATAGAAGATTATTTCGAAACTCATTACGATTACTAAAATGTAAATGGGAAGAATTAAAAATTTTGGTTTTTATCAATTATAGTAGGGAGTTATGCAATCACAAAAAAAAATATTAACTAAAAAGGGGATTTTATTACTATTTGTAAACTATTTAGGTGGGGCAAATTTGATATCAGTAGTATAACGGTAAATTAGTAAAAAAAAAAAAATGTTAATATTAATATGTATAGTTACACGGTCAGTAGGACTGAATATATATATTTGTAGATTTAGGATTAAAAATATTTTTTTTCATTTATTTTTTTTGTCCTTTTTTAACAATAATAGTAATAATAATAAAAATTGTTGAGCATTACGATTGAGTCTCTAAATTAAAGAACTAATATCAAAGATATCAAATATGTTCAATCTATAAACCGATAAGAAGCAGATATAAATTTATTAATTGTAATATTAGGTCATTTGTTGAAACTAATAAAAAGACAATTATATCAGCGTATTTTTGACTTTGAATCGACACCAAAAGTTTGTCAGAAATGTCGTTCCAAAATTAAAAATGATGAAATGGTTATAATTATTCTGTAATTATTTACGGCAAAGAGTGTGTACAAGAAGCTTGTAGAAACAAATTTATTTATTTAGATATATATATATATATTGGAACGTTGATTATCAATTTCATCAATGCTTATTTATTTATATACACATTAAAGAAAAAAATTTCATAGTCTCAGACTTATTATAATATATGGTTCTTTGAGATATGATTTTGTAGATTATTTTGAGTAATGTAACGTAACAATCATATATAAAAATATCTTTTACATAATAGATTACGAATTTTTTTTTTTTTTTACTTGACACAAAATGGATCCGAAAGCGCGGAAACCTTATCATCAGCGGCTAAAGAGACTCGCACGACATACCACTCATTGGGTGAAAAGAGATTTGAATCAATAGAGAACGTATATGATTTCTGGGATAACTTTGTGGTCTTTTTTTTTTGAAATAAATAATGAATAATTATTTCAAGGAATATAAGCTTATAAAGTAAAAATTATATTGAAATATTTACCACTGGAGATGTCCAAACATCGAGATAGGTTGGTTCCGGAATAGTTGGAAAGATTTTATATACTTGAATTGAGATATCAGCTTTACATACCGAGGAAAAAAAAAATAGAACATAAGAATATAAGAATATAAAAGAGTTGTAAAAAATAAAAACAAGAATATTTCTTTTTTTCACAGATTTGAACTTACGATCCCCAGAAATATTAGAAACATCCCAATTAATGGTTTGAGTTGAACTAACTGGATATTCCAAAGTATTTGTTGAAACACCCTGTGACAATGTCACTTTAATTTGCGGTTGATTGGGATCGGTGACATATATTGATTCTGGCATGATTATACCGTAAGTAAGTAGAGAAATTGTCAGAAACAAAGTTAAGATAGAGAGAAATAAGATGGAATGTTTTCTACAAATATTTGACATTTTTAGAAATGACGAAAAAGTAAAAATGCTTATAAAGTTTTTTTACGTTATACTGATCACATTAACGATGAGTAAAGCCACGATTAACAATAATCATGATAGTTTATTTACATAATTTACATAAATTTTTACAATAATGATAATATAACTTGTTTTAAACAAGTAAAATTGGCTCACAAGAAAATTGTTATGACACAATCCAGCGTCATTAATTTGTGACTATCACTCATGATTGTCCGATATATATATTTTCAGTACATAAAATTCTATTAATGCCCTGTTAAAAACGATAACTAGTGATCTTTTAATTTTCACTCGTCATCTTTCAGGACTTTAGTTGTCTAACTTATAGTATTTGAAATTACTCAAGAAATGGAATGTAGAATAAAATAATCATACACAAAAATAAACTGCTGGGAATAACAATCTTGAGTCGACTTTAAATTTTAGTAAAAACAATTTGTGTATTATACTAACTTAATGCAGGCCAAATTACTGCGCTTTTTACTGTCCGTTAGCATAGACATTGTAGTTTCTATACTTTTACGAAGGGCATCTTATTAATAAATTTACCATGTTATTTCAATAATCAACACTATTTTTTTGAATTCCAAGGTTCGAAAATGCCTTTAAACGTTTAAATTGATCAAGTCATTACGCTCAAAGTAGTGATACAAATCGATGAAAATTTTTCAATCGATTAGTTGATAGATAGATCCAACTAATCGATTAATCGATTTTATTCAACTAAACGATTAATTGGTCAATCGATTAATCGACTAATCAATTAATCGAAACTTGGTAAATACACGTAATATAGCTGCTGAAACAGCCGGGTTGATGTTGAAATTCTTATCAGTCATAGGTCATGTCACACTGGGGTGTGCGGTCAACTAAGTAAATCAAAACTATGTGCAGTCATATAAAAATTAATTAGTGAAGTTTTTTTTTGAAATTCGTGATCAGAATAGTGTCACTTTTTATATATATTTTAATAATAAAGAATGACTTGAATAGTTTTAGATGTCTAGAGCGAATCGCTTTACTTTTTCAATTATTTTATCATAAATCTATTCTTAAATACGTTTATAACAAAGTTACGTTAAAAAATTTTAAATTCTTGTATTGGAATTTTTATCTGCAACGAAAACATCTATTTTTGAATGAAATAGAATGTTTGTAAAGAGTCAACTATATATTATTGTCAAAAAATTTTCAACGTAACATTGTTATAAACATGTTTAAGAATTGATTTATGCTAAAATAATTGAAAAAAGTAAATCGATTCGCTCTAGGCATCCAAAACATCCAAGTCATTTAATATATATTAAAAGCAATAAAAAATCCCGATCACCTGATCACTCTCCTGATCACTCTCCTGATCAATAAATTCACAATATTTAATTTTTTTTTTTTTTTTTTTAAATTTCTCAGTCATATAACCAAGGCGCAGTTGGCGCTCTTTATTAAGACTATTACAATTTTACATGTTCTTGACTACATTAAATTTTAAGGCATTATAAACTCGTTTTATTTTGGGGATTTTTCTCCCAAATTGAAATGTAACTGCCGGAGTTCTTTCTTGAGCTGGAACTCAGCTTGCCATATGGCTCCGGTTCTGGTTATTATCTCTCCGCCCCATTTGGCTTTTGCGAATAAGCACCATATTTTGTATATTACCTGAATATGAAGCCACTGTGCGGCTTGCTATTTTGTCTTCTCATTTACATTACTGGCTTCAAGTGCTTCTTGAGGGGTGGATGGGGGTCGTACCCGCTATAATATCCATCATCTTATAGGCTACTTGCCATATTTCTTTACTCAAGTCACATTCGATTACAAAATGCTCAATAGTTTGTCTGGTTTCGGCACACCATATGCAATCGCCCCTGTGTTCTGGGTCTAGGTGTCGTGTTCGGTACCCGAGAGGTAAGGCCCTACCAGCAAATGTCCAGTTTTTTTTTAGTGTGCTCTTTTGTTTTTAGCCAGCTAAAATTGTCCGGTTGGTTATTATCCGAAGTTCTGCTGATCCCACATCTTATTGTATTTAACCGCCGTACTATCCATTTAACTGTCATCTCCTGACCGTTTGTTTTGCCAATTGTCAGATCTTCCAGAGCCCACGGCCAGTTACTCATCGATGAGATATCCCCGCCTAATTTAATTCAAGTGTGTATGTGTCCCTTCTATTCTTTTGGCCAGGCCTTTTTACTGATTGGGGTTGACTTTAGCGCTTGTATAACACTGAGATTTCTTTTGGACCTAATCTCCCCTGAAATTATATTTCTTTTGTGACAGGCCCAAGTGGCGCTGCTTGTGCACAAACGCTTCCAAATCATTATGAGTTGTGCATTTAACATGTTTGGATAACCGGAGCACCAGTATTCTTTTGGAATGTGGCATATTTGGGGAGGAACTTTGATTTGTGTTTTATCCAGTTTGAAATGAGGTCATTAATCGCGGATATGTGTTTTCTTTTAGGGGGAAGAATGTAGGCGGCGTACCATATTCTAGAAAGAGCCAGGGACTTGGCCAACATTATCTTCTCTTTAAATAAGAGATTCCTCGCATTTAATTTTTCTATCTGTGTCTTTATTTTGTTAATAATTTCCTCTCAAAGTTCTTTCTTTGGAGAGCCATCTCTCAAAATTTCAAAGCCTAGGATTTTGAAGGAGGTTTGTTCAGGGACCTTCTCATAAAGTTCTTTCCCTGGTAAGTTTACAACTTCTGCAGAGGGTTAAGTTGGACTAGTTTAGTTTTTTTCTTGCTTATTCTGGCATTCGAAGCTTTCTTGTAGTCTTCAAGCATTTTATAGAAGTTTCCCAGTCTGAACGAGAACCAATTCCCAGTGAGAGGCCATCGGCATAAGCTGTAAGTTTGAAAGAACAATGTGGTCCCAAGGGTATACCCCTGATCTTCTTATCGATCTGCAGAAGAAGCGGTTCGAATGCAAGTATGTAGAGCAAGGGAGAGAGAGAATCCTCTTGTCTCACCCCCCGCCCCACTGTGAACAGAGAAGATATAGAGCCACCTCCAATGATATGGGCCATTTGGTTTTTAAAGAGGTTTTTTATTAATTCTATAATTCTCTTGTCAAATTTCATCTTCTCTATTATAAGGGCCAAGAAATCATGATTAACTCTGTCGAAAGCTTTAGCCTGGTCGATCAGTAGGATCCAATATTGAACGGTTGAGTCACGTGACTTTCGTAGGGTGGTCATTATATCCATGGCGGTGTCGACTATGAACCTGCCCTTAATAAAACCCTGTTGGTGTTCCGGTATAACTGCTCTATATATTTCATTTATTCTATCTGCTAGGATTTTCATAAAGATTTTAGCGTTCCCGTTGACCATCGAGATAGGGCGCCAATTTTTAACTAGAGATAGATCCTCCCTCTTTTTTGGTATTAGCGTAATTAGGCTCTTGTGCCAGAATATTGGCATGGAACCTCCTTCTAAGACCTTGTTGAATACCTTCACTAAGACCGGGGTTATTGATTCATTTGTGAACTTGTAGAACTCGTAGGTGAGCCCGTCTGTTCCAGGAGATTTGTTATTAGGAAGAGAACAAATAACCTGTGAAACTTCCTCTGCAGTTATGGGTTTACGCATATCATTGTTCATTGTATCTATGATCACAGGGAGATCCTTTACGAACTTTTCTACTTCCGATCTATCCATGGGCTCTGGAGTGTAAATTTGTGTAAAGAATTGTTGTATATGCTGCAGGACATCTATGTTTTCTGAATTTCCGTTGTCAGGAACATTGAACTTATCTAGTTTGTTTTGATTTTGTCTCGACTTGTATCTTGCAAAAAAATACTTTGTCAACTTTTCACCTTTTTCGATCCATCTGGCCTTGGACCTGAGAAGCCATTTGTCTGTGAGATCAGAATTTTCTTTCTCAATGAGATTTGTCAAGTTTGTTATTTGTTCATCTAAGTGTATCCATTCTGAATTTTTGGACCGGGCTATTTTTAGATGCGTCAACTTTTTGTAGAGTCCTTCTAGCTTTGTCTCCGCAGACTTTGGTTTGCGGAAGGCTCTGATTATTGACTGAATGTTCAGTTTGCAACTGTCCCAGTCTTGTATGAATCCGGGGTCCTCAATTTCCTCTATAACTTCTTGACTCAATCTGGCATTCCAGAAGCAATTTTTGTCGAACCGCCACTGCACACTGTGTCTCTTGATTGGTTCGAAGAAAAGCAAACACTCTACTAATAGATGGTCAGAGTTGCCAAAGCGAGTTTTAATGCCGGAAATATTATGTCCGAAGTTTTTATCTATAAAAATGTAGTCTATGCAGGTTTCCATTCTGCCGTTGTTTCTGGTATTTTGGAAATAAGTCAGAAATGGGTCTTCTTCTGAAAAGTCGTTTGCATTGTGAAAATTTTCCATCTTTTTTTGTAAAGTCTTTCTAGTAGGGTCGTGCTGTTGTGGAGCTTGGCTGACTCTATTTTTGTCAGGGGAGATGTTGGTATTGAAGTCACCTCTGACGATTTCTATTAGTTCTTTCTCTCTTGGTAGTAACCAATCCTCAAAGAATTTGATTCTATTTTCTGGGAATGGAGGTGCATACACATTTGTTATCCTAAATGTCCTTCCCTGGTAATGTATCTTAACCATTATCACTCTGTCATCGTGAGAAATTTGAGATTCTATAAATTCGATTTTTTTGTTTCCTGCTAAGATGGCAGTCTTACTAGACCAAATGGATGCATACTGTCATTGATGACTTAAAAAGTCTCTGAGCTTTGCGTCTTTCAAATTTGTTTCTTGCAACATGATAATGTCTAAATTATACGATTTTAGGAAAATGAATGTATTTTGTCTCTTATTTGCATTAATTAGTTCTTTTACGTTGAGCGTAGCTACTTTTATTTTTTGGTTAACAGACATATGCACGTAAAAGGTATGAACCCTTTTGGGTCAGATATGGTTTGGAAGAACCCGTCCTCTTATATCGCTATAGGAGGACATTCTTACTTGGAACTGCTTAGTTGTACCGTTAATTACGTTTCTTATAGGAGTCGAACATTTATAGGTGACTATGGTGAAGCCATCGTTTTCAGGTGGATTGTGTTAATTGTAGCCTTCATCGACGATTCCGATAAGGTGGTTATTTGTGTTAGAGAGCCCGAGTTGTTTTGGGGGTCAGTGTATGCCCCAGCTAATTCGTCATGTGGCGGTTCCTTGGTTTGGGCCAGATCGCCCGCGTTCCTAAACGGGGGTCGCACTAATCGGGGAACTGCCTCCTCTGGTGTCACCTGGTTTTTTTCCCATCCTGCGGTAATACCTGTCCTGCTGTTTTCTTTTCCAGCAAAATGCTATCTGTGATAGGCTTTGCTGCTTCCTCCATTGTTACCTCATTTTCCAAAGAAGGTGTCGGGCTTGTGGTATTTTCATTCTGGGAAGGAGTTATTAAAAGCACCGTGTCCATTTCCTCTACTGGGCTGTTGTTCATATTCCCCAAATCCTTATTCATGCATGCATTTTGTCTAGATTCAATAAATTCTCTAAATTGGATGCAGTCTTTTTTTATGTGACCTTCCTGGTCACAAAAGTAGCAGACTTTTGGGGCAGATTTCCATTCAGTAGAAACCTTATTTTCCCAAACGTGGGTGAATCGTGGTAGGTGTTTTTTTATGTCCGGGTCATCAGTGGTTTCAAAGATGACTACTCATTGATCTGTCAAGTAGGGAGTGCCTTCGATTATGAGAGGTTTGATGCCGGCAATTTTCCTGAAATTTTCGAAGCCTACAAGCAGAGCCTCCGAGACCTCACTTTTGTTACCTAAGGGTACATTGTAGCATCTGACCGGTAGAAAGGATTTTCTGCTGTCGGTCGGAATGTATTTATAGTAAGTCTTGTTAAATATAACAATGCCCTCAGCGGCATACTGTTTTCGTTTTTTATCGTTAATAAAGGTGATTTCCAAGTGTGTACAGACCCCTTTAGTGAAGTGCTGCTTGGCGGTGCTAACGTCGTATTTTACCTGATTAAACATGGAAGGCATAATCTCATTGAATGAATCTAGCATTTCTTGAATATCAATTATTAGCGCATTATTATTATTTGTTCTAATATTTTGTCTTGGAGAGAAGGTCGAATAGGTTGATTGTTCTCTTTTCAGCTTGGGAAAAAATGAGGTTCATTTTCTGTCAGAACTTATTAAGGAAGGTTCCTTCCCCTTTTCCGGTTTACATTCAGAGATTGCTTGTTTTGGTTTTGGTTCTAGGCCTAAATTCTCATCTGAAAGTGAACATTTTTCTATGAGTTTCTTTTGTTCTAAGCTCAAGTCTTCAGCTACCACCTCAGTCGGTGCAGCATTAGAAGGGCCCGGAACAGGTTGTTCGATCTCTGTAGACATTTGTGTGTCTATGGAGGTAGTTTGCATGTTCGTAATGTCTTTGAGAGCATTGAGTTCTTGTTCGGTTTTGTCGTACCAAGAAGGTTCCTGAGTTTCCTGTGGGAAGGTGCCTTCGGTATTTGTTTCTAATAAAACCTTAGCATCATTTTTTGCTGTAGCCTGTTGCGATAAGACTTGTATTTTCTTAGCTATATTCGTTGATTTGTTTCTTTGTTTGTTTTTTTGTTGTTGTTGTTTTTATTTTCTTTTTTCACTTTACATCTTTTTGGCACCATTTCTTCTGAGAATATAGCGTTGTCAAACATACTGCAGTCTCTTTTCTTATTTCTGAGGGGACTAGCCCCATTTACTCTTGTTTCTGTGGCCTCGTTTGTTCTTCTAGTCGTGTGTATTTTTAATAAACTGAAATTACTCTGCTCCAAACTAACGTGTGCTGGAGAAAGTACGTGTAGATCTTTTTTTAAATTGATAATATTTAATTTTTATATGGTACTACATATAGTTTTGATTTACTTAGTTGATCGTACACCCCAATGTCACACTGGTAATAAATTATAATAAAAATTATAATAAAAACATGAATTTACTATAAGCCTCACATTATTTTTAACTTACATATTAACTTTTTTCGAAAATAGTAGATTAAGGTTATTTAAACCACTTATTAAAATTTTTGCAAATTTTGTAATAAAATTTTTTAAAAAGAAAAAAAATTCTAGTTTTAAAAGTGTTATTATCTGAAAAATTTTATGCTAAGAAAAGTTTACTTAGACAGCAAAATAGGTTGTCTTAGTAAAAAAATAGGTTTACTATAGATTAAAGTAAAAAATACCAATTTTTCTATATACAACTTTTTTTTTTATTAAGACAATTTATCTTGAGCTCTTAAGTAAAGTTGTTTAGCATAAAATTTTATGACAATATTAGAGGATAAAAACTATTTTTACAAGCATTTTACTAGTAAAAAATTAAGTTAAAGCTTTTGCAAAAAATTTTTAAAATTTTTTTGCAAAAGCTTTAACTTTAACACTTTAACTTAATTTTTTACTAGTAAAATGCTTGTAAAAATAGTTTTTATCCTCTAATATTGTCATAAAATTTTATGCTTAACAACTTTACTTAAGAGCCCAAGATAGATTGTCTTAAAAAAAAAAGTTGTATATAGAAAAATTGTATTTTTTACTTTAATCTATAGTAAACCTATATTTTTTTTTACTAAGACAACCTATTTTGTCGCCTAAGTAAACTTTACTTAGCATAAAATTTCCATATAATAACACTTTTAATACTAGAATTTTTTTTAAAAAAAAAAATTTTATTAAGAACATATGCAAAATTTGCAAAAATTTTAAAAAAGTGGTTTAAATAACCTTAATCTACTATTTGCGATATGCTTAACCCCAAAATGTAAAAAAAAGTTAATATGTAAGTTGAAAATAATGTGAGGCTTAAAGTTTATAGTAAATTCATATGTTTTTATTATAATTTTTATTATAAACTAACACTTATATATCAACAGACGTGACATGTCCTATGACTATTATATGATCGGTTGATTAATCGACCAATCGACTAATCGATTTAATTGGCCAATCGATTAAACGATTAGTCGGCTAATCGATTAATCGTCTAAGTTGGGTCTGTAAAATTAAAATCGATTAGTTGTCAACTTTACAACTAATCGATTAATTCGATTTGTATAAGTTCGAAAAAACAGGCAATCTGAAACTTTAATACATTAAAAATTATTGTATAATAAAAATTATTGCATAATAAAAATTATTGCATAATAAAAATTATTGCATAATAAAAATTATTGTATAATAAAAATTATTGTATAATAAAAATTATTGTATAATAAAAATTTTTATAATCTTTATTTAGCCAATCGTAAATTAGCATTATATATAATCGAAATTCCGTGACCGAGATTTGAAAAGCGCAGAATAATATAATTTTTATTTAGACATTTAACCATATTTAGGGGGTCGTCTAAAGCGGCATCCACTTATTTGCGCGGGTAATACAAACTCCTGGAAAGGAAATAGCCAATCGGAGAGTGTAAATTTTGACTATTCCGGATCAGCCTGACGAAGAATTCGAACACGCGTAAAAAAAGAAAAAAGCGAAAATATGCAAAAACTAATGTTTAAATCGATCTTGGTGCACTAATTAAAAATGACGGGAATGAAATTTTACATATATAAGCACCACTCTAACCCTATAGCCTCTAACGTTAAGGCCCTAACCCTAAAATTTTGACTCACGCACTTAGTTTATTTACAAAATCGGATTTCCTTTTTTGTTTGTATCACCCGCGCAAATAAGTAAAATGGTCTAAAGCGGAGCTGAATCACGTGATTTCTGACAAATCAAATTATAGAATTTTGATGATCTTCGGCGAAGCAAACAAGAAAGAGAAGCGAAAAACTTGAAAAATACAAAAAACGGCTGTCTAAACCTACCTTAGTGGGTTAATTAAAAATGTCGGGAAGGCAATTTTGCTTATATATTACTACCTAAAACCTATCTAACCCTAATTTAAGATGACCCTAACCCTAAAGTTAATTCGATAAAATATATTATAAGAATCTACTCCGCTTTAGACGTCCCCCATATTTAGACATTTCGACACTACGTACGACGTACAGTTAACATTAAGAATTTTGACATACCTTAAACAATTTCGACCAACAACATTAACTGACCTGCTATGGGCGGAATTTTTTGATTTGAGTGATGATTAAAAATTAATGATAATACAGTAGTTCATAAAATTTGATCCAACGGTTAATAGATCTATCCCAGGTTACCCGGTACAACCTCTAAAAATTTGCAGTTTCATTATTAGCATATTGTAAAACAAAAATTATAATAATATATACTCATTCTATCAATGTATTTATTTACATTACATAATCTAATCTTATTTGAACACCGGGAGACATGGTAACTTTTGATTTTTGGATTTAACACTTTATGGAGTAAAGATTATTAAAATTCTATCAGGGTTGGCAAATGACCTCGATGACTTAATGGCTAGGTTATTTGTCATTTGGTTAACTTTAATTACAAATGACCATATAAATTACTGAATAATATATCGAAGTCATCTGATATCGCAATAGCTTCGTTACTTTGTTAACGAGCGTATCAATATAGCTAAAAATAAATATTCTATTATAAGGATATCTGAAGTTAAATAAAAATATTTTACTGTATTAAATTATCTCATGATGATTTTGATATAAAATTAAGTTCACTTATATAATTTCCCAATATTTTTTAGGTTTATCAAATTTTTATATTTTGATTGAAGTGCACCGTAATTTTACGTAAGCTTAAAGTTCCAAACATAATGATGGATTTCTATTCATGCTGGTAAAACTTTTGTAAAGCTAGTGCTATTATCATGTGACAATGTTGTAAAGTTACAGTTACATTGCAGTTTCATGTAATTTACATGAAACGTAACAAAGTAATTTATGTAATACATCCCTAGATATCACACGATTGTATTTTTAATTATTTGATCATCTGTCATCTAGGTCATTATAATTTTCAAATGACCAGGTCATCTGCCAACACTGACTTCTATGGCTGCTTCATTTTATCGCATAGGATATCCAAAAAATTAAAATTTTATTTGATATATTTTTTTTTTTTGACTCCGTAGAAATGCAATAGTATTTAGAAACTATAATAGTTAAAGCTAATACTGTAGAATCAAAAAATTTAATGCATAATTCTAAGAAATTTGTCGACCATGCAATGAAAAAATTTAACCTTACGATCTGACAATTTTATAACATATTAGATTACTGATCCTGGTCGATCAAAATTTTTCGACCGACCAAGCCGATAAAATTTTATCGGCTTAGTCGGCTTAGCCGGCTTAGCCAAAAAAATATTTGCAATATCGTATCATTTCCTAATCAGGCTTAAACTATTATGCAAAAGTTGTGATAAAAGTGAAATTTGGTAATACAAATCTACTCTTAATAAAAAATTCTCACGACTATAAAAAAAAGTAACGGTTTTAAACTTTTAAATACTGCGGTGGTTAAGTAAATTTGTGATTCCAATTTTTTTCGCAAAGCCCTGTATTAATTTTGAAACCCCTCATTAATTGCATTTAACATAATGAAGGGTTTCGGAATTAAAAAAAAAAATAGCGTATTTCTGAAAAACCATCTCTACTTCCACGAAGAAGTAATTTAAACTCGTAAGATTATTTGCAGCTGAATAATCAGTTCTTTTATCAATCCAAGATGCAATTTCAGTTGCATGTGCTTCATTAATGACTGTTGAAAATGGTTCAGTTATTCGTGATGGCAATGTTGTGTTAAGATAGTGCGAGGTGGAGGAAGTTTTGATAGTATCGGTTGATTCTGAGAGGCTAATCGTTCCTTTACATCTTTCCAAAGGTTTTTATCAAGTATTTGCTTATGAGGATATACTTGATTATAAATATTGTCGCCAGACATTTGAAAGTATCTAATAGGAGGTAAACAGTTTTGTAAAGTGGTCTTTAAGGCTAAAAAATTTTCATGAGACCAATCTTTAGGATTGGATGGTAAGTCTGGATTTTGAGCAATTCCCCATTTAATAACATAATTCCAAATTGTTATTTCTTCCATTTGTAAGTCATCTCGTTCAATAAGTATTACTAATGCATTTTCAGGAAGTGAAGTAAAATAATCGGAATCAAAATTTTGACTTGGATATTTTACTGTAATGTCATTACACCATTTTTGTAATTCTTGAAGAATATCATTATTGAAACCTTTGTTTCAATCAAATAAGTCTCAAGATGTTTGGCTAATTCATAAAGAAGAAACCCGCAAGCAATAAGCATTAGTTCAAAAATAAATGATACATCAAGGTTTTCTAACAAAATTACACCTCTGTAGATATATCTTTAAATAAAGTTGATAACGTTAAATAATATTATAATACAAATTAAAACATTTAATAATAACTTACTGAATAATGATATCAAATTGCTGAATAGAGATTAATTGGTTTAATATAATTTTTATCTTTGTTAATTCTTGCTAGCTCACTACGAAAGTATAGAGATCGATATCTTAAAATAGAGTGCGTTTTAAATATCTTGATATCTGGAGATTTTTCGACGTTAATAATTACATTAAAATCTTTTAAAAATTACATTTGTGTATCAAAATTTTGAAATCGGAAATGGATGTTTAAAGACTCCCATTTAACGAAATAAATAACTTTTTAACGACAAGTATTATTATAAGAAAATGAAAGTTAATACTGTGCATCGCTCATTTGAAAATGAATAAGTCATCTATATCCTAAAAAAAAATCAATAGTGTTTTAACCCTTATCCCGATTTAAAGTAACATTTTCGAAAAATTTTTAAAATAAATTCTTATGCGAAGAGTTTGTTAAAAGTATTATAAACGAAATAAAATACTCTGATAATAAAGTTCTAATAAAAAAATTTTTTACTTATAAAATCGGCTAGCCGATTTTAGAAAAAATCGACCGACCGGGTCGAAAAATCGGCTTAGCCGATTTTTTTAATTTCGGCCAGGATCACTACTGACGATTCATATTTTGAGTATTTTTTTTTATATTTTATTATTGTTTCAATTATATAAATAAAACATAAAAAACCCACATAGGTAAAAAAAAAAAATAAAAATAAAAATAAAAAATAATTTAGAAATTTCAATAACTTGACTAGGGACATATTCTTGGTTGGTCATTAAGCTCTGGAATCCGGCCGTGATCTTTCGTGTATTGATAAGTTTTGAAGTGTACATGTGACCCAGGTGTTTTAAAGTGTACATGTGATCCAAGTGTTTTGAAGTGTACATGTGATCCAGAAGTTTTGACGGCATTTCCTTGACCATCCTATCAGCTTCAAAGAATTGTTTTATAGTTTTATCTACAATATAAGAGTTTTCCATGCCTTTTATCCACCTCTCGAGCTGAATTACAATATCATCAACAATAGGTCGTTTTTGTGGATCGGAATCCATACATCGGTTAGCAAATTCAATATAGCAATCTGGAGTCCCAGGAAAGAAATTTGGTCGCAACCCGGCGCAAATCTCTATTGCAAGATCAATATCCAATGGAATTCCATAGAAAGGTCTTTGTCCAGTTGATATATCCGACATGATAACTCCAAAGCTATAAACATCTGAAGCTTTTGAAAATTTTTGTCCTAATAAAATCTCTGGTGCAACGTAAGGCAAAACTCCATAAATTTTATCATCTTCTTGCTTTAAATACTGAATTGTAAAACCTAAGTCTGCGATATATGCGTTATAATATGCATTTTGTAAAATATTACCACTGTGTAAATCACGATGAACTAAATTTAGAGAATGAATCAACTGGAGATCAGAAGCAATGTGATATAACAAGCTTAGTTTATTCTTCCATACTAATTGCGAAACTTTAGAAAGATTACTACTTAAAGAACCTTTAAAAGCATAATTTAAAACAAGTACATAATCTTTGTTTCGAGATATTCCATGGCATTTAAAAAATAAAGGATGTTTTCTCGGATTTTGCCATAAGATTGTAACTATATAATAAAATACATTTAGTTAAAGGATTTTTACAATAATAATTTTGACAAATTACCTCATTTACAAAACTCTGAAATTGGCTTGGTGATTCATGAAATCGTTTAAGTGCAACAGCAAGCCCGCCCCAATTGGCACGATATACAGTCGCAAATCCACCCTTCCCTATCTTTTTAATATCCCTGAATCCATTATAGGGAATCCACGTTATTTGATACATCTGATGTACCCATTTCTGCAGATTTTATATAGTAACCGAAAGCTTTAGAGTTATCCTTCTCGATTCCTATACCACTTTGATAACAATAACCAACCATGTATAATCCTCTTGCATGATTCATCTCAGCAGCTTTCTGATAGTATTCAAATGCTTTGCGTTTGTCTGTCTTGACGCCGATTCCTTTGTAAAAACAATATCCAATATTATATGTTCCCTCGGCGTAACCCATATCTGCTGCTTTCTGGTAATATTCAAGCATCTTATGTTCATCCTTCTTAATTCCAATTCCGTATTGATAACAATGTCCCACATTGCATATTCCATCAGCATCATCCATGTCAGCAGCTCTCTGAAAATACTCAAATGCATCACGTTCGCCATCATTCTCAAATAATTCATGCCAGCTTTTTTCAGATTCAGACTTATAATCATCACCATAAAAAGACATCCCATCCAAAAGATCTTTACCTGAAGCAGATTTAACTACTTTTTGTCTGTTCTTTTCAACTAAGTTTCCAACACAATGTTTAACAACGTAAAGCCCACTAGTTTTCTCCATCTCGTAATAAATGGATACACTTCGCAAACTCTTATTATCTTCATTTTCAATTTGATAACAGACACCAAGATCATATGACCTTTGAAAATAATCAAATGAGTTAAGTATGTCTATATTAACTCCAATTCCCTCCTTGTAACAAATACCAACGTTGTATGTTCCAAACCTGTAGCTTTCAGAAAGTATTCAAAGGCCTTGTACTCATTTTTCTCGATTCCAATATTATATATTCCTTTGGCAAGGCCCAAGTTGGTGGCTTTAGAATAACACTCAGACGCCTTTTTTTTATCTTTTTTAACCCCATATCCCCTTTCATAACAATTACCAACATTATATGCCCCAAAAGGATTGCCCATTCTTGCAGCCTTGCAGTAATATTTGAATGCCATATCTTTGTCCTTTACAACTCCAATTCCTTCATTATAACAAGTGCCAATACTAAATTTTCCATCAGCATTTTGTTTGGCGATTTTCTTATAAAATTCAAATGCTTTACGTCCGTTTTTCGCAACTCCAATACCAAACTGATATTTCCAACCAATTTCACAAAGATGTTTTCGACCTAAAAAAATACTATTCTTTTTTAATATTTTTATTTATACAAATTATTAACAAAACGCTGATCTTACTTTCTGTCTTGAGACCATGGTGGAGAAAGTTATAATCTATCAGTATTTGGTGGTTCATTTTAGATGGTATGGAGAGTAAAATATATAGGGCTCTTATAGATTGGGGTCAAACTATATTGTGCATTTAGAGAGGCTCTATATAGTACTTGCACTTGGACTTAGGGTGCGTCTGTAATACGTAAAAAAAAAAAGAACAAATTAAAAAGGAAATTTTAAGATAGTTGATTACACATCGTGTTCCGTATTACACAAAATACGATATTATTCGGATAATACATCTCTACTGAATTATTAATATATAGTTGTGAAATAGATGAATCGTTTAATTCAATATAAAATACGTGGTTAGATACATTAGGTTACTGTCCGGGGTATTTAATTATTGGTCGAAACAAATGTTGCGTTTTAATAGCAAGTCGATCAAATAAAAATTATAATACTTTACGATATACTCATTTATTTTATATTAACAAACTTATTATTTTTATTTCAAAAAAAAAAAAACTTTATTTACATATCATAAAAATTATAAAAATATAATTTGAAAAGTAATAAGGTCGCACAAAAATATATAATTGGTTTTCATATCGTGAGCTAGTGATCTGAGACGCGGGCGCGCGGCTTTATTTTTTTTTTATTAAATAAATTTTTTTTTATATAGCTACTTTCATAATTCCTAAAATACCTGATAAAAAATTGGCCGAATAATTTTTTGACTGATCCGATTAATTGGCATAATAGATTCAATAAAATTGATATATGAGTGCAGCCAAGGGAAACCAGTCATCAGGCTTTCAATTATATTGTGTGCCGGAAAATATCAGTTTAATTAGTTAGAGATTGTTTTCGGTACGAAAGTTTTCTCTTGGTAGCACTCATATATACGTAATTAAAGATCAGGTGACCAATATAAGGTAGCTGCGCAAAGTTGATGTGCTGAAACCAGGAACAAAAATAGGATACATTTATAGGTTGAAATAAAAAAAAAAACAGTACAAATTGTCAAGTGTTAAAAGTTAAATTTGTAAACTTATCTGTATATTAAGTATGTTGCTTACTATTGGAGCTCTATGATGCGTTTGCTCGCGTTAAAATTATTCTGATTGTCTCACTTATACAAGCACGCAAACATATGAATGCTGACAAAAAAGAACCAGATTTTGGGACTTTGAATTTAAAACTTAATAAACTCGGCTCTTGTAAAATCAGATTGATGATAAAATGGAATATAATTCAATTAAATTACACTCAATTGATCAGGTTTTCAGGTCTAAGTTCATTAATTTATAAACACGAAAGCCGAAGTCTAGTTTCCTTTGAAAGCACTTAAATGCAAACATATATAAGAGTCGATTTTGTTTACATTTTTTTTTATTCAGCTAAAGCTATAAAAAAATAACAATTTATTATAAAATGCACTTATGGGGCTACACCTATCATATGTTCATATGTTTTTATTATGTTTTTAGATTTGTATACAAAGTTTTATCACAAAATTTTTTCATGTTAAGGTTAGTATTCAGGTTAGGGTTAAAGTTTGGGAATGGTTATCGAGGGCATAGAAAATTTTATCTAATTTTTGAGATCATGTATACATAGGTATAAAACACCATAGGTGCGTTTTAAAAATAAAGTTCTTTTTAATCACACAAAATTATCCAAATTGCCGTAATTTTGCGAATTTCAGTAAATTAGTTTTTATATAATTTTGAGCACATGTTATGTAGCTTCTGAGATCAAAAGTTTCATGATTGAAGAGTTACAACTCATACATATTCAAATCAATAATGCAATAATACTGGCAAAACATTATAAAGCTGGTAATTTGCATATTACGTAAAGAAAATTGCATGAAATCCGGATTACAGAAAATTACGTGTCAAATGTGTTGTAAGATTGTGACTTCTGTAAGCCATTTTCCTGAAAGAACATTATACTAACTGACAATATAACTAATGCTATCTAATTTTGTCGTGATTATGTTTTTTCCGGAAAATGACTTTCAGGAACTTGAGCGATATGTCTACCATTTTAAATCCACAAGTGACTTGATATTGTCCAAGCCATGTTCGCTAGGCTTAGTGTTAACTTCATGACAAATTTGATGGTAATCGGCCTTTTTCTCTATATTATATATTTCTTGAATATTTACTTTTAATAAAAATACCTTTTAAATATAAGAAAATTTGTAATATGCATAGTAAACGAACCAATTCTAACAACACAGACAAGAAAAACGTACATAGTCTATTTTTTCAATTAAACTCAAACATTATTTATAACTTTTTAGCATTCATATATGCGTATAGCACTTGCTACTCGCACTTCGTTGCATATTATGTTTGAAAAAATAGACGCAGTGCAAAGAAAAAAAAAGTAAAGATCTATGATCACGTCAACCAAAGTCAAGAGTTTGCTGATACAGCATGACTGTAAACCATACCCTTCGTTTCACTCCTGTAAAAAATCCGTGTTAATAGAGAAATTCTATTGTTTAAAAAAAAAAAAAAAGTTCCCAACCTCCACTTTACTGATGCAGACGGGATATGAAAACCAAGAGTTTGCTGATGCAGCATGACTGTAAACCATACCCTTCGTTGCACTCCTGTAAAAATCCGTGTTAATAGAGAACTTCTATTGTTTAAAAAAAAAAAAAATTCCAACCTCCACTTTACTGATGCAGGCGGGATATGAAAACCGATTATATAAATTTGTGAGGCCTAATTCTTGGTTTGATCAAATTTCTTTTAACACCAAATAATCAACAAACTGAAGTAAACCATCTACCCAGTAAAAAAAAAAAAAAAAAAGTAAAGTGAGTAAAGTAATCTAAAGAACCCAAAATATTTGCCGCTTATCTGAAACGAGGAGAAGAACATTCAAAGTATTTTGCAACTGTGGCCACGATGAGTTTTTAATTCTCAACATTTTACGCCTAGAGTTAACATATAAGAGGTAACATATAAGAGGACGAAACCACTACTATAGTATCCGTTCAAAAATGTCTGAGCGGTTTTTTAAAAGACCCGGGTTTCTAAAAGCACAACCCTAGATAGAAATCGAAATTGCTAAATGAAGTCGCATTAACCAACGGGAAACAAAAGGACTTTTCAAACCCGGGTATAATAAAATCTTTTAAATTATTCTCCAATAAGTTCAATAAATCAATATCAGATACTTATCTGTTAACTAAAAACAAAAACTTCATAATGCGTAACAAATGTTAACAATCTTTGGGGGTTCCTTACTCAAAATTACCAAGAGCTCACTCTCTTTGCGTTTTATTATATTCTCTGTGGTACTTAATTTTTTTAATAGAGATTCTTTTTTTTTTTTAAAAAGAAGTTAGTTCCTGTCTTAGCCTTACTTCCTCAAGCACTTCTGGCCAGAAAAAAACGAAAAACGTTATAATGAGTATTAACTAAGTAAGATGGTGATTAAAGTATAAATTAGCTAGGGTTAGTGTGGCGAAAAGAACGAAATAAGATGAAAAAGCAGTCTTTATATATCTTCAAAACACGTTTATCAACTGATTGGACTGATAGATAAAAGCGCGTTCTAAACCAATCAATCATAAGATTAGTCATGGGAATTCATTATCATGCAAATCAATGATATCATTTCAGTCATGGTTTCACATGATCTTTTTTCGACTACGAAAGAGAAAGAAAAACAAATTCTTGAACCATTCTTTGATTAACTATTTCTAACAATTGCACATAGATATTGGTGACGATGTTAAGTGAATTCGGAATAATTTTTATGTAAAACCATCATTTTAAGGTTGATTTTATCATATGTACACCCAAACCCTAATTTTTAACTATATAGGAAATTCTAAATCCACTTAAATCCCGTTCCTACTTACAAAAACTATACTAGGACGTCCCTAAATGTTCGGGTTGATTGTAATGTCACTGGCGCAGCATATTGTACTTGGAATGGATTCTTGGTAGATTTAGAAACAATTTAAACGGTAAATTTATTTTAAATACATTTAAGTTGAACCAAAATTTTAAATCCATTCAAATCGTTAAAGAATTTCGAACTTAAAGTTGATTCTGAATCATTTAATGCATATTCAATTTTAAAATAAAATCGATTAAAGTCTCCGTCTGGAAGGTTAGTCATTGAAATTAAATCAACTTGAGCTCAATTAAGAAATTTACCGCAAGTTGTTCAATTCTTTAACGAATGATCGTGAAACGTAACAGTATTGCTCAGAAATCTATAAATAAAAATAAATTAAAATATATATGATGTTTTAAAATACCTTTATGTAAATTACAAAAGTATGTCATATATATTCTGTTGACAAGACATACTGGCAAATTTTGATGTCAATATTCCAAGATTTCGTAATGATTTAGCAGTTTCAATAGTTGTACTTAATGGATCTTGAACTCTATACAAAAATCAAAAACTATAAAGATTAACAGAGTTATCATCGAAAAATTTTCAGATTCATTGAGAGATAAAAGTGAATATCATTTTAGCTAACTAAATATTATAATAATTTGTTATTAAAATGAGCAACATTATACAGTAGAAATATCATGCTTTAATAAAATAAAACCAAACTTTAAAAATCGTTTCAACAAAGTAAAATAAATATAACTTTGTTCTTTGCAAAATAATTGATAATTTACATAAAAAACCCCCTTTATTTAAGCAATTAGTTTTTATAATTTAAACATAATTTATATCTCCATCAAAATCATCTTTAGACCAAAAAGGCAACTCACTTTCATATTTCCATCCATCGCCTTCATATTTTAAGGCATGCAACCAAATCAATAATTGATGTAAAAGAGGATCAGAAAATTTTGCTATTGAACATTCTTCACAAAATTTTATATCAGAAATAATTGAATCCTTAGCAAGATTGTTCTGATTTTGTAAATCTGTGATCTCATTTTCTTCGATATTCGTTTGAGAAACATTACAATCTTCAGTTTTCTTTTGAGTATCAAAATTCATCTCACCATCTTCACAGAAACCTTCTTTAATAAGATTCTCAATTACCACATTGGTTTTTTCATCATCAATACCACCTTTTCCAAGTTCAGATCCCCATGCTTTTGAATTTGCATATAAAGGATCATTGGCAATTGGATGACCTAAATATTGAAGATGAACTCGAATCTGATGTGTGCGACCTGTAAGTGGCTTGCCTTTTTTAACAATAAATAAAAAAACATTGTTAATTTACAAAAAATAATTGAAATTGCAAAATATATATATATATATATATATTTATGATATACATTTTACAACGCTAGTCCGACCATTATAATTAATTCGTTCAAAAATTGTTGTACACGGTTTTCCATTCTCATGAACCACATTTAAGCCAAGTTTATGAGATACTATCTTAATAGGTTTATCACATATTACTTTTCCCCTATAAAAATAATGAATGAATTTATGTTCTATAAATATAATCATGTCATAATATTATAATAATGTGAAGAAGAAAAAAAATATATTAAATTTTAGAGATTTTTTATAACTCACTCTGGAAATTCACCTGCCACACGACAAATATATTCTTTTTGAATTTTACGATTTTTCATTTGTTGTTCAAATTCTTGAGCTTTTGATTTTTTTGATGATAAAATCATTATTCCTGATGTTAACCGATCTAATCTATTAAGTGCTAATTATAAATCATAGTATAAAGTATTAATTTTATTTCACCCATAACAGATAAGGTATAAGAATCACATAAAAATTTTAATGAGATTACAATGTAAATTTGAAAATCCATGCTCTTTTTGTAATATATGTAAGATAGTATTATGCCGATATCTAAAAAAGAAAATTTAGCATTGTTGTAAAAGACCATATTATAATAATTAAACATATCATTTGATGTTATTATTATTCAGTACCTTCCTGATGGATGAACCTTTAAACAAGAATTAATTAATACATTTCATTTAAACTAAAAATAATTCAAGAGAAAATATTTTTTAACGTACTGGAATACTATTAGGTTTATTAATAACAATATAATCATCTTTAACACATAAAATTTTAATTGGTTCAGCAGTAACAGGAGGTTCATGACGGTGGATTCGATGACCAATTAAATCTTGATTTTTAATAATAGTTTGAGCAGTAATTTTTTTGCTGTTAACAGTTATTAAACCTTTTTCTATTGCATATGCCTTTCTCGAAAAAAAAAAAAAAAAAAAATCAAATGAGTTTAAAGTCAAACTAGAGGAACATTTGAAAAAAAAAAAAAAGGTATACATAATATTCCTTGGGTCGATCCCGAAACTCGGTACTAAAAACATCTAGAATATTACGACCCAACCAACGTCCTTTTGCAAACGTTCTATATTCGTAATAGTACGGTTTTATTTTACGCAAACCTACCAAAGGGAAAAAAAGGTTATATAATTTATTATTAATCAAATGATTTAAACTCAAAAAATAAGACCATTAATTATTAAATACCATTTTCATAATAAACAACAACATCATCATCTAAATTATCTTTATTAACAATCTGTTTACTAATTTGATTACTCTTCAAATTTGATTCTATTTTAATATTTTGATCACTTATTTTACGTTTTTTCACATTTGAATTGCCTGTCTCTACATCATCAACATCATTTGAATTATTAATTTTAGAACAATCAATTATATCTGTTTCACTAATTGTACGAACTAAAGTTGATTTATGTACTCTATGATCTGCTTCCATGATTTTATCAAATTAAAGAGGTATACGTATCGTATATACGTACGTATAACGATCCACAACTTTTATCCTTTATATGCAAAAATAAAGATCATCATTAGTTTATAACCTTATATATCATATATATAATTTATTGTAACCATATTACAATTATAAAATTATGTTATGACTTTACGTTTAGAACTGTTAATGTTAATGATAATTTATACTAATTTTCAAAAGTTTTTATAAGTAAATATTCGCTAACAATATATATAATTTGATATTTCAATTTTTCAAAGACTTATACGTACGTATTTATTTAAAATGCCATTATATATTTTTTTTCTTAATCAGCTTAATAATGAAACAATGAATTTTACAAGTAAAAAAAAGAATGATATACATTCTTAGAAATACCAAAATTGATAGATGCTAATCATACAAAGAAAAAAGTTCAGCATTCATTTTTATATGAAAAAAAGTAACCCTTCAAAAAAAAAAAAAAAAAAGCCATTTTCATAAACAACACTACTAAAAACCTAAAAACTACTAAAAAATATCAATCATACAAAATACATTGCACTTTTTAACACAGCTTGAACCTCAGGAAGTGATAAACCACCATTCGAACTTTCATCACTATGACCAGAATCAGCAGTTTTCTGATCGGAATCACCACAATCTTCTGTTGTATCGTTTCTTCGTCTAGAATTATTACGACCATATGATCCACGACCTTGGAAACCCGAAACAATATTTGTATCCATTACTTGCGGATACATTCTAACGCGTGCTGCTAATATATGTGCATAAGCGATTGGTGGTACTATCGATATCGCTGATGTAGACCTTTAAAAAAAAAACAAAAAATTTAAAAACCAATTAAGCAAAAAAAAAAAAAATTATATATATATATATAATAAATTGAAATATATTACTTCGCATAAAGATAGCAAAGCTTGTAAGTGATTTCTTGGATTTCATCGGATTTAAAATTATTTTCGTCAAATAAAACGTGATAATGAGTCGGTCTAGTTGTACCTTGAATTCCAGAATGAGATTGTAAAACTAACCATATCATGTAAAAAAAAAAAAAAAAAATTAGAATTAGTATTTATGCATAAAAACCTAAAACCTATAATGAATTTCTTTCCATCGTACAAAAGTCGAAGTGATTTTTTTGAACAATTTCCTAGAATATTAAATGAATTAATAAAAGACCTAGTAGTAGTTAGTATTAAAAAATAAAATTAAAAAATAAAATTAAAAAATAAAATTAAAAAATAAAATTAATATATAGATATTATTAAAAAAAAAATTAATAATAATTTCAGGTAAATTTTATACCTAGTATGATGTTTCTTTTGAGCAACGATAAACGTTAACTGAGGTGTCTTTCCTTGTTCATATAATTTTTCGAATGCTTTTTTTAGAGCAATAACTTCTTTTTTGACGACACCAGAAAATTGACCTTCACTAACACCATCACGATAGAAGATCATTCTATGAGGTAGACAACCATTCTTGTTATTGAATATTTGAAGTAATTCTGTGGCCATTTCTTCTAACTTTTCGATTGTTTCGTTTCTTCTTTCTTCGTTAACACTAACTTGACCGCAATATGTTGTACCATTAACGTCTATTGAAGCACAAACAGCAGCAATGCTTGGTTGTATTGTTTGACTAGGTCCTGGATGTGAAATATCGGCACCCATGATCATTGTCTTTATTTATAAAAGTATGAAAAAAAAATTTTTTAAATAATATAATAAATAAATTTTAAATAACAGTTTAAATTTACTTACAGGGATTTTTACATTAGTTACATAATCTAATTGACCTTCGACAAGCGTTGAGTTGCGACCACCCAATTTAGCATTTACTTTTAAAGCAATGTTATTCCAGCAAGATTTATTATTAGGTTTCCTCAATCTCTCGGAAAGGATGCATTGTGTCGGAATACCAAGTTCAGTATCGGAAATTCGTTTAATTTTTCCGTAAATATCGCTAGATTTCTTTGGAATTATTATGATAATGATTTGTACTTGTTGATTTCTATCAAGTCTGGCCTTTGCGTACGCCATTCCCATTTCCTATATAAAGAAAGAGCATTTTATTATTATTATTATTATTATTATTATTATTATTTTTAATATAATAATTTTATTCATTATCATGAAAAATATAATTACTTTTCTAAAGTCTCCATGCATATTTCCATACTCAATTGCAGGATCAGTTTGCACATCCTATAATATAAAAAAAAAAAAAAAAAGTTAATTACATAAAATTTAAAAAAATGAACACAATTTAAAACTATTAATATTTTTGACATACCATTCCTCTTTCAATTAGAGTAGCTTTAAATTCTCTAGCGAAACCTTTAACTTGATTGTTGGCACGTTGATCCAATACAAGAATTGACCAGTTGACTAAAGTCCTAGTCTATTAATGTATAAATGATTTAATTTAATATATAAAATTAATAAACACGTATCAAAATTATAAAGCTTACTCTAACAAAAATTTTGTTTATAAGGTTCCATCGACCGTTTTGAGGTACGAGTTCATCTCTTGCGTACTTCACTTTTGGAGTTTCTAGAACTCTTCCTAAAAAATCCAATAATTAATAATAATTAATAATAATTAATAATAATTAAATAGTAAACAGAATTATTAACATTATTAACATTATTAACATTATTAACATTATTAACAATAAATAGAATTACTAGTTGATAATACCTTCAATGACCATCATTTTTTGATCTATTTCTATGCCAAAATCTCGAAGATTTTCATCATCTTTATGATTAAAGATATGATGAATACCTTCTTCTATTCGTTGGAATCGATCTTGAGGGGGCATAGCAGTCTTTCTTATCATGTCAGCTTTGGCCTTATCGCTGAGAGCTTTTTCATAACGTTGACCTAAGATAATGAAAGAACTTTGTTAATTTTTGTTACAATAAATAATAATAATAATAATATAAAACTTACTATTTAATATTTCGCATACTTCAAAAGGAATATAATTCTTCTTTTTATCCATGATACAAGGAAGAGATTTGAATTCAAGTCTACGGTTATAAGCTTTTTCAAAGTATTCTGAGACGGACATATCTCGACCTTCTTTTTCATTATTAAAATAAAGATCATCCGCAACTTTAGAAGAGAGTCGCTCCACCTTAATTACTAATCTACGATCACCACGATGTGTAACTCGAATTTTGATGCCTTTGAGAGCCTGTGAAAAAAAAAAAAAAATAAATAAATAAATTGTAAAATATAAAAAATTGGAAAAGTACTCAAATGAAAATAAACCATAACTTACACGTTCAAGTTCGCGCAATTCATAATCATTAATTCCTCTTCTGAGGTCGTTAACACTATTCTTATTCAAAATTTGTCTGCAAAATTCGATCAATGATACAGCCGGGTAAAAAAGGGCAGCACAGATGTCGACATTCACCAACATGTTATCTAATAATAACGTAAAAAAAAAAAAAAAAATTCATAAAAATGAACCATTATAGACATTATAGATAATTAAAAAAAAAAAATTTTTTTTTTTACATACCCCATCCTGGTCTCATAGTTTGACAAAAACCGACCTTTAATTCGATACCGCCAGTCAAAATAATGGGTTTTTTATTAGGATCTTCAGGAAAAATTCCTTGCTTCACGACAGCATAATTATTTCTTGGACCATAATTCAACACAGTATTAAGAATCGTAATACAAGTTGGGATTTGACTTGTCATTATACATTTTTCTTTAAGATATCCCATGAGTTGTTCCATTTCTATATTTTCTACCTTACGAATCGTTACGAGGAATTTCTTTTCTTTCATTCGACCTTCAGCCGGTAATGAAATCTATATATATATAATATATATAATATATATAAAAAATATATAAAATATATAAAAAAAATATATGTATATATATATATATATAGTATCTTATATAATATCTTATAAAAGCCAAAGCTGAAATTTATTCACACCTGAAAGTTTGAAGTATCGTTTTCATCACCAATTGGTAATGGAGTACACGTATAGATAGCGCTATTTCCATCAAATACGGGACACGTGTTTCCAAAATTTCCTTGAGAAGCCAATTGAGAAAAAATCTTTGTCTTTAAAGGGGGCTTTGCATCAGGTACAACGACAAAGCTATAATGAAGGAGGGAGCCGGTGGGAAGCTTTTTTTTTTTTTATGATAAAAATCAAGAAATTAATTTTTATAAAAATAATGTAATTTACTAATTTTAAATTAATAAAATGATTACTTACAGTAAGAACTCTTAAATAGTTAGTTTTAACACTAACTTTTCTTCCAGCAATACCAATACTTGGACGTTCAGAATGCTCAGATAATTTTAATTCTAGTGCATATTGGGCATCAATATTTTTCTTCTTCTTTACGTCGTCTTTATCAGTTGGACTAGAAGGACGTTTTGCGAGAGTTGAAGATGAAGACATTGAAAAAAAGCGATATCAAGGTTTGAATTGTTTGATAAAAGATATGTAATAAGAAATTTGAATATAATAAAAGTAAAAAAATAGTCTTTTTATATTAACTTTCAAATGACATGTTTGAAGTAGTCAAAAAGACAAATGACGATTAATTTCTATCCATGTCATGACTGACGTGGAAAGAAAACGCAAGAAGTTTTTAATAATATAACAACATTCCATCTTTAAAATTATGAAAGACAATTCCATGAACTGACGTGTACACTAATGTTGGTTTCATTAAAAATTAATTAAAAATTAATTAAAAATTAATTAAAAATTAAATGAGACTTTATATTTTGTCAAATATATCAAATATATCAAATATATCAAATAAATCTATTAAATTGTAAAAATTATAATAATACTACTTAATACACTTAATACTACGTATAATAAATCACTTACGATTATTACGATTATTACGATTATGAAAATTTTATCTTTTCGTTCTTTTCGTTCGTTAGAACTAGAAGACTATTACTAGACAATATGCCGAAACCAAACGAGATGCATATGCATGTTTAAAGAAAAAAGATTTGCTTCTTTTACTTTCTTAAATGGTTTGAAATTTTTGAAAACTAAACATCAAATAACAGCATCAAATAACGTCAATCTTTTGATATGTTATATTACTTGAATAGCGAATTTGATCGAGGATATGATTGAGACTCTTCGATCGCGCGTGTCATTCGAAACTGCGCGAAGGCGATCTTGGCACTAAATAGATTATACTGAATGAATTTCCTTATAAGTACGCATTTCATCAATTTTTTATAGAATTTTTTCTTATTTAGTAAAGGCATTCTATATCATATGGAAATTACTTTCCATTAATAATATTTACTACATGTACAGGTACTGCATGTATAGTACTGCATGTATAACAAAGCCACATACGTACAAAAAACACGTGTATTTATTATCTTTTTTTATTATATATTATATAGTTATTATATATCAGATATATATATATATTTATTTATTTTTTTTTTATTATAAAATTTTATTATCTGTTATGTATGTTATTTTTCTATTACCTCATTCCACATTTTAGAACTTTCGAATTAAGTTCAAATAAACGTGTCGTACGACAATCGAATTTTTTTTACTAAGAAGGGAAGTAATACAGTATGAAATTTAATCGACTGCCAAAGATAAAAATAGCCGTACTATAAATAAATGCATGCTGCGCCACGGAAAGAGATGTACCCCGTGACTTTTTTTTTTTTTCTTAATGATTAAAGTGATTCTCTCCGCTTACAAAACAATCTCTAAAAATAATGAATTACCCAAATATTATATATCAAAAAAAGACACAAATGTGCGTAAAAAAATAGTTCAATTAAGCGCGAGATTGTGCGGTGTGACTCAATTGACTCTAATGATGAAAATCAAGTCACAAAAAAAAAAAAAACCAAAAAATTTTTTTCTAATAAACTAACTGTCACATTAGATGCAAGTTTGCAAATAAATTTTCGAACCAAATCTAAATTAAACATTATTTTTGTAATTAAGGCATAAGGTACAGGAGAAAAAAAAATAAAAAAAATAAAGTATTTAGAATGTTTTTTTTTTTTGTAAATACTATATATAAAATTGACGGTTTCGAGGAACGGTTATAATTTAAACTCATTTACTTATATTAATGCATATAGCAATTTTTTTTGGCTGATAACTTTGTGTCATATATTAAAGTTTTAAGGTTAAGCTTATGTCATATAAATTCATTAGAGAAAGCTTATAAGTATTAAAAAAAAAGTGCATATCTTTTCTTTATAATTTGCTTTATTTTTCTTGGAATATTGAGCGAAAAAAACATTGATCCAAAGTTAGAAAAGGGTAATGACTGTCAACAGAGTTGGACAAAAATGTGATGAAATAACAATAACTTGAAAGTTGATAAAAAAAACTTTCAAGGCTGAATTATATAATTTTTTTTCTCGCATGTGGCTTGTAAACAATCAAGACCATAAATATCATTATGTCAAATTTGTCGAAAAATTTTTTTTCGATTATGTAATGATAAAAAAAACTGCAAAGAATGTTTCGCTAAGTCATTGAAAGGGCATAATAAGTTTAGCATGTTTGGTCAAGTCAATCAATGGTTACAATTTCCTTCAGATCATCCGAGCTATTATGGTAAAAAAGATTCATTATATTATCGCTATTGACTATTTTACAAATGTAAGCAAGTGATTATAATTCTCGCGAAAACGTCATTGATAAATGTTTATTTTGCATTTCAGTGAACAAATTTTAAATATTTACATTTCAATTCGGCCGAACAATTTTTTATTGACAGAAAGATGTCAATACAATACTTCTTGCTGTATTATGACTACCATGGCTACTATGGCTACTATGGCTTGTAGTGGCTTACCCAGACAATTTTACGCGATGATCGAATTATCACGTGATTTTGACGGAGATGAAATTGATAATTCCAACCAGAACAGCAGTAAGATGGGAATGAGTATTTTATTCTAGAATTTCTAGAACTTTATCAGTTAAATAAAAAAAAAATCGCTCATCGTATGTTAAATATCAGATCTTGGTAATCAGTACGTACATACGTATATCTAAAAATAAATCCAAACCGTCAATTCTAAAAATAAATATAATTTTAAATTATATTTTAGGTATACAAACTATTGACCAAATCTAATCTGACTTTATGATTAATCCGTTTTCTGTTAGACTTATTATGATTATTATTATTATTGTTGTTATTAATGTATTATTATTATTATTATTATTATTATTATTATTTATTATTATTATTATTATTATTATTATTATTATAATTATTAAGAATTCTGGTTAGTTTTTTTTTTAATACTGATTATTACCATAGGGCGCATTGACGAAAATATTCTTTTTTCAATATCCCCGTGTAAAATGCCCTGTTGCAAAACGCGGGTCTCTACTATATATGTGCTTGAAATTTTTTTCTTCCTGCTTTAAATCTGTTTCGGTATAATTGCCCGGTTTTTTTTGCAAGTTTTTGGCTAGATATTTTGTATTACCCGGGTCTTTAGTGCGCTCGGTACTACAGTACCGGACAAAAAGTATATCGATATCCACCGTTTTAAATAGACACTAATATTTATATAAAATGCACTCTCTGTGGGTACGCCTCACCAATTACTACTCTTATATATTACTTTTAAATGCTCTTTTCGGGTTAGCCCCTTGGCGACGTATTTAAAAAGATCTGAATACATAATACTACATAATCAGTTATGATTATTTAATTTTTGTATATTGTATATACTAATATATATATATAATATATATATAGTATAATGTACTTTATATTAATATATATATATATATATATATATATATATATACACTTATAGCAGTAATACAAGAACATACAATCTAGTTTAATTAATAAATTTAATAAAATTAAATTATTAATTTTTTTTTAAATTATTAAAATTTATTATAAAATAATATATTAAATTATTTAAATTAAGGAGATTTCTAATTTATACCATTAAGTATTTATTATCTATAATACTAATATCTTAAAATTTTGTTTATAACCAATTATTTGAGCTTTAACAAAAAAAAATTTTTTTTGCAAAATTTTATTATAAACTATATTCTTGTATTATCTCAAACTTTATTATTTATTTATAAAAAAAAATTAATTTTTATTTAAAAAAATATTTTTTTTGTTATATATTGTAAAGGATTTTAAAATTTGGTACTTCTGCACCTCTAGTTATAAGATAAGAATTATATAACAATACTGTAATAGCCTTTTCAAATATTAAAATATTAATGGTTTGGTTTAATATATAATTTTATATCAAAACTGTTGCATTTAATATATTAAATCATTGTATAACAATAATACAGTACTTATTCAAAATAATTACCATAAACTACCATATAAACAACCCGGGTCTAATATATTTCACCAAAAACTTAATTAGTAAAAAAAAATAATAATTAGTAAAAATAAGAGTAGGGTCTGATATATAGGTAGTTGTTTGTATAGCGGTTTATGGTACTTACTAGCCTAACCAACTAACTCTAACCTACTAACTAACTTATCCTAATTTATAACACCATCAAAAAAAATGCCAAAAAAATATCATAGGCAACCATACCTTCAATTGTAACAAAATAGCCACTTCAAATACAATATAAATAATAGTAGTACACACTTATAACAATACATGAAAAGGTTTAGACCACAGATAAGTATTTAGGTTTACTTAGATATATGTCTGAGTTTTTATTCTTAGCATTAGATTTAAAAAAAATGAAATTTCTTTCAGTATTGTAAAAAGTTTCTATTAAATTTAATAAAGATAAAAGCAAGGTCTCACCTTAACATTTAAAAAAAAAAACAATATATGAAATAACAACTACAGAAAAAAGTAGAAAAATTAAATATATAACAAATAGCAAATACTAGTAATACTAAAAGCAAATCAAAGTAATAAAATCTACTCAAAGGCAATACAAATAATGTATTACTCATTATAATTGCAGCACCAAAACAGATAATATGAAACTAAAACCAACAATTATAAAAGGTTAGGCATACAAAATCCCAAATTACTATAGTTTGGGATTTGTCTGCGCCCAAATCTCAAATACATCCCAAATTAATTTCTCAAAAACTTTATTAATAATCTTTGTTTAAACAAATAGTAGATATTCTTATTGTTATAGATAACATATTTGCAAAATTTTAGGCCTACTTTTTTGATTTAATTTTTTACAAATAGCAAATGTTTTTTTTGAATTTGGGATTTGTCCATGTTTTGCCAGCAAGTATACATATAACAGAAAGAAAAAAATACTAGCAATACAAAAACAACAAAATCTATTTCAAGACAACACAAATAATATGACATCTACTATAGCAATAGTACTAAATTAAAACCAAAGACTACTATAAAAAGAAAAAAATAAAAAAATAACAACAAAAATAAATATTTTTTTTTTTTAACTCTTTGACAGTCTTGTCGGTACCTTTATTAGATATTAGATTATAATATAACTAAACTATGTTAATTACTTATTATCAATACTCTATCTATAGCAGGTCCGGCATTACCCGAATACTTCGAGAGCACCTTGGTGCGACCTATCGCACTGCCTTACTGATAAGATAGACAATTTTGGCAGCCCCGCCAAAGAGCGACATAGGATTTCTCTTCAAATCCCTCTCACCTAGCGTCAATGGTGAGGATAACCAAACCATATAAGAAGAACGATGAAGCTAAGAAATTAAAAGGGTAATGAAACAAAAAAGGGGAAATACTACAAATCCTAAACGATATACCAAAAAACAAAAACAAAATAAAATGACTACAAGATAAAAGAAACGAAGAAAAATTCTATCACTAATGATGGAAAGCTAACAAAATGAAAAAAAAAGAAACACAAAAGAAAACAGAAATAGAAATAAACCTAAATCTGAAATCAACGATAAAAATTATATAATACTGTGCCTCGCCAAAGTATTATATGTATATAAAAAAGAAAACTAAAAGAACATTTTGGAATTTAATTTCTGCAGATCTGCCTACTCCATTACGTCACGTCTCATTACGCGTCCATTCCTGTTTATCTACCTGCATGCCTTCTTCCCGATTAGGATAGGAACAACAATGCCGATCTTTTGGAGGGGGTACACTGAATTTCCCACTTTTCGTCAAAAATTCCAGCAAAACTGACTTCTAGCGAGAATATGATAGTGGGTATATGGTTGAATAAGTCCTTGTAACCAAAAACCTTAAAGAGAGTAATGAAAAACTCATTTTTCTTAGTTCACCGCCTGGCCAAGCTATAATCCCTTTGTCGACGAAAGTTTTCATTTTTAACTTCCACCAGAATTTCTTGTACCAAGGTCACCCACTGCCAGTTATCTTGCACAACTGACGCTTCTGGCTTGCGTGCCGAATATATAAAGGAGTCCCCGACAACACAAGAAAGGTTGACCTTTATAAAAACCAGTATTACTAGCTGCTTCGTCTTTTACTAATGAAAAAATTTTGTTTTTCTTTTGTTCGGAAATTTGCACAAGTGATTGACGGAAAGAGTTCTGTGTTTTTATTTTAAAAATAAATATTAGCAAAACCAGAAGAAAATTAAAGATAGCATTTACTCAAAAACAACCCATCTATAACAGTAATACAGTATAGTCAAACCTCCATAAATACAACTTGTAAAAACAAGCTACAATATGCATTTAGAGAGATTTGTATTTAGGAAGAGCCAATTAAATTGCAGCTTTAAAAATTAGATTATCAAGTTTGTGTAACTTCTACAAAAAACTGTATAACCTATTTTAAATACTAAAATTTGATTGGCTATATGCATTTAGAAGGTTAATATAATATAAAATGTTATTTAAAAAAATGTGCATTTACAAAGGGTGTGGCGATATAGAGAAGCTTTCTGGTTGTCACCCCCAAGCGGCAGGTCTAGAGTTCAAATCTCACTAGAGACAAATCGAAAAATAGGCCTGTGTTATGGTAACATTTGTTCATCGATCGGTCGGGTAAATTACCTGTAACCTTGGTTAAAACCAAGGGACCGAAACAATTGAAACCCGTTTGGCAAGTCCCAAGTGGAGAGGTAGCTGGACTTTCAACGGTACCGGGAAAAAGGATCTTAGCGGTGACTGACCGGGAAACTGGTCGGGCAAGAGCCCCTATGGCAAAAGAGGGCCCACCAACCTGGCCGCTGGAGTCGTACCAGAGGAAAAGGTCATGTGTTATAGAAGCATGAACCAAGGAAAAGGAAACCGTAGGCACCTAAAGCCTGGCAGACTGATCCTTCCGGGCCAACTGGATTGGTAGTCTGGGATAACTGGGGAAAAGGATCCAAAGAGTGACTGACCGGGTACTGGGGTCTAGTGAACTTCGCAAGGGCAGACAGAACTAATCAGCCAATAAGAAGCGGAAACATGGAGGCGTGTACGTGTCAAGACCCAACGGAGCTCTGGGCATACCCATATGGGAGTCTTCGGACGCTAAGAGGATTTGGGTCCACCAATACGGGTATATGCTAGTATAAGTGCATGTAGTGGTGATCGGGTTCTCCCTAGCCTCATGATGCCATCCAACTATATTCGGCACTGGAAGCATTTGCGAAAGCCCAGGTCCTTGCCACCATAGCAGGAAGTACAGTCGTTCGCACATTTCCAAATTCGAAACGCTAAATCCTGGGTCCTCAAGTCGCAGGAAACCGGCTGGTTGCGGCAACATGCAGGCTTGAGATACTTACCCAATGTAGTAAAGGCAGCTGCATGGCTTGAAATACGAACCCCCAAGAAGTATGCTAGTAAGAGATTTTCTGGGTAACCAGATTTCGGGTACACCAACTTGGAAGCATAAAGCGCCTATCTGGCAACACATACCAAATTGGAAGTGATAAATTAGGAAATGTGGGTAAAGTGGTGGACATGTGGGTGCTGATTGTTGGTTGAAAAGGGACGTATAAATCCAGGTCAACTATATAAATGGGAATATGGGAGGCTCTGGTGGGTTTTAGCCATGGATAAAAGGTTTCACAGCCTGAAGTCCTAGTCTCAATACTTGTATATAATATGTATGTATAAAAGGCACCGCCATATGTCAATTTGCTTAAGTATTAATAAAGTTTGGGGCAGGAGCTATACCCTTAATATTAAAAAAAAAAAAAGTGCATTTACAGAATATATAATGTGTATTTAGTACTAATAACATCTTATGAACAAGAAAAAATTATACATTTAAGAAAGTATTGTATTTATGGAAGTTGTATTTATAGAGGTCTAACTGTATTTATAACTAGAAAAATGGAAACCATTTAAAGTCTAAAGGACAAGTTTTTTAGATTACACCTAATCTAACCAATAACCATTTGTTTTTTATTGTTTTTATTGTTTTTTTATGTTATACCTGATCTAGCCAATCAGAATTCAGAATTTGTTAATACACAGATATCAGATGTACTATTGCTCTACCTGTAAGTTTTCTTCGAACAAATAATTCTATTAATAATAATTCTATTAATGACAACTTTATTAATAACAACTCTAACAATATTAGCTTTATCTACTGTAATATTAATCTATAAACTATTACCTAAAAAAAAAACCTAAAAAAAAGTCAACAAATAAAGCAAAAAAAAATTATTAATTATCTAATTGATAATTGCTATTTATTTCTATAACAAAAGATATACTATAGTGCAGGATGCAATAATATAATAATTCCTAAAAGATATTATACTTTATATAAATTATAATATTATATTAAGAATTAAAAACTAAAACTAATATTTATAAAATTCACCAAAAATTAATAAATAATTTTTTGGCTAAAAATTTTTTCTAAATTTTTCTATTTTTAGCTTTTAAATTAACTTAAGTTTTTTCTTATAATATAAAATTAAATACTACAATAATATAATTTTATTTTTAAATATTATTAAAAATTTTTCAATTACTATAAATATTTTAAGTTTTAAAAAAAAAAGATTATAAATACTATATTTTTTTGAAAATATGTATCCTCAAAATAAGTACTGTTATAAAACAATAGTTATTATTTTATTTTATTATTTTATTATTTTATTTTTATTTTATTATCATTTTACTTTATTTTGTATTTAATATTCTATATTATTATCTTGAGAAATTGGATATTTAGAATAGTTTATACCATTTATAACAATTATATCGCTTATAATGCTTATACTGCTATATCGCTTATAATAATTATACTACTTATAATGCTTATATCGCTTTTAGTGCTTATACCACTTATGTTGCTCAGATGATTGTAATGTTTATTATTGTAAATTACCACTTATAATATTTATTCTAAAATGTATTTAAAGACACAAAATTTTTCTTAGTCAAAGTAGACCAAAACACTCACTTCTTTTTATATTTATTATATATCTTGTACTGGGATTTCTTAGGAACAAAAACCTAAGGATAGCCCTATCATAGATTATTAATAAAGAAACTATTTATTTTAATAACACCAAGTTTATTATCAAGTAATAGTAAAATCAATAATTCTTTATTGTAATTCTATCACGAACTGCCTTTAGAAAAGAGTATAATTTTTTGCAGACTAAAAAAATTATACCTACCTCTTGAATACCACTATAAACTAATAAAGGATGCTGTAGCTATATTGTTGTTATAGTAATGAGTAAAAGAAGGCCTCTTTACTGTAACATTTGGTGATTTCTGGCAAAAACATTTAAAACATTTAGATATTATTAAAAACATTTGAAAACCTTTATCAGTGTTGTCACAGGACAGCTTTGAACAATGATTTGGACAATTTTGAACAATTAATAAAGTGAAATTACTTAAAATTTTATTAAGATAACCTATATTAATTTTAACTAGAATTTGTTCAGTACCTAAAAAAATATATAGTTATATATTTTTTAAATAAATTTATTAATTATTAAAGCCTGTACAAGCTTTGGACAATCTTAAACATTTGGACAATCTTGAACATGAACAGCCAAAAAGGCTTTGGACAGCCAAAATGTACAATACTGCCTTTATAACTTATTGCTACTATTGTTTATTCTAGAAGAATTTTATACCCAAGGACTCTATATAACTTTTGCAGCTGCCATTCGTCTTGGGAAACTCTATGCCCATGAACTTTACCTATTTTAACTGCTATTATTTATTTAAAAATCATAACCTTTGTTGCTACTATTCATTCTAGAATACTTTTATACCCAAGGATTCTATCTATTTTACTGCTACAATTTATTTGAAAACCCATTTACTTTCCTCTTATTTAAAATTTACTCTTAGCAGCTATCAAAATTTTTAGTAACTGTATTTACTAAAAGATATTGTTAATAATTAATTGTCTTGAGAATTAGCTAGGAGTTATAAGGCATATAACTACTAATATTGATGATATATATAATTGATATATTAAAAACCATTTAGTAAAACATTATTACAACTCTGCTTTTTCATATTACTCTCTCTAATTCTATACTTCTGATCTTTTCTGTCAAGAGTACTGATCTTTTCTTAAACCAGTGATCAAACTTCCACTCAAACATCTTTTAGAAGATTTTGGCATTGGTATTCTAGTACTTACCACACTGATATCTATAGTTCCCAAACTACCAGCAATTTTGCTTATCTGATTGCTACTTGAGACCCTTTTACTATTCATACTTGTATTCAGAATATGATTTTTAGCCACCAATATCAAACAGAACTTGTAAACCCAAAAAAAATTGCTTTTGCAATCCTCCAACATTATACTTATTGAACTACTTTACTTCATCTTGATTTTGAAGATTATACAGTACAGGACATCAAAAACCATCCAATTTTTTATATAAAGCACCAAATTTACAATTATTTAATTAATTTTGATTGGCTAATTTTATATGAAAAATTTTATTTGGTTAAAAAACATATAAATTCTTGTTTTTTTATAGTAAACACCAAATTTTCAAATACATATAAATTTAAACTCTTATAACTTCTTAAAGTTATAATAAATAAAAATTCTGTTTTAACAGAATTGTAGCTTAGACAAATAGTAACAAATCTGTAAGGCCAGAATTTCATTAAAATTATTTGTTCTTAAGTTATAACAATTTTTATATTTTACCAGTATATATAAAAATTGAATGGTTTTTGCTGTCTTGCACTGTGCTACATTCAACCCATATCTTGATGCCGAAATCGAACTCTATACTGGTAACCTTTATAATTCAAACTTAGGATTTTCTATTGTTAAAGAATCTAGCTATAATTTTAATACTGTACTTCTTTTTACTCTTTTTGAGAAATGCCCATCTACTCCTCTTGGCTTTAGCCTACTTATTTCTTTTTAGCAAAGACAATAGTGCTACTAGTTTATATACCCCTCTGTTCTGATATACTAGCCTACCTGCAAGTTTTACAATTTTAATACTCTATCAACTAGAAGTAGATCTTAAAAATTTTTTGAAACTACTGAACCACTTTTGATTTAAATAAATTTTTACCAGACACTATTAAAAAAACTAACAAAGAAGACCAAAAATCTTTTTTACACCTACCTATAATTACTCTATTTTCTGATATAATTATGGCACAAGCCATATCTAATACCAGTAATCGATATATATCTATATATAAAATTTGCTGATGATATTCAGTACCTCAATTCCTATTGTACTATACTGTCCTTTCTGATTTTGGCTCATTGTTTAAACCTGTGAAACCCTTGTCTCACAATTCTTATTATTGACATCTGTGGCAACTTTTAAAAGCACTATGAGGCTTCTCTTTCTCTGTTCAATACATGGTATAGGAATTGGCTTTCAATTTTATTTAGCCAGTTTAGTATTTGGTTTAACATTAGCTTAATTTTCATGTTTTTCTTCTTCTTAACATTTATGCTTTTGTTAACTTCCTCTGATTTCAAACTTCTTCTCTTGCTAGGTTTCAAATTATTTTTGTTATTGATCTCATTTTTATTGTTTACCATTGTGTGACTATTTTGCGACTTACCTTATATTGCCGAAAATAAGTTACCTTCTAAAATAAGCTACCCCAGTTTTGATCCAAAAATGTTAAAACGCCTTTAACCTGAAAATAAGCTACCCCTTTGTCGCACCAAAAGATAATTAACAAAATTTTTTAGTTCTGAAAATAAGCTACTCCTACAATTGATGAACGTTGCTACATAGTAAGTCTAAATTTTACTAAGCAAATCGATTAAAGTCGCATAAGTAACCTTGTTTAGCAGATCAAAATACGTATACCCCTAAAAATAAAATTTTATATAAATTGGAGAACTTTTAATTATTTGACTTTTAATTTTTACATTCAACAGTTTTTTTTACAAAAAAAACCGTTGAACGTAAAAATTAAAAGTCAAATAATAAAAAGTTCTCTGATTTATATGAAAATTTCAAAATATGCGTATTTTGATCTGCTGAACAAGATTACTTATGCGACTTTAATCGATTTGCTTAGTAAAATTTAGACTTTACTATGTAGTAATTATAATTAATTAACCAAAAATCGCTTTATAAGTTACCCACGATTTTTTTTTGCATATTTATTTATTGTTTATAACATATTTATTTATCGTTTACAGCATATACCGGTACGATCACGTTTTATGTATAACATGAACTGTGTAGAGAGATAGTTGTATTCAACTTTATCTATATTGCCTATACTGATTTCTTCAAAATCCTTTTACGTTAAAAGTTATGATTATCATTTATCTGTTATTGGAAAGAAGTTAATTTTTTAATTTCAAATGGTGAAATTGGATTAGATATATCATTATAATGAAATAGTTACGTCGTTTTCTGTTGATTGTTATTTGAAAAGTGTTGTTAGTATGTACCTATGTAGCGTACGAAGGAAAATTAAATTTACAATTGATAAATTTTAAATATTAAAATATTCTGGTTTACATATCTCTTTGATTATAGGATATGATTTTCATTAGTTGAGTGATGGGTTCAATGGTATTACGAGGTTGAATTTTTTTCCTTTTTTTTTTTTTTTTTTACAATATGTACATATAACAATTTGTTTGCACGAAAAGGATTCATTGTGCTAGTATGATCATGTGCATGTGTAATGTGAGTATAAAGGAGTTTTCTGGTAAGTCTTATGCGAGAGAGCCTTATGGTGAGAATTGTGATTTCCATTTGTTTGCTTCAAAGGTATATAGTATTAATGATGGTATTTACATATTTCTATATGCATAAAAAACATACATGAATATACGAATGTATATGTGTACGTTGTAACAATTATTTCAATTGATGTGAAATTTCACGATTTAATTACTTACCAGTTACATGAAATGTATTATGTTGATCATTATGCTAGACTATATTTGATGATCATTATGACTATATACCAGTATGATCACATGTAAATTTATCATTATGATATTAAATGTTATTAATTTCAAAAATAATACAATACAAACTCAAATTTTTAAATTCTTTTTATTGGAATTTGGCATTTTCGGCACTGCTTTATTGTTCATGACATTTTTCTGGATTTTTTTTTTTGATCTTGGGTTTGTCTTTTCTTAGTAACTATTTTCTCCTGCCTTGGTCAACTTACCTACAATCACCTTGAAGGTATCACATTCATTTGTTTCACTAATAAACATATTATACATATGATCAATTTACAGTTAAGTTGTTTAATAATATGTTTTACTGACTGCTCATTTTGCAAAGTAATTCTAGTCATTATCATTAGAATTAAATATAGAATCAAGTTATATGAGTTATTGGTTAATTATGAAATGAACTCGTCTGTAAACTAATCATCTGTAAAATAAGCTTTCCAGTGAAGCAAATGTCAATGTAATGTATCTTTTAAAGTGACTATTGGTATGCAGATTTCTTCGTGATGAACAAACTATCAGGAGCCATAGTAATTTGGAGAGTTTGTCAAATGCAAGATTGGACTTTATAGAATAAATATTCAATTTGTCACCTCAACCTTAGACACGAGTATTTTCTGTTTAATGTTCTAAATACGTCTGATTATAGGAATCAAATTACTAAAAGATTATCATTTTTTTCTAGAGCAATATATTATTGCTTGCTTAGTTATTGGTAATTACAGGTAGGTTCCATGACCATTCGGGCAATAAAAGGCCTCTTATTTGGTAATTAGGCACTATAACTGCGATGACAGTACAAGGGGTGAGTATGAAGTTTAATTCAGTTCACTTTAAAGATTGTGTTTCAAGTGAAATATAAAGTTCACTTTAATGTTTGTATGATTAGACCAGTCAAAATTAATTTGTGTTTTGCATTACCTGTTGACCCATTTTTTTAATATTTTTTTAAATCCCAATTATGCCAATTGTTTAATTTTTGATATTTATTTTTTTCGGATCTTTTCATCCAGTAATGGGGACCTTAATTTTGACAGAAAAAATATAATTGCTGACCCAAATTTTAATTCTTTATTGTGCAAAAGAAAAAATTACCCTTGTATAATCTTAAATGTGAGCATTATTCTATTAATTTATAGTTGATTTAAAAAAAATTCTGACCAACCGACCCATGTTTTCAGATTCATATAATGCAAACTGAAAAAATCAGCTTTACATGACCTTTACCGAAATCGATATAAAGTTTAATTTGTTCACTTTAATGACTAAGTTCAAGAAAATGTATGAATGTTTAACAAAATCATTTAAATTGTCTTTTTCATTTTGCATTACCCACTAATACATTTTTTAAATTTTTTAAATTTTTTTCACTGTTCTCATTTGGTGTCACCTGATGGAGAAATGTACCTCTTAAACCAAAATAAAGATCGTACTGGTCCTGCGCTGTATCATACGATGCATAGCTACCTAATTTATTTATTGTCTACAGCATATTTATTTATTTACTTTACTTGTTAAAGTTTTTATTCGAAAATAAGCTACCCCTTTATTGTGCTTTGAATTACTTAAAATAGTAAATAACCCGAAAATAAGCTACTGTACTCACGGTTTTTTTTGTTAAAAATCAGCAAAAAAAGGTAGCTTATTTTTAGCAACATACGGTATTCATGTTTTCATTAAAAAGCTATTATTTCTACTTGTACTTCTTATATTTCATATATTCTTTTCTCCTCTTTTCTTGTACTGCTTTTGCTCTGTAAATATTGACTTTCAAGTTTTCTTTTTTTACCTTTTCCATTTCCATTTCCTTTTCTGTTCGTACCCATTCCAAATTTGTGTTGTAGTAGAAAATTTGTTTGTCTATAGCTTCTTTTCAATCTTCTTTCGTTTCAAAGTAAATTAAGACTGTTCCTCTTTGATTTCAATTCATGTTAAAGGATATGTATACTGTTTTTGCTTTTACTACTTTGAGTTACCTTAATAGTAGTATTTCCACTTCTATCTTTGGAATATTCTTCACTACTGCTTTGTATACTGCTCTTTTTTCTAGGATTTTTTTGCAAAGATACCTGGTATAACTCTACATTAGAGATGAGCACTTTCGCATGATTGCATGGCTGCATGCATTTGCATGAATGCTGCATGCTGTATGAAATTTTTTAAAATGCTGCATTTTGACCATAACAAATTTCATCTGACAAATAATATATAAAGTGCACTTAAGATAAAACTAATCTAAGGCTAGTGCTCCATCAAAAAATTCAAATTTAAGCATCTTTTTTCCAAATGTCAAGTAAAATAAAAACAATTCTGCTAATTTAATATATTTTTAGGCGCTAAACATGTTTACTTAGTGCATTAAGTTAGAATTAATTAATAAAATTTTTGAATAATAAGAGTTTATAGAATTTTATTGATAAAATTCTATAAACTTTTATGATTAACAAAATTTTACTAATTAGGGAAGTGCAGTACATTACATGATTAGAGTTTACAACTAGTTTACATAGGTCCTGACTTCCCTAGTGATAGGACTATTGACCAATCAAATTTTATAATATTTAAAAAAACTCAAAATGTTTTTGATCTGGAAATAAGCCACCAATAATCAACAAAAGTCACTACATAGTAATGTCTAAATTTTACTAAGTAAATCGATTAAAACCACTTAAGTAAACTTATTCAGCAGGTCAAAATACACTTACCATAAAATTTTTATAAGTATAATTTTACCAAGCAAATCAATTAAAACCGCTTAAGTAAACTTATTTAGCAAATCAAAATACACTTACCACAAAATTTTTATAAGTATTGGAAAACTTTTTATTAATTGACTTTTGATTTTTACTTTCGATAGAAAAATTAAAATTTTTTAAAAAAATATATTCAACGAACATAAAAATTAAATGTTAAATAATAAAAAAATTTTTTTTGTATAGATGCATGTTGCATTATGCTTGCATGCTGCATGAATGCCACATTTGCATGAAATTTTTTAAAATGCTGCATTTTGCCCATCTCTACTTTACATGTTTTGCTCTCTTCAAACTAGACTGTTCAGGTCTGTGAAAGTACTTGTTTTTTATGATTGTTTTAGAAATTGATTGAAAATGCCAAAGCCTTATTCTTTCTTTGCAGTTTCTATTAAAAAACATTTATTTTGCCAAAGTGGTAGCTATTTGTAACTCTTGGTACGCTTACTTCTGCTGGTATATTCCAAATTGTAAAAATTTCCAACTTTTCCTCATCTGCACTATTTACTGCTTCTTCTATAGCCAATATTTTGTTCTTTACTGTTCTTACATTGTTTTTTAAAATTTCTTTATTTTCTATTAGTCTTGTTTCTACTTTATAAAGTTTGAGTTCTATCTTTTGTTTTACTTTTTTCTTTCCTTTTAACACTTCTTCTATCTTCTGTTATATTTTTGTACTTGCTTTTTCTTTTTCTTTTTTCTCAGTTCTTGAATTTAGTTTGCTTTGTACTTTTGTAGTGCTATAGTCTGGTTGTCAATATTTTTGTTCTAGTAAAATTGCTATATCTGAGCTAGATAAGGCCTTCTTTTTCTTTTTTGTAGTGTTACTAATTTTTTTTTTTCTTGCTTGGGTTTTCTTTGTCTCTTATCCTCAGATACTTACAATAATTATATAGTTCTATTATACTTCTAAATATTCAGATTGTTTTTGGGTTTGTCCCCATAATTTTTGCTATTTCTCTATCTTTTTTTAGAATCTTATATTTATACTCTTTCATCAAAATTTCTTGTTCTTCTGCTAATTTTATAAATATTATCTAATATTTATCCAATTTTTCAAACCAATTTATATCCATTGATATTTGTTAATTATTTTGTGTTACTGATCTCTGCATACTTTAACAAGATTCCTAATTCTATAATCAGCCGTTTACACATTTGTTTGTTTTTTGTTTGTTTTGTTGTTTATTTGTTGAATTTTTTTCACCTATGATCTGCAGTTGGGGGTCTAGAGGATTTTTTTTTTCAAAAAAAATTTTTCAAACCCCAAAATTTTTATTATTCTGAGAATACAGTTGTTTTCATAATTTCTGCTATTAAGTAACTGCTATTTATTTTCCGTTTTAAAGTTTTCTATTATAGATTATATTTAAGATAGCCTACCATAGTAGGTTTTGAGTTTTCTGTTTTTTTTTTGTAAAAAAATTGGTTGTAGAAATCAACCTATCTAAAATTTATTAATTTTATCCATTTTAGATAATATAATATTGAAGGCTTTTATCTACTTTTAAATATAACCTTTTGGCCAATACAGTCAAACCTCCATATAGTCACTCTCTATATAGTCACAAAACCAATATAATCACTTTTGTAAGTTTACCAACCTTTTTACTATAATTTTCACCTCTATATAAGCACATTTGCATTATAATCACTATTACAATTTTTTATTTACTATCTATATAAAACTACCCCTACATAATCACATTATTATTATAATATTTTGAATTAGTTATTTTATTATTATAAATATTTTTTAAAGCTATTAATTATTATTTTTTAACAAGTAAAAATTTTTAAATTTGTTTTTTTTAATAGTCGATTATATTTTCTACATATAAAAGTTAAAATTATACTAAGCAAATCGAAAAAATGCTATAACTAACATTGTTCAGGAAACAAAATTACATATATCCTGAAATTTTCAAATAATTTGAATAACATTTTATTATTACACTTTTACAATTTACGTTTAGGCGAAAAAAATTAAAAAAATTAAAATTTTTTTAACTTAATCGTAAATTATAAAAGTGTATTAATAAAATTTTAACCAAATTATCTCAAAATTTCAGAGTATATGTAATTTTGTATCTCGAACAAGTTTACTTAATTTTAACTTTTATATGTAGCTACGATATACGATTATTTTAAAAAAATTTTTTTAAATTTTTTTTAAAATAATCATATATCGTAGCTACATATTAAAGTTAAAATTATCTAAAGTAAATCGATAAAAATTATCTAAGTAAACTTGTTCGGGATACAAAATTACATATACTCTGAAATTTTGAGATAATTTGGTTAAAATTTTATTAATACACTTTTATAATTTACGATTAAGTTAAAAAAATTTTAATTTTTTTAATTTTTTTCGCCTAAACGTAAATTGTAAAAGTGTAATAATAAAATGTTATTCAAATTATTTGAAAAGTTCAAAATATATGTAATTTTGTCTCCTGAACAATGTTACTTATAGCATTTTTTCGATTTGCTTAGTATCTCTTAATACTTCATGCAGGCAAATTTGCCTGCAAAATCTAATTTTAATGTAATTGCTAAAAAGTGAGGTAGGAGAGGTCCCCCTAAAAGATATCTTAATTAATTTGGTTAGACTTCGATAACATTGTAGCAAAATGTCAATCGTATAAATCACGTTACTGATGATTGACACTAACTCAAATTTATACTTATCGCGCATTACTGCGCCACACATTACGTCGATCGATCCTAAAAAATAATTATAAATTATTTAAATAAAGTTAAGTGACTTTTTTTTTTAAATCTAATTATTCTCACACCATTGTTTTACAAAAGGGTCGTTTGCTTTAAATTTTAAAAGCGATTTTCAGGGATTATTTATTAATTAACTGCGGTAATCGATTTTAAAAAAAGCCATACGTACATCTTTAAAATTTTAATTTTTTATAAAAAAGTTAGAGTTCGTTCAATTCAAATGAAAAACAATACTGTTTAAATTGACTTGAGCATTATAAATATCTACCCATAGAATCTAAATATCTGAAATTCGATCGATAAAATATATACGCCAACTGGCGTTTTTAAATAAAAGGATTAAATT
>QKWP01000121.1:392906-408894 GCA_003550325.1 Gigaspora rosea | reverse complement strand
AGTCAGTTTCTATTAGATTTATCAATACAATGTAACGATGATTATGGTGCTCATAATAAACCTGATATTTTTGATAGCGCAAGAAAAATTATTTTAATAATTTATTTTATTATAATTTTAAATCTTTCAATTTATTAGTGATTAAATAATTTTAGTACAGTAGTTACATTTGAATCATGATAATCTAGCACTACGATCATATTTACCACGTTTACAATATTAGCTTTATAAGCTTTATTAGTTATCAAAAACCATAATAAATTGGTCTTGTACAGTGCATCGTTATCGAAATGAAATTGGAGTTTGAAGAGCGAACATAAAGCATACACAAATTTTAGCAGATATGAGAAAATATTACAAAGTATTACCGAACTTCTAATGCAAACCTGTGGATTATTTCATTAGCACGAATCCAAATGTACTGTTAAATAGTTCAGATTTCGAATAAAGTTAAGATAATTGTAGAGTTTTTTAATGCGCTAAATATTTTACTTAGTGCTTCAAAAAAAATTCCATTTTGAAAAATAGCGTAGCTAGATACGTATGTATTAAATTATCCAAATAAATACTAGTATATAACGAAATAATTAAATAAATAAGTAAATAAAATAGGTAGTTAATTAATTTTACTTTTTTGATTTCATGTGCATTCTCCCACGGCGGGTCTATCCGGATTGCTGATCATGTCAACTTGAATTAATATACAGTATGTTTCAGATTCGAAAAAATAGGGGTAGCTTATTTTTGGAATTAAAAATTTTTTTAATTATCTGTTGATTCGACAAAAGAGGTAGCTTATTTTCGGATGTTAGACATTTTTAAGATTTTCAATCGAATCAAGGGGGGTAGCTTATTTTTGGATGTAGCTTATTTTCGGAAATATACGGTACCATACATATATTGAAAAACAATAACAATATATATCAAACGTATTGTGGTTGTATATATTTGATATATACATATTACACGTATGTATATGCATACATACGTACATATCAAATATGTATTTTAAAATAAAATATTGAATAAATATAATTTTTTTTATATGTATTAATACTTAAAGTAAAAATTTAGTAATATTTTAAGGGGTCGTGCATATTTAAAAAAAATTTTAAATATTAATAACATAAATATTTAATTTTACTATATAAAAATCGGTCAATTTTAAATTATACTAAATTTTTATAAAATATAATTAATGTTTATAATTTATAGTTTAAAAATAACATTAAATCTCAATGAATATTATATTGAAATATTACATAAAGTTTTATAATTTTTTTTTAAAACTATATATATATATAACTTTTTGCAGGCAAATTTGCCTGCACCTATCTGACGCATTAAGAGATAATTTTAACTTTTATATGTAGAAAAGATAATCGATTATTTAAAAAATAAAAATTTTTATTTATTAAAACTTCTATATAATTACAATTTTTTTTTATATGCAATTTTATTATAATAGTGATTATATAGAATTCCTCTATATTAGTCACATCTCTATATAATCACCACTTTTTGTATCCCGAGGGTGTGATTATATAGAGGTTTGACTGTAACCACTTTTTAAATATAATATTTAGTAAAAAAATAACTTTTTATTCAAAATTCTAATATAATCTTTATATATTATTCAGGATCCTAGTATATATACCAGAAACAAATTATATATAATATTATAAAGTATATACTAGAAACAAAATAATATATAATATTTTTTTTTTAAATATTAAAGTGTAATATATAATATTTCAAAATAGACAATGCATTAAATATATTAAAATTTAAAATTTTGCATTTAAACTTTATATTATAGCTATAATAATAATAAAATTTTAAAGCAATATTGTAAGCTATATTAATAGCATTAAAAACATTTTAAATATTTTCAAAACCATTTTTATTTAATTAACTAAATGTTATCAAATAAAAAATAATTTTATATTGCATGTGCGATATTGTTGCACTTGCCACAAATTATAAAATCAGGTGTAATATAAATTAAAACAATTAAAATACCAGTTTTTTTTATTGGTTAGAATTAGGGTGAGATATAGATTGTGTATATGAGCAAAAAAAGCTTTATAGTAAAATTTTGCAAGGAATTTTTTTTGTTAAAATCCTAAGAGTAGTTTTATATACTTAATTTTAAGTTATAGACAATTTTTGACTAAACAAACATTTGTTTTAAATTTTTGATTATATAACATTATATCTAATCTTGAAATTTGATTAAAAGAGCAATATATAAGTCATATCGCATAAGGTAATAAATAAATTTACTCATCAAATAATATACTAATTAATTTTTTATTTAAATTTTTATTATTTGAATTCATATTATAAATTATTATTGAGGGTGTGGTGACATAGAAAAGTTGTCTGGCTGTTACCCTCAAGCGGCAGGTTTAGAGTTCAAATCCCACTAGAGACGAATTGGAAAATAGACCTGTATTATAGTAACATTTGTTCATTAATCAGTCAGGTATATTACCTGTAATCTTGGTACCATCATTTTGAATGGGAGCTTCAGCGCAGTTGTGCAAATTACACAGACAAATTCAAGGGACTGGAACAATTAAAACCTGTTTAGCAAGCCCTGACTGGAGAGGTAGCTGAACTTTCAACAGTACTAGGGAAAAGAATTTCAGTGGTGACTGACCGGGAAAACTGGATAGTAAGAGCCCCTATAGCAAAAGAGAGCTCACCAATCTGGTTGCCGAAGTCGTACCAGAAGAAAAGTGCATGCATTATCAAAGCATGAACCAAGGAAAGGAAACCTTAGGCACCTAAAGCCTGGCGGACCGATCCTTCCACATTAGCAAATTTTATATATAGATATATATCGATTACTAACCAGTAAGATATATATCGATAATCAACACCCCTGTCGATTTCTATTGATAATGATAGTAATCGATATATATCCGGTTAATCGATATATATCGAATATGATATCAATTAATAATTATTATATTCACATAATCATGCTTTTTGAACATTTTACAGGTTTTCGCAAGTTTTCGCAATTTAATTATAAATTTTTTTTATTTATTATAATTATATAATATTTTAAGGATTTTAAAAAATGGTGCACCCCCGGATGACACCTCCAGATCATCTCGAATCAACAATCAATGGCGCACTTCGGATTACGTGATCAAATGGTACGTTTATTTTTTATTAAAAATTTTATTTAAGAATTACGATTTATAGTGATTGATAGATTTAATTTATTAATCTTATACGACATGATACAATAATTATGTCATATTACAAATCGCATCAACTATCTGATTGCAATTACTAAAAAACAATCTAACTAATAGCAAAAACAATGCCACTTCATTACACACATTACAGCTTGTGTTGCTTCGCTTATGCTCAGCAACACAGACAGGGCTCACTTTGCTCACCCTGTAGTTGCTTCGCTTCAGCTGTCGCCTCCGCTTCGCTCCTTTTTCTAAATATTCGATACAACCACAACTAATATACTCTAACTTATCCTAACTCTAACCCAATCTAACGACTCATAGCGAGAATACACGTTAAATCGATGGTATCAACGACTATAAAACTAATTTACCATTCTGATTACGGCGATACTAACAACTAAGATAAAAAAAAGAGATGCACTTGACAGAAGAAGAAGAACCTTCATGAGATGCCAAAACCTAACGTATTTACAATGATGAAATAATATGCTCCAAGAAAACTCTAAGACGTTTAACGAACCTAGAAAGAAAAATTAAGCATTAGTAAGCGTTCACAAACAAGAACAAAATAATACATCCAAGATTCCAAAGACACTCCCAGGAAAACTCAGAACGTGCTATAAAAACGAACAAGCGTTAATAACATGTTCACAACTTAAATACTGTATAAACAATGATATAAACGAAGCTGTGGTTCTCTAAAAAGCCGCTACATTGGGCCAGAAATGCCTACCAAAAAAGGCTCACGGTAAACAGCTTCACCAACAACGACGGCATGAGATCACACGAAGGTCGGCGAAATCCCAGAAACACTAATAGCTATAGTAGTGAACCAAGTTGATTTTAAAAATTCGATTTGACTTAGTCGACATAAGTCGATTATTTATTTCGGTTTTTAGTTGAAGTCATAATTTTTTAAAGACATAGTCACGTGAAAAAATGCACCAATAATATCATGTATTATTCATATGCTCGTGTATATGCAGCATATATACGATATATATAGAAAAATCAACGTTTACAATTATCTTAAGCACACGTACGTACTACAAATTTGAAATTTATTTATTTCAAATTTTATAAAACATATTTCTCAAATTTATTTAGAATTTAAATGCGCCTACTCAAGGTCTGGATAAACATTGAAATTCTTATTATTATTTTTCAAAAAAACTAAATCATGAACACTTTCTGGAAGTAATCTCTGTCTTTTGTCTGTTAATACATTTCCAGCTGTTGAAAATAGACGCTCAGACGGCACTGAGGTTGTGAGAATCGCAAGATACCGACGAGCTAAACATGCAAGTAAAGGTAAAGTTTTCGCATGTAACTGCCACCAAGAAAGTGGATTTTCAGTTTCATATTCTGGATCGTCAAGATCAATAATATCATTTGAGGTAAGTCAAAATATGTTTTTATTTTTGTCTCAATTGAAGAGAATTTTTTAGTAGGAGTGGCATTATTAAAAAAAGATGCCAAACTTGAAGATGGCTTTGCCGTTTGTTGGTCATTCGAACATTCACTTTCATTTAACAACATTCTCATTTATTGCCTTAAAGACGTTTTTGTTTCTTCAAATTTTTCAAAAGCAAATTCTAAATTTTTAAATCTAGGATCTAAAATTGAAGCCAAATATCCTTCGATTACTGGATCTTCCCATCAGCTAGCTATATTAAGTTCAATTTCATTTCTAACATCACAAACAACCGAATGAGTAAGTATCGATTCTATCTTAAATAGATGTTCTTGAAGGGTTGCAATTGTCGGAAGCATAAGTGAAAGTGTAGGGTATGTATCTCCACCCATAAGAGAAGTTGCTTTTGCAAAAGGCTCTAATAAATAAACAAGTTCTTTAAGGCCTAACAATTCATGTTCATTTAATAGTAAGGTTTCTAGCTTTTTTCCGTCTTTACGAATATCACGATCGACATTTTGAACCATCCTTTTTGCAAGTAATCGTACAGACTTATACAGCAACAATAGACGCTCTAAAAGCACAAAAGTAGAATTCCAGCATGTGGTCGATGCTGTAGCTATTGGTTCTAAGAACTGTATTCAGCTTGTTGTATGAGAATTGGTTTTTTTATTAATTTTATTTTGCGCATTTCTTAACATTTCTCTTTATTTGTCTTTATGAACCAAAAAACTATTTAAGTCTTTGGCTTTATTAATCAATTTTGTTACTTCGTAGAATTTTAACGAATTTGTAATAGAAAGTTGAAGAATATGCATGGTACAACGAATATGAATTACTCCAAGATTATTTATTGCTTTGACCATTGACGTTGCATTGTCAGTTGTTCCAGAGATACATTTTTCCGAAATACACCATTTGGAAAACTCACGTCTTAAGCAATCCTCAATATGTTCTTTGGTGTGAGAGTAAGGAAAATCTTCGATTGTTATAAGCACTTTATTTAACTGAAAATTGGAGTCAAGCCAATGTGCAGTAATTCTGATATATGGTTTATGCGCACTTGGCCAGAGGACAGTTGTAAACAAAAAGGTACTTATTGTTGTCTGAAAAAGGTCAAGTATTTTATTTTCTCCAAAGCTAACTGCGTCGTATATTTTTTTTTTAAAAATGTCTTGACATGGAATTTGATAATATGATTTAGCTTCATATACGAAGTCACAAAATTTTTCATTTTCTAGAACGTTGAATGCTTGCATATCATCAACGAGCCATACTAAAAGTCTAGAGGGTAGTCTGTCCTTTTTTTTAGAAGATAACAATGGCTTATTTTTTAATGTATCTATTAATGTAGGTTGTGTAGGATCTTTTTGAGCTATATTAATCATTTTTTTAGAGACTAGTTGTTTAGATATTCCTGATAAAGGTAATAAAGGTGGTGACAGATATTACGTAATATTTTAGGGGGGAGGAAGGTCTCTAAAATCTTATGTTAAATATAGAAGTTCATAATAGCCAATCAAATTTCTCTTATATAGGGGAGAGGGGGGTAGGGGGTATAGTAAAATTATATTACGTAATATATGTCACCACCCTAACGAACCTTTTTCTAATAAACAATGCACTGTATGTAAATGAAAGCCAAGCGTACTTGTGCTAGTAAGAAGTGCAAAAGTTTCGTCGCATTCTACTATTTTTCTATCTCGTTTGACTAGAACTTTACATTTTGTTTCTTTTTTTACATACTTGTCTTTTTTCATATGATGCCAAACCCAGCTTTTTCCAGGTTTTGGTTTTTTGTTTGATGAAGTTACAAAAACTGATTTATGTTTTTTAGAATTTTGTAGAGTTGGAATATTTGAAGAATCGGGATAGTCATCGGGATAGTCGAAAGTATCATTTATTGCAGTAAAATTGTTAGAATCATTTAACAACAAATTAATTTCTTCAGAATTAGAAGTATATATTGAAGAGGTAAAGTATTCAAGATTAGGAGACGAATCAACATATTCAAGATTAGACAAATCAATGTATTCAAGATTAGAAGACGAAGCAACATATTCAAGATTACATGATGAAGATTCTAAGGGTATAGTGGAAATCGAATCAGATGTGCATGATGGCGAAGTAGAATATTCAAGATTAGGAGAAGTAAAATATTCAAAAGGACGTGGTGATGAAGAAAATTCATAAGCCACAATGGGAGCAGAGTTATGTTCTAGGATATTATCAGAAGTATTTTCTGATTCATATTGAAGTGTAAAAGAATTTTCTTGATCCATTTCGATGAGCTATTACTAATCACTGAGTTAATTTTATATACTTTTTCACATTAAAAAAAAATTCTGTCATTAACTTAATTTTCTATCAATAGCTAAATATTATACTTAAGGCTTTTTTTTATTTCTTTTTTCAGCCCTCTTTAAAATATACCTATTTAGCTTTATTAATTCCCTGTTTTTCATTTTAATTGTAACTATAGATAGTATTAATTACACACTTACAAATTCTGTTTTAGACAATTCGATATTATTAGATAAATAACTCTTGGGCTGCGTAGTTATAGGAATTGGTGATGGTGTCATCAAATTTTTTGCACTTTCATGCGAACACATTGTAAAATAGAAATCTATTCTTATTTAGATTAATGCTTTTGGGCTAGAAAGTCATAGGATATACGAGCTATGACTTGATTAGTGGGACCCAGGAATTTTTACAGAAAACGTTTTCTGGAATTCAATTTTCAAATAATTACTTATGTATAATAAACTTTTTAATTTATTAAATATCGAGCTGATTAAAATGCATTTCTGACCTGTGAATTCCACTAATAGAAAAGGAATAATCTTGTAAATTAATTAACCGATGTTTTTTGCAATGATTATATTATTTATGGAGTGTAAAAAAAAAAAATTCATTCTATCGATTGGTTTTTTCAGGATGCTTATATCGTCATTAATAAATAAAATTCAGAACCTATAACCGATATAATGCCAATTATGGAAAGGTGCCTTAATAATAACCGGTTAAGTCGACTTTACAAAAATTGACTTGGCCAAGTCAACTAACCATCTTGAGTTGATTTTTTAATATCAACTTGGCTAAGTCGACTAACTGACTTGAGTTGATTTTTTAACTATCAACTAGTATCACTTAGGGATGTTAAATTGCTTATAAAATGCTAAAACTGCTTAACACAATTTTCTTGTTAGTTTTATGATTTTTTATTTTTTTTTTTGTAAAATTACAGTATTAAAATTGTTTATAATAATTTAAAAAAATATATTTATTAAAAAAATAAGAATTTGGTTTAATTTGCAAATATTAATCATTTAATGACATTAAAGTACTGCTCAGAAGCATAATTGCTTATAAAATGCTTAAAAACAATTTCTTACCACAAATATTATTTTTAACTTTTTTTTGTAATTAGATTTATTGTTTATATTATTTTTAATCTAATTATTAATTAAAAAAATTAATTTGATTATCATTGTAGTTTAATAAATGATTTTAAATTTGTATTACATGAAGCATTTTAGAAGCATTTTAACATCTCTAGTATTACTAAGCTACAGTCTTAATAACGATAAACAAACAACAACACGACGAAGTTATAATATTCACGACTACCAAAACGATCACTCAACCGAACGGCGTTATTCATCATTTAAAAAAAAAAGTTAGTAATGAATAACCACAAAAACATAACAACAACGGAGCCAAGGTTCTAAATCAACGAACTCACCTTCTCACTGCCTTCCTACTGGCAACAAGGTCTGCCAAAAAACCTGCGCTCAAAGTCGACCACCACGAAATTGCACTAACCGTGAGTCCATGCCTACAACAGAATGTCAAAATCACACAACCAGAAACAGAGTCAGCAAGAATGGGCAGTCGAAAGGACCATAAATAACAAAGGGCGAAACCATGCCAATATGTTTTTTTTAAGTTTTTACAAAAAAAATTACAAATTTTTTAGCTATATTCGTAGGTACATAAAATGAAAATAATACTAATAAAAAGTTATCCAATTTGCTTAAAAATTTCATAGTAGGTGTATTTTGTTCTCTGAACAATTTTTTTTATTGCATAAAAATCGATTTACTTAGTATTATTTTGACTTTTCTATGTAACAACTATCTATGATCATATATAAAATTTTTAAAATACTCTACTAAATCACTTTTTTTATATAAATTATAATTTGTGCTTATATAGAGTTACTTTTATAAAGTTATAAAGTCACACCTTTTTATAATCATCATATTAGGGTGTGCCCAACTGTGTGATTATAGGGAAGGATGACTGTATATGTTTTTTTGTTGTTTTTTAATTCGAGCTATTTTTTTAATAACTTAAAAAAAAATCTTGGCTTGATATTTTGATTATATACTATATACTACTATTCTTCATAAGTATTACATCACTCAAATATCGATTAATAGAGTTATTAAATACTTTTGTAAAATATTATAAAATTTTTATAATTTCTATATGTACATTATAATAATAAAAAAATAAATATATTTAAACTATGTGGTTACTACTTAATAGAGATACTCTTAAAAAATAAAAATCAACTTGCGAAATTAAAAAAATTAATATAACAGAAGTTATTAAAGTTTGGCAAAGACGTTTTTTATTAATAATTTATTATAAATCAAGAATTTAAAACCAATTTCCAAAAAATGATATGTCTTGCTGATTAAACTGACACCCCAATAGATTTGATATGCGCATAAATGGAACCTAAAAAGCTTCTGAAATTCAATAGAAGTATGCGTGAACTTCGGATTTCTACTACTTTTGAACTAGTGCATCTACGTACGTACGTAGATAAAAAATATATGATTTTTGGGATTCATCTTAACATGCTCTATAACGTTATATAGCCGTCTTTTCATTTTTATTAGCACCTACTTTGTTTTTGGTAGCTAATTTTCGCTTTTAAATATTTAAAATTAAAAAAAATGACACCATAGCGTTATAGAGCATATCAAGAGGAATTCAAAAATTATATTTTTATCTGCATGGACGCAATGGTTCAAAAGTAGTAGGAATTCAAAGTTTACATATTTTATTTGAATTTCAGACTCTAAAAAAACTTGATTATATTAGTTGTCCTCGAATTATGAGAACAGCTGTAATAATCAAATGAACAAATCATTTACTCTGTGTGAAATTGATTATCATATATAGTCCAAATATAGAAACAATACTAATCCTATTTTCTTTTTTGAACATCATGTTATTTCTTTTCAGCCAATGATTTAACATTGAAGAGGGAAATCTTGATCATTTCAATGTTAATTTGCAAATAAAGGTGGCTGTAACTTTTCAATGTATGCTGGGAACTCTCTTTTCCTGGATACCATTTGGTGCCTCAGTCGATCGGAATCAGGTACAGTACCCTTCATATTTGGATAAGTCCTCATTCTGACCGGAGTTCTCTTGTTTGCTCCTAAAGGAAAAATGAATAGAAATACTTTTTTTTACAATTGTTTTCGTATGATTGAAATTTACTGTCAAAAAAAAAATAAAATAAAGTAAAATAAAACAAAAAAAATAAAGGGCGTTGAATTTTTTAATTCAAATTCATCACGTGACTTATTAATAATAATATTTGATTTGAACAAACATATAAACTTAAATTTGTATTTACATATGAATCCATATGATATTATTAATAATTAATTTACATAATATTAATATTTCAAAAATGAATTGAGGAAAAAACATTGAATTGAACGTTTTACATGATATATATATATTTACTTTTCCTTTCAACCATTAAAGAAAGCGAATCGTACACACCTAATCCAAATATATACCCTAATTTTCATTTATACTAAAAATAAACTACAAAAAGCGATACGATTTATAGTATTGATTCGCCTTTTGGATGTGTGATATGTATGATAATAAAATTGATACCTATACCTTTTGTCACCTCACTAATATTATATTACTAATATTATCATTATTAAATATTTTAAAATCATAAAAAAAATTATATTTTGATCTATATGGTTAAAAATATACCATATAAAAGAAAAGTGTCCGTTCGTTCACAGAAGAATTTAAAATTGGATATAATGCAAATTGCATTTTTTTTTTTTTTTTTATTTTACTTCTGTGTTTCGAAACGCCACTGAAAAAATAAATCATTAAACAAAGAGAATTAAGATTGAATATAATCATAGTGATCCAATATTACTCCTTGAACTGGTAATTCACAGTTAAAAGATTCAGGAGAACTCTCAAGAGAATTGTTAAAATTAATATCAAGTTCCGGAGTTGATAAATCACTATATTGAATACAGTCAATTTGAGGATTTCCACAAGTTTGATCTAAAAAATAGTAGGATTGTCCACAGTCCACAGGTTGTATTGATGTATATGTATTTTGTGATGGTACAGTTGGCATAGGGATTGTTGTAGTTGGAATATAATGGTATGGTAAATATGAAGAAGGTACTGTTACAGAAGGTAAAATAGTGCAATGATCGCGTTGATATTTATGATTGGGTTGTAATTCATTTGGGTTTTGAGTAAAGCAACCTCTTCGTCTATCCCAACCTGGAGAAGAAGACATAGATAGTTGCACATGAAGTTTTTCCACTTCTCTCGCAATGTCTTCATATTTACGTTTGACATGTTGTGGTTCTTTTTTCCAAGATTGTGCAGCCATACGTGATACTTCCCTCATGGAAAGCTTGAAGCCACGTAATTGGAGCTCTTTAGCATACTCATTACGATAGATCAGGAACTTATTTGTCGCTCTTGATAGCAACTCACCATTCTTATTTCTGCGTATGAGATCCATAGGATTTATTTCTGGAGGAAAAGGAACGTTGATATGTAAATTTTGGTCCGGAATGAGTGGACGGAGGGATTGTGCTGGTGAAGTAACGATGTCTGATTCATCAATAAAAATCCATTCTTGCTGAGAAGCAATACTAGGTTCAGAAACCATATCTAATCCTAGGTTATGATTGTACGATAATTTTTCGATCATTTCTTTAAGTTTTCCCACTTTTTTTTTTTCCTTATTTTCGTATTTGTTTTTATTTATTTAAAATATCATTTATTCAAGAAATATTCGTATAATAAATTTATATGCACAAGCGAACATAAAAGTTTGTTTTTTGATTAGAATTTCGAGTGCAATGAAAGATAAAGTGAAAATTTCTTCAACTTTATATATAGACAGATTAATAATAATTGTCATATGATGTTCAAAAATAATTTGGGTCCTTGCCTTGAAAATCACCTTCCGACATTTCCGATCGGACTAATTACCAGTTCTAGTGGTGTGAGCGCAATGCCGTAATTGGTCGTAATTTTTCGTATTTTTTTTTTTTTTTTTTTTTACAAAAACTCATACCTTGTGATCCAATGATCCGAATTGGATGATTTTGGTACATTCGATTCGACGAATCGGATAGTAACAAAACCATCCAATTTGGATTACTGGATCACGATATCGATATAATTAAGTTTTTTGTAAAAAAAAAAAATATATATATATATAATATATATATTTACGAAAATTTACGACAAATAACGGCATTGTACTCGCACCACTAATCAGTTCATGTTACATGTTAATCATCTTTTACCTTTATTGATTCAAAAGATTATTCAATAAACTATTGAATCAATAAAGAAAAGATGATTAACATGTAAATATAAACTGGTAATTAGTCCGGTCGGAAATGTCGGAGGGTGATTTTTCACATGTTCAGAAACATGCGTACAAGTCATAATGTGATATTATTGACCGTATCACGTATTCTAATGGACATTAAGTATATATCACTAAATATATATGAGTGACGGGAAGAGAAAACCTGTAAATCATGCTTTTGGAATATTTACTTTTAATAAAAACATCTTAAAGCCAAGTAATTAAACACTTAAAATTTTTAATATTATTCGAATCGTCTCAATAATTCAATATTTGTATTAAAAATAAATACTGTATTCAAAAATATGATTTACAGTTTTCTCTTCCCGTCACTCATATCACTAAATATATATCATTAAATATAATTTAAAGACAAACACAATATACAAATTTTTTAACAGTTAAATATTGGAGTTCACAAAGTAAAATTCAAAACTGACTAGTTACCAAAAATTTATCGCGAGATGTGTATGATAAAACAAAAAGTAACAAATGTAACAAATATTTAAAATAAACACAAAATCGAAACCTTTTTATCATTTTCTTCAAGTTCAATTTCTTCTCCCAAGAGGAATTGAATTCTTCAACTGTGAGAATCTTAACTAGATTAGTAAGATATATATTACATATATAACATATATATCTATATACGATATATACATCAATATATACGTATATATATATATATATATATCTGATATATATACACGTATGTATGCTATCTACGTTTTACACGTTTTACAATTCTTGAACCAATATATATGTATATACACGTATATATATATATATATATCGTATATATATATCGTATATATATATATGCTATCTCGTTTTACACGTTTTACAATTCTTGAACCAATATATATAATAAAACATAGCATCAAACGCGATGAGGCTGAAGAATATTCTACCAATCTAATTACAAATATTATTATATCGGCGCTACATATTTTGTTATATAAAATGAGAACTGACTATCTGTTTTTTAGAATTCATATGTGAAAAGTTCATTATAATGTTCTAAACCATTTTTAATAGATCTGATTCTGTGCGGAATTCCTTTCGTCGATAGTATGAATACAAATTTGTTAGGATCGTTACTTTCAGACGCAATTCATAGTCAAAATCCGTTATTACCGATTTTTTCCATGAATTTCGCGGTTTAACGGGATACTCATTTCTGGAATAGTACTCACGCATCAGACATCAGGCCATGAGTTATTTATAAATTGGCTTATCAAATTGTATTCCTACACTTTAGCTTTTGGGGATTTAGTCCAGGAATGAAACATTTACTTTTCGCAGCAATTAATTTAGCCAACTTTGCATGATATGTTGATGTCAGGCCTCGTTCCAAATATGCAGTGTACCTCTTTTTTAGAACCATTTAACATCGTTTGAAAATAAAAAAAACAAATGTATTTTTATGATGTTAATCGAATAATCATGTGATATTTGACTATAAATCATTGGTTATATGGACTGCAAGAGATTCCGAAAATGATGTTTTTCTCGTGAAAACAAGAACACGAGCAGAGTGATCGTATGATTGAATGAGTACAAATATGTAAATGTTTTACTATACCATATGATATGTATGGTCTGTGCACTTGGATCCGCGTGATATGATTTTCAACATATTTTACAGCACCTATTATTGTCCAAAGTTAGTTAAGATCATTATTTTTTTTTTTTATTTAACCAGGTTTGAATCCATAATGAAATATTTTTGGTCGAGAATGACATGATTTATGATTAGAGAACCAATAAAATTAAATGCTCACAAACTATCAAATTTTTATATCGGCATAATTTCTCTTTTTGGCTGTAATAACCAATTTGAAATTCGATTTCTTCTTATATATTTTTATAGGATATTTTTTGACATTTTTTGACTTTCAAAGGGTGCATTTATAAATAACTATTATAAAGCTAAAGACTACGTAAATGTTAAACAATAACTTTAGAACTCAATAAATTTAACTGTAAAGAATAAAATTTAATTATTAAATCACAGATAATATTAACGAAGGAACAACCTTTTATAATAAAATCTTTATGTAATTACAAATTTAGTGAATTAGATTACTCAATCAATTACATAAGTATCGTGCTAGGGACGTATATATGCGCGATCTTACTCAGTATAAAATATATGAAAGTAATACTAGTTGCACTTTTAATAAATAGTTTTATATTGGTTTGGTAATATATATATTCTAGAATATATCATATAATTTTTTTTTTATATTAAACAAGGGTTTCACTACTAAAGAGCTGGTTGTTTAAATTGAATACAGTAAGAGATGCTAAGTTGCACTTACTTAGTTTTTAATCGTCACATATTATAGCCTATATAGGTAAATATCGAAATGTGTGTGATTTTCGTAAACTAATAATGTAACAATTAAAACACATGCAGTGAGTGATAAGATGCATGGTGGTCATCTCTAATTATTGCAATTTGCAAATTGATTTATTTTTGATCAAAATGTGTCAATTGCGTTCATGGTTAACGTTCATGGTCAAAATTTTAATATGAATGTGTTATTTTTATAATTTTTGTTAGGCGTAGCTATACTCGGCGTTGATGATCATTACTAAATACAATATTTGGCCCATCAAATATAGGGATGACTAAAGTCATGTATCCACGTGATTTTGTGAAATTTTAGTTAAAATTATTGTCAGAGCCTGTTTAGCATTAGGGTCGGGGTTAAGGTTAGAACCAACATATAGGTAAAATTACCTTCCCGATTTGTTAAAAGATAGGTTTAGACTGCCGTTTTTATGTTCTTGCGTTTTTTTGTTTTTTGACTTCTTCAAGCTGATCCGTGTAAACAAATTTCGCGACTCCGGTTGGTTGATTTACACGAAAATGTCTCGTGGGTAGACGACCCAATTATAGGATTTTGTGTAATAAAAACTTAAAAAAAATAAAACCTTTAATAACCTAATTGCTAAGAAAAAGAACCAAATTGAGGAAGCCTAAAGCCAGATACATTATAAGATTATTCAGTTTTTTTGATTTTTTGATTGATACTGGGTTTGGATTAGATTAAGTGTAGAATAAGTAGTTTATATATAGCAAAATTACTTTTACTTAGATAGTTTTTTATGTTTTTACCTTTGATATTTTGTTGTATTTTGTTTAAATAGATCCGAATGCTTTAGCTAATCTTTCAAGTTAACAAAAAAAAGATCTTTAGAAGATTAATTTTTGTGTTGTAAAAATTTTATAAAAAATACAAATTTTAAAAAGCTATACTACAAAATTTTAGAAAATAACTTATAATTACCATAGGTGATTATCACCTATGATCTTACAATGCAAATCAAATAAACAAATAAACAATTTTATTAAAAAAAATTAAATCTCTTTAATGTTAGGGTAAGGGTAAAGGTTAGAAATTAGATTAGGGCTTTCTATATAGTAAATTTAGCAAAGAAATTTTATTTTGCATAAAGAAAATAGGTTCATAGACAAAATTTAGAAGCAATTTTAGCAATTTTTTAAAAAATTTTTTGTTTTATTTACACAAAATTGATTTACACATTACACTAATCCTGAATTTTAATTGGCAAATTAACTATTATTACCTGTAGTGTAAATTAGTAATTTTCAAATTTTTTTTTTTTTTTTTTTTTTTTTTTTTTTTTTTT
>QKWP01000121.1:377653-392720 GCA_003550325.1 Gigaspora rosea | reverse complement strand
TTTATAAGAAAAATCAAAAATTTCGAACGTTAGCACATATAAAACTTTTTTTTTTACTAATATAAATTTATCTTTACGTTTAAGAAATATATGTAAAATTTTATGCTAAATAACTTTTTCTAAGTTAAAAAGGTAGATTGTTTTAGTAAAAAAAAAGGTTTATATGTGCTAACTTTGGAAATTTTTGATTTTTCTTATAAAACGTTTTTTTTTACTAAGACAATCTATCTTTATGACTTAGAAAAAGTTGTTCAGAATAAAATTTTACGTTATATGGCATGCTATTTTATATAAATTTTACACTTTATTATGTAAAATTTTTAATTTTAAAAAAAAATTTTTTTTTGTCTATAAAATCGAGCGATTTGATTGGCCGAACCAGGGGTGCGACAAATTTATTTTCCCTTATTATTATTATTACTATTTTAAAGTAAGGTTTGCTCTTATCTTTATTAGTAAATTTGTAAAAAATACTTCTTGAAATTTTTAAAATAAATTATATAACTTATTCTAATTACAAATTAAAGTACAAAAATAGAACTCAAAGTATATATATTACATATTAGTGATATATATTTATCTGCAATCTAAACCTATAGTGCGTATATTCTAAAGACAGAAAATATTTTAAATGGCTATTACTTTTGTTTAAACAATTAATTTGCTAAAAACTTAATAGAATAGACTTAACAAATATAATAACGATTAAATTTTTTTAAATTTCAAGTATAAAAAAAGTTTTAACTTTATTAATTACTATTAGTGAATAGTATAAATTTGAAACATCACATAAGTCAACTATATATTTTAATTGGTTAAAAAATAGTTATACAAAAAGTTATACAAAATATAGCAATATAATTGATTTAAATTTTAAATTTTATTTTTATAAAATTTTGTGTAAAAAATCTTGCAATTTTATTGGTTTCAATCCAAAATTTTAGGAACAAATGCATATTTAAAAATTTAAACCAGATTTGTATAACCTACTATCTTTAAAGTATATACACTATACTAGAGTAATTAAAACTTGTTTAAATAATATTAGTAGGTATGCTATAAAGTATCTATTTACTGTTTCAAATATTAATTTTGTATAAAGTGTATTTTAATAAAGTGCATATATTATTGTCTAAATGTTGTTAATTTGATAAACCATATATACATATATATATATATATATCAACCAATCTAGTTTGGTCCCAAAATTAGCCAATCATAATTGAGAATTATTTGTCGTTAAAATTTATTATAGAGTAAGTTTTTTACAAAAGCGGTTTTTAAACTTACTTTGAATTCATAATTAAGTATATAGAATATTGCAATATCTACCTATTTAATTATTAGCTAAAAGTAAGTTAAAAAGGCTGTTTTTCTCAAAAATCACCTCCAAATTCACTTTTACCTATTATACAACTGATCAAACAATGACAAACTGACTGTTCACTGCCCAAAAATTCCCAAATGCTTCAACAACTAGTGATAGTGCTTTCGTTATAGCTTAGAATAGCTGGTTTTTTAGTATTTATTGCTTATTTATCACATATAAAGGCTAAAAAAATATTTTTAATAAATGTTATGTTTGTTATTCTTTACATCACTAAATGGCAAAAGTTCATATAATAGTTTATCGAAAAAAGACACTTAAAAATTAAATCAGTGGATATGATAGTATTAATTGTGACAGATTATAATGAAATCCAGATTAAAATGAAATGATAGTATAAAATCTCAAAAACTAAATTTTTTTGGGGTGTATTTTTTAGAGTTAGGGGTTTAGGGTTAGGGTTAGTTTTAAAAAAAATTATAATAAACAGTATTAATAGGTTTTAGAAGGCTAGCAGGTTAAGTATAGAATGTAGATTTCATTTTAAATTATGATCTGCAACATTAATTAATAATCCGCCTATCAACTGGAGAATAAATGAAATGCAGCGTGCTTCTATCTAAAATTTTTTCTTACTAAGTTAACGATACACATCCACTAATTGAAAGTTGTAGAGCTCGTCAAGGCACATCTGACAGTAGTTAGATCATCCAATTGGCCCAGTGGATGGTGAGATATCATCGAAAAACAATTGGTCAACTATATAAAAATCTGTGACAGAAATCATATATGAAAATCACTATAGATGAAATGTGGTATGCTTCTATCTAAAACTTTTTTCTTACTAAGTTAACGATATATGCCCACTAATTGAAAGTTGTAGAGCATGTTGAAATGCATCTAACAGTTGTTAGATTATTCAAATTGGACCATGAATAGCGAGATATTGTTGAAAAACGATTGGCTGACTATATAAAATCTTTATGTAAACAAGTATTGTTTACATAGAGATTATATAGTTAGCCAATTGTTTTTTAACGTATCCTGCCATCTACTGGGCCGATTTGGATGATCTAACCACTATTAGATGCGTCTCAATGAGCTCTACAACTTTCAATTAGTGGCATGTATCATTAACTTAGTAGTAGTGTTCCTCAAATTCAAATCAAATCAAATATTGGATCAATTTGAATTTGATCAAATCAAATTGACCCTAATTTGAATTTGATTTGATTCAAATATTTGAATTTGAATTTGATTTGAATTTGAATTTTTAATAGTAATTTTCAAATCAAATCAAATATTTGTCAAATCAAATCAAATTTGGCCATATTTGAATTTGATCAAATCAAATATAGTCAAATTTGAATTTGAATTTGATCAAATATTTGATTCAAATATTTGATCAAATCAAATTGTGGAACTCTACTTAGTAGGAAAAAGTATTAGGAAAAAGCACGCCACATTTCACCTATAGTGATTTTCATATATGATTTCTGTCATGGATTTTATATAGTTGGCCAATCATTTTTGACGATATCTCGCTATCCACAGGGCCAATTGGATGATTTAACCATTGTTAGATGCGTCTTGACTAGCTCTACAACTTTCAATTAGTGGACATGTATCATTAACTTAGTAAAAAAAATTTTAGATGAAAGCACGCCACATTTCGCCTATAGGATCACTCTCCAGTTGACAGGCGGATTATCAATTAATAAAATTATTATTATTTTTTTTTTAGCCTTAAGCAGCTACACTAATACTTTATTAAAATACTTGTATTTACTATTGTACCTACATAGTACTACCTAATAGCTAAGTTTAGCATTATCTGACCATTTCAGTTGGTAGCTAAGTACCCAGATACCTAAATGCGACCTGCCAAACACTCCGATACTAAATTGGAATTGAAATAGATAGCTTATTTAGCTACTTAAAGCCAAAATAAAAGGTCTTCCCCTTTTACGACAAGCTAGAAATTATCTTCCTATCTTCTTTTTTCCTTTAAGGCTTCAAGAAGGCTTGCCAATATTACTAGCTTTCCTTTGATCTTCCTTACCTAGCCTCTAGAACAAGGAGTATTAAATCCAGATAGATCCAGATTCATACGAACAACAAATATTTTTAGAAAACAAAAGGAAATATAAAAGGGGTACTACTACAAAACCTATACAAAATCCAAAATAAACAAATATAAAATAAAAGCAGACAAAAAGACAAAAAAAATAAAATAAAATTGATATTGTTCATAAGAACTAGTTTAAAAATTATATAAACTGAATAAAGCATTTAGCTTTACCAAAGTATTATATTTATATATAGTGAAGAAATGATAGAAAAATAACTAAAACTACTAAAACTATGCTGGTGCCAGAATGTGTCAGAAGAAACTTCATTTCGGTTCAGTTTTTATGTGTTCATATATCATTTATTATTGTACTAGACAAATCCAAAACGCACTCGTAACTTGATTCAATTTGGTAGGCATTGTTCCAATTCGGAAGGAGTAAACATTGCTGATCTTTTGAAGAAGTAAACTAGATTTCTCACTTTTTGGCGAAATTTCAAAAAGTTCCAAGAAGTAACAAGAAAAAGTCCAGGAAAGTACCAAATATAAAGGAGTTAGTAAGAGTTACACTGAATATAATAACACATCTCAAAACTAAACTCTAGGTCAGTGCCACTACTTCTTTGCTTGATAGTGCAAAGTCATAACTGAGAGTACTTTTTTATCAAGTCCATCAAAGATATTCCAGGCAGTGAAGAAGTTTTAAAAAAATTTTGTTTCTTTGAGAACATAAATTTATAATTTTATGTTTTTTAAAAAAATTTACTGTCCAATATAATAATTTTTTTAAAAATAAAATTTTTTAAAATGAAATGATATTTATAATAAATTCATTTATTGTAATTTTTAAAAGGATTAATATATTTGTATTCATGGTTACTGTAACCGTATTTTATAAAATTGTTAATAACTCAAACTTTTACTAGGGTAACCCCTGTTGTACTACTAACAAAAAATGCTTCTCTCGTGATTTTGTAGTAATTTTAACATTAACTCTAATCCTAACCCTAAACAATCACAATCTAACCCTAATCCTAACTTTAACATTACCCTAACCCTAACCCTAACTATATTACATCTGGGCTTAGTTATAGACCTGGCTACAAAAAATTTATTGTAACCTATGGTTACAAATATATTAACCCTTTTTAAAATATAAATACTGCATTAACTAGTAAATAAACTAAATTGAAAATAAGAAAAATTGGTTCAAAAATTATAAGCTTGTTGAAATTTTATTTTTTAGACAATTAAACAACCTGAATTTCTAACTTTGGTAAGTTCAATTTACTAATAGTTACTATATTAGTTTTATAGTAATTATTGTAAGAATTTTATTATTGTGTTTACAATAATAAATGTACATATAATATACTATTAGCTGTTTATATTCATGTGATACTAGTAGTGATGTTAATTCTACCAATTTGGCATATTCCTACCAGTATTTACCGGTAGGTGGTAGCTACCGGTAGCTACCACTACCGGTAGATCTACTAGTCACATGATAAATAAAATTTATTTGACAAATCATATACTTTTAGATATTTATAATGCATTATATAATTTTAAAATTTTATTCTATTATTTTACTGGTATCTACCCTGCATATAATTTACCTAACGGTATCTACCGTTATCTAACGGTAGATACCAGTGGTAGATTTCTACCAGTAGCTACCAACTCACATCACTAGATACTAGTAATGATTACTAGTAGCAATAAATAGCAAACTTCTTAATTTTATATATATCTTATGAGAACATAAATTATAAATTTTATGTTCTTAGTTTGTTCTCAAAAAAGAATATTATTTTTAAACATAGTGTTCTCAGATTTTTTTGAATGTTCTTGAGGACATTGAGAACATTAAATATTCTTCACTGTCCAGGTCCCTATTTTTTGTAGTGTTTCAGTTTCCCAATAGAGAGCCTCTTGTTCCAGTGTGTTTTTAGTAGAGCTAATTTCCTATTTTATGTATTAAATATACAGTTTTTGTAGGTCGGCCATCTTGAAAATTTTGTTATGAGGAATCATCAATGAGAGTTACAAATCTACTTGATAAAATTATTGAAGTTTTGAATAAAACAATTAGTATTATATATAACTTTTATAATTGTATATAGAGATATTATTCTTTAAAATGTAAGCAAATCCAGGCAAATTGGTTTAGAAAATTGCTTTAAATATGCTTATTATCTATTTTTTTAAAAATTTAAAATATTTAATTAAAATTTTTTTTGATAATAATTAAAAATTAGGATTATATTAATATTATATAATAAGTTATATGGCTTTTTAATAGTTTTTTTCTTTTTACGAGCTTGAATTTTTTGAGGATTTGAATTTTCAAGTTCGTTTAGTGGTTGTCGTCCTGAAAATGCTCTTTTCTGCCTTTTGTTAATCATTTTGCTCTACATTGTACGAAGGCTGCTTATTATAGTAGTATTTAATTTTATATTATAAAAAAAAAGTTTTTTTTTTTTTTTTTAAATGTTAAAGATGAGACCTTGCTTTTATCTTTATTAAATTTAATAGAAACTTTTTACAATACTGAAAGAAATTTCATTTTTTTTAAATCTAATGCTAAGAATAAAAACTCAGACATATATCTAAGTAAACCTAAATACTTATCTGCGGCCTAAACCTACCAGAGTGGCCAAGGCTCACCTAGATTTGTGTATATATAAGAATATCTGATGAAGGTGTAGAGAATTTGATCCATTTATATAACCAAGTTTCAATTTTTTGTAGTGAAATATCAAAGATGTGATTATGACTATCTTGTATATTTTTTGAAGAGTTGGATATAGAAAATGTACTAGAAAGAGAAGATGAAGCTTGGGAGTATAATGCTTGATTTTGAGATCTAGAAATGCAGTATGGGATCCAAATATTTGTATAAATTTGCTGATTGATATGAAGTAAGAGTGAAATAGTGAGAGAGCAGGCAGATTTAGAAGATGTAGTAAGTTCATATAGAGTAGAGATAATATCCAAAGGTATCAAACCAGATAAAGTAGAAAGCAAAGAAGGTTGGTTGGGAAGTTGATGAATTTGAAAGCTATTCAAGTTCATAATTTGAGTGTATAGATTCTCAGCAGCTAAATTAGTGATTTCAAGTTTGTTAGGACTTAGTATATGAGCTAAGGAGTCTTTTATAAGTTGGAATAAAGGTTCAGAGGTAGGACAAATAATCCAGTGTAAGGGTTCACTTGCTTGTTGGCAGAGGTGACAGGTATTAGGGTAAGATGGATTTCTTCGATGAAGAATATGTGGAGCAGGGAGATCATCTAAAAGTATTTTAATTCTAAAAGATTTGAGTGTTGAAGAGTAAAAACTATGTGAATAGTTTGAAATTTTTTGGTTATTATTAATATATAACCAGGTAGCATTCCAGTTAATATATTGTGATATTGGTAGCCATTGTTGAAAACGATTTTGAGAGGACCAGAGAGCAAGTATATGTGCATGGCAAATAGTTCTAACACAGTGACGGATAGGAAGTTCAATAGAAAAGTTATCAACAGAAAGAGTAAAATTGTGATTGTAAATGTTCTGTGAATCAAAAAGAAGGTATGGGGCAGTTTGATGACAGCGAGCTAGTTGATCAGCTTTGTTATTGAATTCATCATCTTGGTGTGCAATAACTTTATGAAAAGTAATATTAAGATTGTATGATCTAATAAAGTTTAATAAAGTATTCCAGATAGGCCAATAAGGTATATTAAAGGGTTTGGAGAGAGGCATAGTATGAATTAAGCTACTGTATTTGGATATTACAGATTGGGAATCTGTAAAGATTTGTATAGAACAGTTTCTAGGAGCAGTACTAATAGCTGATAAAACTGCTACTAGCTCAGCTTTAAAGGAACATGGCCAAAATTTGATTTGTGATTGGAAAGTATGTAAAATGTTCTGGTTATACAATTGTATCCAGCCAATACCCATAGAACACTGAGAATTGCCCAGATCAATAACAGAACCATCAGTATAAAATGTTAATTCTGTTAGATGACTATTGTAATGGCAAATTGATTGCAAGGTATCAAGTGCAGGGCTAGAGTGAAAGAAAGAAGGTATTTGTGCTGTTGGTATAAGAAGATTTGGTAATATTGGAATACTTGTTGGATTTCTTGCTGTAGTTGAAAAAATAAGGTCAAGGTAGTTGGCATTTAGGTTTACAGATTTGTCAGGATTAAGTCTTCCAAAAAATTTGGTGGCATGGCTTGTTGGAATAAGAATAGTACATTTGTTTGCAATAATGTTGGAATTGAGAGAGCAGCTAGAGCATGGAAATGTAATAATAGATGGTGTTGGGTATAATCGTGTAAATTGTGGCTGAATATTGCACTGCCAATGTGTGATAAGAGTATAATCTGAAGTACTAGATTGGCGACGTGCCTTGCCAATAACTATTTGATTATCAAATAGAGTAATGAGCCAAGGTTTAGTATATTTAGAGAAGTGTCCAGTAGTATAGCTGTAGTAGTTAGTTTGCGGTAAATTGAAGTGTGGGTAAATAGTACGTTCATATGCATGGCTTGTTGTTTGGTCTTCCAAAAAGGTAAACCACAAGGGAATTTTGCCTTTTGGAATTTTGTTAAGTCTGGGTGAAATATGTTTCCAGTCAAGCAAACATGAGTTGTCAAAGGAGGTGAGTTGATCGAGAAATAGAAGATGATGATGTCTAATTTGTTTTTTGAAGGTAGAATATTTAGAATGTGAAAATAGTATAGATTCAAGAGAAATTGATCCCTCTTTGATAGTAAATGGAATATTAAAGTTAGGATTAGAATTAATAGTCCATCCCAGATGTTTAAAAAGTTGAATAATTTTGGAATTAGTTGTATAGCAGTTAGGGCCATCTATAGTAGGATTAGGATGCGAAAAGATTATAAGAAAAAAGTTTAAGTTGCTTATAAGTTAAAAATAGATAAATTTAAAAAAATTTTTTAGCCAAAAAAATTATTTACTAATTCTTGATGAACTTTATAAATATTAGCTCTAGACCTTGTTTTTAATACATATTTTAGTTTATAAAATGTAGTGTTCTACACAAATCGGATCGGACAGATATTTTAAAAGATCTGGATCTGACCCAAAAACTGAATCGAATCTATGTTCAAATCTGAATTCGAAGCCAAAGATCCAAATCCAGATCTGGATCTGATATAGTTACACAACTAACATGATATAATTAGTTAATCTTATGACCTATTTACAATCTATTAACCGGGTAAACACATGCAGTCATTCACAGGAGGTATAAAAAACATTTACTATTATTAATTTATAAGTTTAAAATCAGTGTAAAGTTCATAATTATTTAATTCATGAGTATAAAAATATTTTATTAACTGTGAAATTAAATAATTTTGCAAAAATACTTCGTTACCACTATACAATTAATTCATCCGCATTATAAAGTCATTAAAATAAGCATAACAAAACAAAATTATAAATGCTTATTTAATATTATAATACATAAAATTATTTCATTCGAATTAATTTTAAAATTAAAGTTAATAAAGCAAGTTCGCATATCAAATTCATAAGATTTATCATTGCGTTTATGATGATGGCTTATATTAACCAATCAGAGTCTACAAAATACAACTAATCAGCATGAACAGATCCAAATGGATTCAAATGGATCATCAGATTGGATCCTCTGGATTTGGTAGATCTTATAAATCATGGATCTGATTCGATCTAAAGCGTTGGATCCAAATCGGATCCAAATCTCGGATCAGATCTTGCAAAACACTAATAAAAAGGATTACAACCTTTATTATTGAGGATCCTGGACATTTCTAATATAGGTCATAATTGGATTTTGGCCAATTTTGATATAATTTGCTAAAAACAACAAAACTATATTTACTTAAATAATTTCTGATCCAGTAATCAAAATTGAATAAACTTTTTTTTTGTTAGATGCACCTCACTAAGAGCTTCATTTTTAAAAAAACTTCATTCAAATAGGACTACTAAATGCCAAAATAATTGCCAAAAACTGTTTTTTGCTTCTCAAATTTCAGGCATTTTTGCTAAAAAATAAAGTATAACCTCTGTACTAGATATCTGGGGTCCTTATTATTGCAACTTTTGTGATTTACTTATAAAGCTTAAGACTTTATTAGAAGTAAAAAATTTTTTTATAAACAGAAACATATAAAAATTTAAAAAAAATTTTATAGTTAAAATTTTAAATAAAAACTTTAAACTTTTATTGCTTTAATAATTTTAAAAAACTTTTATAATAAGGTTTATAAAATATATTTTAAAAAAATATTTTACAACAAATGACTAAGACTCTTAGGGATAGGGTTCACTAATCTGGCTGCCAAAGCACCAGAAGAAAAGAACCTATGCTATAGAAGTAGAAACCAAGAAAAGAAAAACTATGGTATCTAACAGCTAAAGCCAAATAAATTAACCCTTCTGGGCCAACTGAATTGGAAATTTGGGATATATTAGTATAAGAACTAATAGAATGGTGAAAGTGAGTACTAGGGTTGGAGCAAAACATACAAGGGCAAAAGTAGATAATGTGACAGATCATAATAAAATCCAGATTAAAATAAAATGGTAATATAAAATCTCAAAAACTAAATTTTTTTGGGGTACATTTTTTAGAGTTAGGGGTTTAGGGTTAGGGTTAGTTTTAAAAAAAAATTATAATAAACAAGTATTAATAGGTTTTAGAAGGCTAGCAGGTTAAGTATAAAATGTAGATTTCATTTTAAATTATAATCTGTGACAAGTAATAGTAGCGGTTCAAGTAAATTCTTAACCACAAGTATAAACCTTAGTGATTATATAAGTTACTAAAAAGTAGTTAATATCTGTATGGAACAAAGAATGCTCTACCAAGTGTTTTGTAAGGATAAAGTAGTTCTAAGGGGATATTTGTTGATAGCATTCAGAACTGATTTTGACTGACTAATGTAATGTAGGGCAGTACTAGTAAAACAAATAGGATTGGCAGGAGGAAAATAATTTTTTAGTTGGGTTGCAGGATTGTTGCAGGTATGGTAGCTAGTGCAGAACCTTCAGGCTAGCAATGGTACCCAGATAGAAATTACTTAGGTTAGGGAGCTGTTGTAAATCAGGTGATTTTCATCTCTTAAAGGGCTACCCCCACCCACCCACACCTGACACCTTATTAGCCAATCAAATTGCACAAAAAATTTATATATTAATTAATAAAAAACTTTAATATTATGTACTTTTGATCTACCAAACCATTTTAGATGATTTAACTACCCAAATGATCCTCTCAAAGAGAGGATTCTAACAAGCCCAAAACTATTAAAGTCCAATTACTAGGTCATAAGATCAATCTAAATTTATATAATATTATATAGTATATTAAAATATTATATAATATTTATAGTAATACAAATCTATATTGATATTACGATCTAGTATTGGAATTTAATGATTTTAGATTTATTAGAATCCTCTCTTTGAGAGGATCATTTTGGTAGTTAAATTATCTAAATTGGTCCAGTAGATCAAAACTTATTTAATATTAAATTTATATAAATTTATAATTTTAATTAAAAAATTTTTTATAATTTTGGCCAGAATTTGATAATTCCAGCCAGAATTACACCTGATACATTGGCTAACCTACCCACTCACCAAAAAATCACCTGATTTCTGTCAGCTCCCTTATCTGCAAATAGTTAGATATTTGGGAATGATACTGTACAAAACTATATATTTTTAGATTAACCAAACTAAAACTGTTTCAGATATGACATTCTTGGCCAAATCTTGCCTAAAGATCCGAAACTATACCAATATCCCGAAACTATACCAATACTCCAAAAACTGGCCTGCTAATAAATTCCAATTAAATACATATATGAATTTGCATTAATATACTATATATATGCTAAATTAGATTCTATAGTAAGCATTAACTTAATTCCTTAGCCTTTAACATTAAGGCTCTATCCTTAAATTTTTGTTTCTTATATTTAGTTTATTTACAAAATCATATCTATTTAAATTTTAAATGGATAGCAGGTTGCGCATAGTGATACCACCGAAATTGATTTCTGAAAAAGGCCTATTTCGTCTTCATTAGAGAAAATTAAAATTTTTTATAAGAAAGAGCAAATAAAATTTATATAGTTATGTTCTTTATAATTTCATCTATTCAAAAAAAGTATCAAATAATTTCATCTTTTAAGTAAAATAGACCAAAAACAATTTCGTCTTCAAATTTTAATTTCAGTTTTAGAACCTGAAATGCTTTTGTCTTCATGTATAGTTACGCATATATGCAATGGTAGGAATAAAAAGTAACTTTTCAGTTATTTCCATAATAAGAAGTAACCAAAAATTTACATTTTATTCCCACTATTGTCATATATGCTTATACCCACAAGACTTACCCTCTATTGCCCAATCTTTTACCTGTAAAAGATCCAGCTGCTCCAATCTTATACCTGTAAAAGATCTATCTGCCCCACTCTTCCATCTGTAAAGATCTATTTTCCTATCTATACATCTATTAGGGGGCTTCCAGAAATCAGCTGATTTCAGAGGGAGTAGGTGGGTCAGTTGAAGTATTAGGTATAATTCCGGCCAAAATTTTATAATTCTAGCCAAAGTTACAAAAATTTTTTTTTTTTTTTTGTTTAGGACTTTGGCAGTCTTGCCGAATTTTTATAGATTTTATTACTAAAAATTTCTTTTTAATACATTACAATCAAACAGATTTTGACCTCATCCGGCTACAAATAAAATTTGCGCCCAGATGCAACCAGTCGCATCGACTTACGTATAAGCCAAAAAAAAATTGTTAGCTATAGTTACAAACCAACTATGCTTCATAACCTACTCCTTCAAAAACTCCTTCTCTGAGCTTCTCATAAAGAAGAATAAAAACAAGGAGAAGATTAAAATAGGGGGACAAAACTAAATACCCAACAAAATTAACCAAAAACCAAAACTATATATCCAAGAAAAAGAATAAAACAAAAACGAAAAACCAAAGAAAAAGCAAAGAAAAAATAGACTATGAAGGTGTTATTAACTACACTAGACTATAAAAATTATATAATACTGTATAGACTATATCTACCAAAGTGTTATATATACAGAAAGGAACAAAAAACTACGTCTCAAAACCTGTGACCAAGTAAGAAATTTTTCACGTGCCCTCCAAGATTCCATAATACATCATTCATTGTTTATTTGATAACCAAACTCACTTGTGACGGCGCCAGTTCTGGTCTGGGAACACACACCCAATTTGGAAGGAGTAAACACTGCCGATCTTTTGGAGGGGTAAGCTAGAATGACTACTTTTGGCAAAAATTTTAAAAAATCCAAAGAGCTGAAAGACGACGCTTGAAACAAACTTGAAGGAAAGTATAAAAAGATAAAACTTATTTTCTTGTTGTTCACTACTGTTTTATCACAAAAAACTTCGTTGATGAAGACACTATATTTATATCTCCACCAAAATTTTCTGTACAAGGGTGCCACCTCCTGCCAGTTATTTTGTAAAAGAACGCTTCTGGCTTGCATGCCGAATATACAAAGGAGTCCTGGAAGAGAGAGCCGTTGACCTTTATAAAAACCGTATTTTTGTGTTATCCTACTATACATAACGTATAGACAACTCTCCAACAAGAAACTTTTTGTTTTTTCTTCTGTTGAAAATTTGGACCAAGTAATCATCGGGAAAGTTACAAAATTATTTTTGATCAAAATTATAGATTTATTAACAATATTTAATAATTAATAGCTTTTAATTTACTGGATCAAATTTAATGATTTAACTACCAAAATGATTCTCTCAATGAAAGGATTCTAGCAAGCCAAAATCATTAAAATCTAATCACTGGATCCTAAGATCATAATAGATATATATTACTATAAAAGTTTTATAATTTATTAAAAAATTATAAACCATTTATAGTCCTTTTTGACGATTACTTAAACCAAAATTTTTACTAACAGAAAAACAAATTTTTTGTTGGAGAGTCATAACCTGTATAGTGGTTTGTTTAGAGGTTAACGTTTTTTCTGTGGGACTCTTCTAAAAGGATGCTTGGAAGCCAAGAGCGTTATTATACAAGATAACTGGCAGAAGGTGCTCTTGTATAAAAAATCTTGGTGTGGTGTGGGTGGTAAAGGCCAACTTCGTTGACGAAGCTATCTGGTCATTACTTCAAAGAAAAACACAGAGGAAACAACAAATCATACGTTTTTCTTGAGCCGCACTCTCTTATCTGAGCAAGTGGTCTCTTTTTTTACTTTTTTTTGCTTCCTTGCTATTCTTCCAAAATTTCTCGAAAAAAGTGTGGATTTGGCTTACCCTCACCAAAAGATTAGCATTGTTTACTTTTCAAATTCAGACAGGCTAGTAGATTGCAACACGTGTTTTAGATATGGCGCTAGTAGATATGACCAGATGTTTGGAAGGCCGAAAAGAAATTGAATGTTAAATTAGTTTTACAATAGAGATATACAAATGTTGTATTTGTTATAATTTTTCTTGTACCTGGCACAGGTTATAATAGTGTGTTTATTATAGATTGTTTTTCTTCTTTTTCTTTCTTTTTTGTATTTTGTAGTATTTGCTTTTTTTTGTGGTTTTCGTATAGGTATTTCCACTTTTTTTAAAACTTCCTTTTTTTTTCCTTGATCATAAAGTTTTTTCATATAGTAGTTAAAAGTTTTTCTTTTTACTTGGGAAGTTAAGGGAAGAAGATTTAGAATTAAGAAAGAAGGTGGCAATCATAATAAGCAGGATGTAAAAGCCTTCTGGTGATATATTAAGTTTTTCGGTTGCAGGAAAAATTAGTATGGAGGAAAAGTTTACTATAGCAGATCGAACATGGGTAATTTGGACTTTTGTCGCAAAGAGCTGGGTTAGCTGATACTTGTAAATTAGGCGTGATCAATTGATCACTTGTTATACCTGCATGAAATAGATATAAAATAGAATAAGAGTATAATAAACCAACAAAATATTGGCATGATTGCTGAATGTTAAAAAAAAATAAACCATTTATAGTAACACAAATTTATTCTGATCTCTGGATTCTGTAATTGGATTTTTATGATTTTGGGCTTGCTAGAATCCTCTCATTGAGCTGATCATTTTGGTAGTTAAATTATCGAAATTGGCCTAGTAGATCAAAAGTTATTAACAATTGAAAATTGATTTTTAATTGTTAATAACTTTTGATCTACTGGGCCAATTTCGATGATTTAACTACCAAAACGATCAGCTCAATGAGAGGATTCTAACAAGTCCAAAATAATAAAAATCCAATCACAGAATCCAGAGATCAGAATAAATTTGTGTTACTATAAATAGTTTATAATTTTTTAATAAATTATAAAACTTCTATAGTAACACAAATCTATTTCGATCTTAGGATCTAGTGATTAGATTTTAATGATTTTGGGCTTGCTAGAATCCTCTCATTGTGAGGATCATTTTGGTAGTTAAATCATCAAAATTGATCAAAAGTTATTTACTATTAAATATTATATCTAACTTTTTAATAATCGTAAAATCTGATTGGCTGATTGGGTATCAGGTGGGGGTAGGTGGGGTATAGTGAGATGGGCTTATAGTAAAAAAAAAATCAGCTGATTTCTGGAAGTCCCCTTATCTATCCAATTAA
>QKWP01000121.1:350817-377609 GCA_003550325.1 Gigaspora rosea | reverse complement strand
AGTGATTAGATTTTAATAATTTTGGGCTTGCTAGAATCCTCTCATTGTGAGGATCATTTTGGTAGTTAAATCATCAAAATTGATCAAAAGTTATTTACTATTAAATATTATATCTAACTTTTTAATAATCGTAAAATCTGATTGGCTGATTGGGTATCAGGTGGGGGTAGGTGGGGTATAGTGAGATGGGCTTATAGTAAAAAAAAAATCAGCTGATTTCTGGAAGTCCCCTTATCTATCCAATTAACCCTTATCCTCTCATAAAAAACCTATCCCCAAAGAAAAAATATCAAAAAAAAACAAACAAATAAATAAAATATAAATAATAGTACAAAATATTAAAATAATTTAAAAACTAAAAATAATGATAAAAAAGAATTTAAATAAAAATATATAGTTTTTTTTAAAAAAAAACCTTGGTTCCATAGCATAGCGGTTATGCTCCAAGGTAAATCGCAAGGTTGCCAATTCAAATTAAAGTAGTGGCAATTTGTAAAAAAGTTGGCTGAGCTAGACTAAATTAGAGAACTGAAACACCACAGGATACAGAGACCCAGGACATCAATCAATAGACTTAATTCCTAGAATAGGTAGTGATTTGCAAATCAAAGCTATGGTAATGAGAGCTGTGCCAAAACCTCAATTTGGAATAACCGAAGCCACAAGACGTAATATGAGGTCTAAGTCTGAATATTACAAGATACTATATAAACTCATGGCATAGCAGTTCGAAAAGTGACTGTGAAACTACTATGACAGTCGGTGTGACAGGTCGCTTCTGGGCGGTATAAAAAGCAAGCTGAGGAACAATCAGTGAACATAAAAATGATAACTATGGTCATCATAAATTACCAAGAAAGTGATACCGGCAAGACTGTCAAAGGAGGAAAAAAACAAAAAAAAATAAAAATAAAAAAATTAAAAGAAAATAACTAATAATCACAGGTAATTATCACCTGTAATCTACAATGCATAAAAAAATAAACAAAACAAACAACTTTTATTAAATAAAAATTAAAATTTCTTTAATATTAGAGTAAGGGTAAAGGTTAGAGATTAGAGTAGGCTTTGTATATAGTAAAATTTAGCAAGGAATTTTTTTTTTGCATAAAAAAATGTAGGTTCATAGACAAAATTTTAGGTTAGAAGCAATTTTAGCAATTTTTTAAAAAATTTTTTGTTTTTGTTACACAAAATTGATTTACATGTTACACCTGATCCTGAATTTTAATTGGCAAATTAACTACAGATGATAATCATCTGTGGTGCAAATTAGTAATTTCCAAATTAAAATAAAAAATAAAAGTTTAAAATAAGTTAAAATAAAGAAAATGTTAAAATAAAAAAATGTTAAAAAAAAAATGTTAAAATAAAAAAAAAGTTAAAATAAAAAAAAAAAGTTAAAATAAATAAAAAGAACTTTACTAAAAAGTGCACTGTGCACTTTGTGCTTCCTATTTTTTATATCTCAAAATTTTACTAGGATAACACCTACTGCACTTCTAACAAAAAATGATCCTCACACAATTTTGTATTAATTTTGATTTAATTCTAACTCTAACCCAACTTCAGCCAAAATTATTACTGTACATTAGAAAGCACTGGAGCACAGAGTGCACAGGTGCACTTTTTAGATTATTTCAAAGTTAAATAAAAAAAAAGTTAAAATAAAAAAAAAGGTAAAAATAAATAAACAAAGCGAAAAAAAGAAAAAAAATTATAAAAAAAATAATTAAATAATAAAATAATAAAAATATTAAATAAACTGAAAAAAATAAAACCAAAATAATAAAAAAAATAACCTATAAATCAAAAATTAAATAAAATTAAAAAACGAAAATAACTAATAATCACCATAGGTAATTATTATTTGTGATCTACAATACATAAAAAAATAAACAAAACAAACAACTTTTATTAAATAAAAATTAAATCTCTTTAATATTAGGATAAGAGTAAAGGTTAGGGATTAGGTAGGATTTTATATATAGTAAAATTTAGCGAGAATTTTTTTTTTTGTATAAAAAAAAGTAGTTTCATAGACAAAAATTTTAGATTTTTAGCAATTTTTTAAAAAATTTTTTGTTTTTGTTACACACAAATTAATCTATATATTACATTTGATTCTGATCACCTGTGGTGTAAATTAGTAATTTCCTTAAAAAAAATTAAATAAAATTAAAAAAAATTAAATAAAATTAAAAAAAAATTAAATAAAATTAAAAAAAAATTAAATAAAATTAAATAAAAATAAAAAAAATTAAGTAAAAATAAAAAAAATTTAAAAAAATTAAACAAACGATAAAATTTAAAAAAATTAAACCAAAAAAATTTAAAAAATTAAACAAAAAAAAAATTAAAATAAAAAAAAATTAAGGGATTATATATATGTACCCTAGGTACACTGTACCTGTATCACGTGACTAATAAATTACATTAATAATACGTATATAATATAATATAATGTAACATTGCATATATAAACTATAATAAAACAATTATTTATTTATTTATTAATATATTTATTTATGTGATATTTATCTTTAACCAAACCCAATTCCATTTTGTCCATGTTTTATAAACCAACCGATTACTAACTCTAAACCTATGACTAACAAAAAACCACTTCTAACCACCCGATCCCTAACTCTAACCTTAACCCTATATCTAACTAAAAACCAAACCCTAAACCTATTCTAAAGCTCATTTCTGTCCGCCCACCCTATAAAAAAAATCCATCCGGATAGCACGTATTTCTACGGAAAGACACGGTGGTATATAGAACAGGCAAAGAAACGGGTTTGCACAACTAAAATGAACGAATTGGTCTGTCTGCCGGATATTTTGACCTGTCCAAAATTCACGGGTTTTTGTTCACATGCAAATATTCTTACAAAACTCTAAACAAGAATGAATTTGATTCAGTTAAAGTACAATATAATTGCGAAGGGGTGGTAACAAACGTGCCTATAGTAAAATTTTGCAAGGAATTTTTTTTGTTAGGAATTAAAGAGCATTTCTATAAACGAGATTTTGAGGTACAAATGATTTTAAAAAAAGTCGTTTGTTTTAAATTTTTGCGTTACACCTGATTTAGCGATTTTAATAGCATACGAGATAAACGTGCCATGTAATACGTGTACTTCCAACTAACGAGCCTATATGTGTTACTCTGAATACGTGCCACTCCGTATAAAAATCTGATACGTATTCCATATAGCGTACATATACGTGCCACAGTACACGTACCATTACGGTGCTAAACGTAGCACCGCACAGACATTTTTTTCATAGGGTCTAGTCTTATTCATATTAATAAGTTCAAATTCACATAAATACTTACAGTAGTAATACCCTTCAACATATTTCGTTTGCATTGTGTGCCGATATAAAAAATCGGTTATTAGTTATTGGAATCAAAAACAGAAAAACAAGATCAAACTCAAAAACCTGAAGACTTACCAGAACTAATATTCTAAAGATCGTTTCGTCGAATGATTCAGATATTCAATCACTACAGAATATTCTTCAGATCATTTGTCCATTAATCGTTTCATTCAGTATGTCTGAAGTTGACATCCGCCTGAATTGCAATTTCAGGTGCTTGAAGTTGCACCTGACTGAAATTAGCTCCTGAAATCAGATAATCTAGCTAACAGTTTTAGGCAGGTGTAATTTCAAGCACCTGAAATTGTAACTTCTAGTCGGGTACCAACTTTAGACATGACATAATACTACCCGCTAGCTCTTTCCTCTTTCTGATACAATCTTGTTATTGGTAGAAAGTTCGTTTAAACTTCATCAATAACCAACAACACAACAACGAAATCCTGCAGTAATGAACTTCATATCCAGGCAACACAAAAACGAAAAACGACACGTAGAACTACAAACTTTCACGGACTAAACTCGACAGAACAAGCAAAATCTACATCCTCAAAAATGTAAAAACAACACAAAATTACGCCGATAAAAAGCAACGATATGTCACTACCATAAGCAACGAAATCAACTTCCACAGATGATGACGGCACCTACACAATGACGCGGAACCACCCATACGACGAAATCCACAAACCCAAAAACACCTAAACAGCGACGACACCTACACGATGATACGAAGCGACTATGAAACCGGCAATTCCAGTGGCGTCACACATTCATAAACACCTAAGGTAACAAAAAGGTTAGCTAGCAAAAAAAAACAACAATGATCAAATGATCATTATTTATATATCCCGTGATTGTTACATTACACGGGATCTAGGGTACAAAAATTTTAATATACCCTACGGGTACATCTATATTAATTCAAAAATTAAATGAAAAATTAGACAAAAAAAATTAAAAAAAAGTGAAAACAACAGACAAAATCGGTAAATATACTAGAGCTTAAGTGCCAGAACTATTTATATACATATATATGTGTATGCATATATCATTAATTATACTCAATTTATTAATTGAGTATGTATTGAACAATTATCGATCCCTGTGATTTTCTATTTTGGAATAACCTGATCCTTGTGACGCTGTATTATACGACTCTGGATTTTTAATTTTCAACTGCATCTCTTGCCAGCAGAATTTAAATTTGGAACCCAATCGAAGCCAGTTTGACATTTTATAACATGCGACCAGAACCCCGAACATCTCTCATATAGATATATTTGGATTTTACCAATTTTGGCCCAATTTGCTAAAAATACAAATCTATTTTTTTTTAAATAGTCTTTGATTCAGTGATCAGAATTGAATGAACTGTTTTTTGTTAGATGTGCCTTATGAGAGCTTCATTTTAAAAAAAAGTTCATTCAAATTGGACTACTTGATGCCAAGATAATTGGCAAAAACTGTTTTTTTTATTTCTCAAATTTTAGAGGTTTTTGCTGAAAACTTAAAATATGATCTCTATACTAGCTGTTCAGGGTCTTCATGATCCCGAATTGAGCTATAGACCCAACCCAAGTTAAAGAAGAATTATTAGTATTTAGCAATACAAGTATTCAACTAAAATAAAAAACTGAAGACCGACAATACTCAACAAAACCCACCACTCTAAAAGACCTAAACCAAATTTTTCTATGCCTTGATCAATGCCTCCTATTTTGGATCCTTTGGCCTTAATTTTATTGTACTTGATTGTTAAAAGTAAATTGTTTTATAAGCATTAGGTGTTAAATTTTTTTCAGTAACAGTAAATTAGCCTCTCACAATGTATAAATGTATAGTATTATTAAATGAGCATGTTTATTAGTAATTGTCACATATTTTTATTATACAACATTTTAAGATTAACACTACATAATTCAATATGTGACCATTTATATTCTAAAATTTTACCTTTAAGTATTATACTATCCTGCTAAATAGCTATAAATATTATTTCTGATTCATCTTTTTTAACCTTTTGCAAATGAATCAACCTATTATATGGAATCCATTCAACTGTTTTTCATATTTTGCAACATTGAGTTGATATTTTTTAATATATTCATTAATATTTTTGTTTTCACTTGTTCATCCTTTAGTTGCATCTTGAGAATCATATCGTTAACACCAAGTTGGAGAGGTATAAAATTGTTTGCATTTTGTGCATTTTCCATAAAAATTATATCTTTAAAATTAAATATTAATTTAATAAAATTGTATTGACTCATTTATAGTTAATTATATTTCAACAAAAGATCAAAATATATATAGTATATATTAGTAGCACTTTGCTGTCTAATATTAATAAACTTTCCTATTTACTTAATATTTGTATAAATATTAAATAATATGTATTTGTTAAACGTTTATATGGTACAATAAGATTTCAAGCAAAAATTAAAATATGCTATTAATAAAAGTTTTCAAAACCACTATCAATTTTACCAAAATTGGGTAATATACTCTATTTATAGTAATAAAATCTTTAGTGGTTATACTATTTTAAAGATTTGACCCGGAAGATTAGCTCTTCTAGCTAAGTTTATAAGCAGTACCAACTTTGTCTTGAGTTTATTAATTCTTGTGCATGCCGCAGCCTTATAGGTATTGAATAATTTTTGCACTTCTAACCAATTTGAACATGACCCAATTCCTATCATAAGGTTGTTTGCATATGCTACCATTTTAAAGAAAATATTGTGTACTGGAATGCCTTTAATTTTATTGTCAAGTGCAATCAGAAAAGGTTCAAAGGCGAGGATATAGAAAAGCGAAAAAGAGGATCGCTCTGCCAAACTCCTCTTTTAACTTTAAATAGCTCTGAAAAATGACCAGATTCGAAATATGTGTTTCTTGGTTTGAAAATAAGTTTCTGACTAAGCTTCTAAAACCTTGACAAAAATTCATCTTTCTAAGAACAACTTGCAAAAAACTAAAGTCAATGCAGTCAAATGCTTTTTGTTGATCCACAAATATCATCCAATGTTGTTTTGCAATGTCCTTTTGATTTCTCATTGTAGTTAGAACATTTAAAGCTATATCGAAGATAGAGTGTTGTATGACAAATCCTTGTTGGTGTGATGGTACTATAAAATTGCATATTTCATTTAAGCGTGATGGCATAATCTTTATAAAGATTTTGCATCATAGTTTACTAGTAACATTGGTTTCCAATTGTCTATATTAGTTCGATATGTTAGTTTTTTTGGAATTAGAGTAATCAAATTTTTATACTATGAGTCTGGCAAAACTCCTGTTTTCAAACTTGATTGAAAATAACTGTAAGAATAGGCACAATGGTGTCTTCCAAGAGCTCATAAAAATTGTATATAAGCCTATTGAGCCCTAGGAACTTATTGTTGGGAAGATTTCTAATAATAGCTGCAACTCCATCTTGCTTAATAGTTTGCATCAGAGCTAGGTTTTCTGATTCTAAAACCAAAAAAAAGTCCTTTGTGATTAAATTGGTAGCCTCAAGATCAATTTCTTCTTTTTGGTAGATTTTTGTATATTGTCCTTTAATGAAACTTAATATATCCTTCTCTTGAGTTGTTGATTGTGAAGGCAAACAAAAAATCTGTGCCAGGTTTTGTTGATCATTTATCACATGATCTACATCAGGCATATACTCTACATATTTGTATAACAAATTTTATATAAATGTATTCAAGCTAGAAATAAATTAGTTGTACTTTAACAAAATAATAGCCTGTTTATAAAAAATAATTTTTTTTAAATATATATATTAAATAATTTAACATAATAAAAATACTATTTAAAAAATCCTACTTATTTTCAAAATACGTCATTTATTTGTTAATTATGAAATCCCCTATTAAAAAATAAAACGCAGGGCTTGTACTCAGGTCATATATCTTATCAGCCATTGCAATAGGTAACCTTGAAAAATATCGAAATAAAATAGAAGTTGAAAAATATGAACATAAAGCATTCAAATATTACCAGAAATCTGTGGAGTTGGGTAATGCCTTTGTGATGAATAAAGTTGAAAATTGCTATTATAAAGGAATTGGAGTTGAAAAGGAAAAGCATAAAGCATTCAAATATTATCAAAAATCTGCAGAAATGGGTAATGCCATTGTGATGAATAATGTTGGAAATTGCTATTATAAAGGAATTGAAGTTGAAAAGGATGAGCATAAGGCATTCGAATATTACTAGAAATCTGCAGAGATGGGACACATAATGGAATTGGAGTTAAAAAGAATAAGCATAAGGCATTTATTTGTTATCAAAAATCTGCAAAAATAGGTGATGCCAGTGGAATATATAATATTGGATGTTGCTATCAGAATAAAATTGGAGTTGAAAAAGATTAGCATAGGCATTCATTTATTATCAAAAATCTGCGAAGATAGGTAATGCCTTTGCTATGAATAATGTTGGAAGTTGCTATTATAAAGGAATTGGAGTTAAAAAAGATGAGCATTAGGCATTCAAATATTGCCAGAAATCTGCAAAGATGGGTAATACCAGTGCGATGAATCAGCTTGGATATTATTATCGAAATGGGGTTGGAACATGAGTAGATATTCAAAAAGCCAATCATTGGTTTCAAAAAGAAAGAGATAGTTATCAGAAAATGATAAAGCCAATATATGAAAATCTTGAAATTGATGATATTGTTAAAAATTTATTAGATAATAAGAGATATCAATTAGTATAGATTCCTTATGATGAATTTAAAGATATCAAGATATCATTGAAATAAAAAAAGGTAGATTTGCTACTGTATATAGGGCGAAATGGATAAAACCCAATAAATATTCTGTAAATCAAACATTCGCACTTAAAAAGTTTCATAATCAAGAATATTTAAATGAGATATTTATTTTTTATTAACTGTTGATGGTTTATTAATTTTTTTAATTGCTAATGTATTTTTAAAAGTTAGGATACAAGAATCCAACATTTTAAAATACTATGGAATATCAAAAAATGAAAAAGAAAATTATGTTCTTGTTTTAAAATATGCTAGTATAGGTTCCTTATATGAAAATCTTTGTAAAATATCGCAAATGGAATGGAAATATAGATTAAGTTTGCTGCTAAGTACAAGTTTTGATCTTAAAGCGATTCATTCCCAATGTCTTATTCTTCGAGATTTATATAGCGGTAATATTTTGCAAGATAATTTATATAGCGCGTACATTACTGATCTAGGACTTTCTATTCAATCCATAAACAACAAAATAAGGTTTTTGGGGTTTTACCTTATGTTGCTCCTGAGGTTTTGAATAGTCAACCGTTCACTCAAGCTGCCGATATTTATGCTTTTGGAGTTATCATGTCGGATATATCAATGGGACAAAAACCTTTCGATTGTGAATATTAATGAATGTCTTGCAATGAAGATATGTAATGGATTGCGATTTAATTTTGCTCACAGAACTCTTAATTGTTACATTAAATTAGCAACAGAATGCATGGATTCTGATCTGAATAAAAGATCTACTGCTAAAAAAATTAATTTGATAATAAACAGTTGGCTTGATTATATCAATTCTATAAAGAATACTTTATTTTACTGAAAGATTTCACAATATTCAAAAACAGTTCTTATTTGCTAATATATATATTAGTATATTTTCAAGCTCACAAAAACACACAAATAGTATGTACATCTCAAAACTCATAAATATGCAAGAAATCACAAAAATGCTATCAAAGGTGGTCAGTGTGGAAATTTCTAATGAAAAGCACTTTCGTTCAGCATTACAATATGTTAATCTAGCAGGTGTAGTCGCAAGAACTTTATACTAACTGAAACATAATTTAATAATGCTTGAAGAATATGTCATGATGTTGGTACACATATTATATGCTATTTACTGCATTTGATACATTCAATGAAATTGAAGTTATGGGTATTTAATAATACAGTCGTCCCTCTCTATAATTACCAAGTCCATTGCACCCTATTTTGGTAATTGTAAAGAGGTGTGACTATAAATAAAATACCTCATTATGGTCATCTATAGGCGAAATGTGGCGTGCTTTTATCTAAAACTTTTTTTCTTACTAAGTTAACGATACATGCCACTAATTGAAAGTTGTAGAGCTCGTCGAGACGCATCTAACGGTGGTTAGATCATTCAAATTGGCCCAATGGATGGCGAGATATCGTCGAAAAACAATTGGGCGACTATATAATCTCTATGTAAACAATATTTGTTTATATAAGAGATTTTATATAGTCGGTCAATCGTTTTTCGACGATATCTCACCATCCACTGGGTCAATTTGGATGGTCTAACCACTTTTAGATGCGTCTCAACGAGCTCTACAACTTTCAATTAGTGGGCATGTATCATTAACTTAGTAAGAAAAAAAGTTTTAGATGGAAGCATTCTACATTTCGCCTATAGTGATTTCATATATAATCTCCATCACGGATTTTTATAAAGTCGGCCAATCGTTTTTCGATGATAACTCGCCATCCACTGGGCCGATTTGGATGATCTAACCACCTTAGATGCGTCTCGACTAGCTCTACAATTTTCAATTGGTGGACTTGTATCGTTAACTTAGTAAAGAAAAAACTTTTAGATGGAAGCACTCCACATTCCGCCTATAGGATCACTCTCCAGTTGACAGGCGGATTATCAATTAATATATAATTTAAATATATGTGAATATGAAAATTGGCCAATCAGATTATAAAAATCCATATTTAGTTAAAATTTGGTGACTATAATGAGGGTTTTTTATTAATAAAATTGTAAAAAAATCAAATTTTCATGGTGATAGTGATTATAAGCGATTTGTGACTATAATGAGGTTTTTTTACTATGTTTGAGTCCATCGCACAAAATCGGGTGTTTAAATAGAGGTGTGACTATATGGGGTGTGACTATAGGGAGGTCTGACTGTACTCATATAGAATTAATAATAAATGAAATAACATTTAATCAATAAAAAAAACCAAAATTTTTTACTTTTTTCTTCAGGTTTAAACCTCTTAAAAATTTCTCAACCTTTTCTTTCTTAATTTAAAATGATCGAACTTGTATAATATTTAATTTATATTTAATATATTGAGAATCAAAAGCGTGGTCTTCTAATTACATGTTTTATTGAAAAAAAATGAAAGTTTTTTGCTTTAGTCTTTAAATGCTTTATTAATTATGTGCCATCAAAAGAAAACCTGTCATCAGACTTTTAATTATATTTTATCTGTCTATAGAAAATCTAGAGATTTTCCATAGAAGCTAACAATATAATTGAGAATTTTCCTTTGACAGTATTCATATGTTGAATGAATGTACATGGGTGCAGGTTATACAAATATGTAGAGTATATGCCCGATATAGATCATGTGATAAATAATCGACAAAACCTGGCACAGATTTTTGTTTGCATTGTGAAGCAGATACCTTGATTTTTTTTAGTGCTGAATTGTTATGCCAGATCTTGTATCATGAAAAAAAGTACTTCGTAGATTTTTCTCCATATTCTATCTAACAAAATTTGGAATGTATTTGCCATCTATTAGCCAATCGTGAAAGCTCCTCTTGAAGTTGCGAATTGAAATCATTAATTATTTGGTGCAAATGGGTTTGATTCTGGTTTTTTGCTAGTAATTTTTTTAGTTCATTATTCTTTTGTTCAGCTTTGATATTTTACTTTCTGGAGCTTTAGGTTTCTTAAATGCCCTAATGATTGATTGAATGCAAATCTTGTGCTAATCCCATTCTTTAGCTGATCTAACTGAGTTTATTTCTTTAATGATCTTGCTTCTGAGTAGTTTATTTTTTATTAAGTTCTTGTCAAACCTCCAACTTGATGATTTCATTGCTTAAATGTTCAAGTTTTAAGATGCACTTGACCAACAGTTAATTCGAGTTTCCAAAGAGCATTTCTGTTTCGGATATTAAGTGATTATGATTTTTATCTATGAAAATGTAGTCTAAATAGGTAGCCATTGTTTGGTTATTCTGAATATTTTGGAAAAATGTAAGAAATGGTTTCTCTTTTGTAAAAGTAGCTAAATCTAAAAAATTGTTTATTACTCGTTTGAGCTGGTTTCTAGTGATATCGTTCTGGGGTTTAGCCTGACTTATTCAATTAATTTCTGAATTTAAGTTCATATTAAAATCATCTGCAATGATATTAATTTTGTTGTTATTATAGATGAGAGTCCATTTTTCTAGAAACTCTGATCTGTCCTTGCAGTTTGGTGGTGTGTATACATTTAAAATGTAAACCCTTTGAAAGAGAAATTAGCTAACATAACTCTGTCATTTTGTGAAGTTCGAATGTCTTGTAGATTAACATTCTTATTGCCAGATAAAATTGCTGTTTTACCAAACCAAGCAGAGTCAAATAACCATTGATTCTTGAAAAAATTACAAGTATTTTGATTGTTTAAATTTGTTTCCTGTAATACTATAATGCCCAACTTGTAAGATTTAAAAAATGTTAATGTTCTTTGTTGTTTGTTCTGATTATTCAAACCTTTAACGTTGATAGTGGCTATATAAATTTTAGGTTTGTTGATCATGTTAATAAGAGTAGAGTAAATTTAAGAGATTACTGAACTAAACACTCTAGTACATAACTTCTTGTATGGGAGGATCTGATTGGCTTTTGATTTGATTTAGATTTATTCTTGTTATTTTTTCTTTTTATTAACTACTATAGTAAATTCTGCTTCGTTTTCTGTTGTTTCCATCACAGTGTCCTCATCTTTTGTAAAGGAGTTCTTCTCAAAATGTTGTCTTGAGAAAGGGTTATCCATAGTGAGTTTATCACGTAAATGCTGTTCTGTACTCAGAGAATTGGATTCCTTGGAAAGTATTAATTGTTCTGCTGTCCCATTTGTATTAACCATTATCTCCTCCTAATTAGTTGTGTTTATGTTTACTGCTTCTGACTATACATTTTGTGTGATATCTGAGAGTAAAACTTGGGTTAAATTTGAAAAGATTTGTAGTGAGTCCTCTGACTGTGTAAGTTCCAAAGGCATAACATTTTCTTTATCTGAGATTTGTGTATGTGTATCTGATTTCTTATCGGCAAGTTCTTTTTATTTTCAAATTTGGCCTCTTTAAGTTCATGATAATAATTATACAAAGAAAGTGATTTTTAAAATTGAGGACATTCCTTTTTAATATAACCTTTCTGGTCGCAAAAGTAGCAAACTTTAGGAGCTGATCGCCACTCTGTTGTGGCCTTGTTATTACCACATGTGTAAATCATGGAATTCGCTTTTTCAAATTTGAGTCATCAGTGTTTTCAAAAATGACAATCTACTAATCTGTCAAGTAGAGAGTGCCTTTAATTAACAAGGGTTTGATGGACGCAATTCTGCATACATCTTCAAATACCTCCTTGAGTAAAGTAGAAATTATATCTCTATCCTCTAAAGAAATATTTTTGATCTTTATAGGAAGAAATGACTTGCATGAATCTGTTGGGATATATTCATAGTAGGATTTATTCAATATTTTGACTTCCTTGGTAGCATACAGTACTTTGAGTTTTTTCTAATCCAAGAATTTATTTCCAGATGAGAGCGGGATCCTTTTCTGAAATATTGTTTTGCTGCTACTAAATCATTTTTGACATCTATAGGATCTTGATAATAAGTGCGTTATTTTTAGATCTGATTTAGAATCTTGGTGAGAATGCAGTATAAGTTGATTGTCCTCTTGTCGCTTGGTAAAGAGACTTGACTATTGTTTAACTGGAGGTGACTCCCATTTCTCTGTGGTAGATATCTGATCTCTATTCACTTGCAGGGTTAGTGTGTGTTCTTATTGGTCATATTGTCACCTGCACTGCCGGTCCTGTATTGTGATGATCCTGAACTTTCTGGGCTAATTTCTAGCATGTGTTTTTTGTTGTTGTTTTGTCTATTGTCAGTTTATTGTATGGACATGTTTGATAGTAGATAACTCTTGTCTTGAGAAACCATATCGTTATAGCTTTTTTTAGTATTTGAAACCTCCTCTTGTAAAAGAAGACTATACATGTTCTCTCCACTCTATATTGTTACTAGTATTGTTTTCTGTTGTGTGTTTGTCAAAAAAGTTAAGTCCAACTTCTTCGTTATCTAAAGTTGCTGTTGTTCTAATAATTTTAAATTTATATTTGTTTAAGAGCCTTTTGGTTTTTTGAAAAAAGGCTTTAGCCCTTGCTCCATAGACTTTAAGTAGTTTTTTATGCTTAGCTAGTGTGTCTATTTTGTCTTTTATTGAAACCCGTCTCCCGACTTAAGGTGTACAGAAAAGAGTTCAGTAGATCAATATCATTACAATTTTCATACTAGCATATATAAAATTAAACATTGTTAGCTTTTGAAATATTTTATGAAATATAATTAGTTCACAGAATTCGAGAATATAAAATACTTTAGAAGAAATAAAAACTTGAACAATAATCTAATTATAAGTTAGAAAAAAATTCATCAATAATTACTTTATAGGGCTTTGCAGCAGAGATAGTAAATAATCTGGTCATTTTTCATATGATCTCAAAATGACTGCTAATTTGAGGTCATTCAAATTTTGGATCATTTGGAAATGACTCATGACTAGAGCTGCAGACATTAGAACATCAATTAACAAAAGGCAGGGGGTGTAGAGTAATGTATTGACGTCACTACCTCAATTTTATATGACGTAAGAGTGACGTAGTGACGTCACTACCTCAGACATTTCAAATGTTTGCAGCTATACTCATGACCAAATAATTATAGTCATTTCCAAATGACCGGAAGCATTTGGTCATTAGGCCATTTTGCATAGAGTTGACATCCTACCGATCACAAAAAATAATACATATGTAGATTATAGCAAAATGACTAAATGCTTTTGTCAATTCATGTTGATTATTAAGGGTAGGGTGAACATAGATCATTTTTAATAGTGATCACGTTGTAATCATATCAGATATGAATCAGGTGATCGACCAATCACGATTGTAAACAACATAGATTCAACCAATCAGAATTAATCATTTCTGTGTAACTACAGAAAATTTGAGCCAACTACGGAAAACTTTACGACATATAGAAGTATTCCTCCTTTACCACTAACCCTTACGTAAAATCTCGAAATAGCGGGCATGGGCGTTATTTCGAATCTTGGCCCGAATTAAGCTTAATTCGGGCCGAAATGTGTAATTTCACCCCTTCGCGTTATTTCGAGATTTTACGGTATATACTCTAATTTATTAAAGGAATCCATTCAATAATGTTTTTGAATTTCTTTGCATTTGTTGAATTGATTAATCAATGTACATAGTGGCTCCATTGTTCAGCTTTAAATCATTGCATAAACTCACATAAATATATTCTACTTCATGTAATTCCATTAGCTCATATGAAATACTTGTAAATCAAGAGAACTCAATTTGGCTTTAAATTTGACAAGGTTTTCTCAAGTTCTAAGTTGAGACGTTTTCATGCGATCGTCAATAACCTTATTTTACTTGTCCACTATCGGGATCGCATGATAAATTCTTCTATACTCCATTCACAATGTCAAAATTATCAGCATTCTTTTCCATGCCTGTTTTAGCACATTCCATTTGAGTTATTCGTGTCAGCACAACAAGTGAATGCCTTGTTCTCATCCTTTAGAACACCAATATTGTGCTGGTGTCTCAACTCAAACACCAGAACAATGGGAGGAGTTTTTCCGATAAAATTCTTTCCTACTCCGGCAAATTCTTTCTTAGTTCTTCCTGGACAGGGTAAACTTTAAAATAGAAAAAATAGAACAAAACTTTCTTACACTGTGGTTGAGAAGTTCATATCACACAGTCACGGGGTGAAATGAACGATTCTAACATAAGAATGAACTAACACGGGGTAAGTGGGGTTAAGGCGACTCGCCATAGGCGTGACTATGGTGATTTGATCAACGGGAAACTATTATCGGGTTAGTGAGCTTATGCTCCCCTTCCTCGCACATAAATGTCGTAACCAACCTTACCCAAATTACGTCCTTTAAATAACTTTCAAAAACTATAAAGGCTTCAACATGAGGTACTTTTATTTGTTAGTGGCTCATCCTTTGCCACAGCATCGGCCGAACCAACTCTATGCGCCATCCAAACCTTAAAGTTTGTTTTTTTTTCGAGGCGAGGTTTGTTATAATTCTCGGAAATGTTACTATTACTCTGTGATATATTAATCCCCGTGTACATACTGTACAATTATAAATTTTTTTAAATTTTTTAAAAATATTTTTGAAAATTAATTACTAAGATTTAAAAAATTTTAACAAATTTAATAAAAAGTAACTTGGAGCACTATATTATATTTTATATACAGTCAGACCTCTAAATGCAATGTGGTATTACATTTAGGGAAGTAAAAATCTATAAGCGTAACATTAGTTGGACCCAAGCGAAAACATGCATTTAGGGGGCATTTAATAGGACGTGCATTTAAAGATGTTGCATTTAGAGGGTCTAATTGCATTTTAATTCTAAAAATTAAATTTTTATTTGGCTTTAATAGCTTTGTTAATGCCTTTATTCAAAAGATAAATGATATATAGCATACTATATTCTATATATCTTCTCTAAACAGGCTTGGTATTATCTAGTTACTTTATGAGCATCTAGATATAATTTGTCATATTAGTTTATAGATGAACTAGATCTTTGTATTAACTTTATCGAGTGCTAAACCAGAATAGTCTTTTCTATTTTTGATATACAAGTCACTCTCATTATAATGAACTCTCGTTATAGTGAATGTCTAGTTATAGTGAAAAACATTTAAATAAAAACTAAGGACGGCAAATATTTTAAAACGCGATCTTAAAAATCACGATTGTTTGGTTTTTAATTGTTTAAAAAATGGTTTAATACATTATTGTGATAAGCAATTTGATTTATCATTAAGCGATTCTAATATTAAAAAAAAAATAATAATAAATTATTGTGAATAATTATGTCTCGTGGAAGATCTCTCCTTTGAAAGAAATTCGTTTAAACTTTACAAAGTTCAGAAAGTGACAAGCATGGTCGAACAACACCTTGTCAAAAGTGATTCATTTCGAAGAGGACTTTGTTGATTTAGTTGACCGGTTAAAGGAGCATTTAATAGTGTAAAAAGCTTCCAAAAATATGAGATTCATTAAAAATTTCAAGACTTATATAATATATCGGTATTAGCTAAGTTCTTTTACGACAATGAAAAAAAATCAAATCAAATCGGTCAAAATCATTCTTATAATCAGCATATTGGTAACTCTTTCGTAAGTTTTTACAAGTAACGATAATATTTGTATTAAATTCGGAATTATAAAAGAAATATATTTATTTGAAATTAACCAATCAAAAGCGGTAGTTTCAAATTTTAGTGACAGATGCAGAAGGTTTATTAAAATATATAAAAACTGTTTTTACCATCCCTAATAAAAACCCTCTCGATACTGTATAATGAATTTACTAATGGACTTTAGATATAATGAAAAATTTCACAGCTCAATAACTTCACTATAATGAGAGTGACTTGTATATTTTAACTGCTTTTCTCTATATTTTATTATTTTCAATTCTTATTTGTTCTTTGTCATAAATTCTTTGTACTAATTATGTTATTTAGTTTATTATAGCAATTTTTAAAGAGATTTTGCTCAAAAACATTAATTACGAGAAAATTGATTTATCAAGAATTCCCGCTCCCGGTTTTAGCGCAACCGCGTTGCGCAGCTACCTTATTTTTATAATAGTTAAACATACAAGCAGGGTGAAACCGATAACACCCCTAATAATCCTAACAAGCGTGGATTTACCATCATTTAAAGGTCTCATTGATGATTTTTTTACTATATACAGTTAGTTACTTAGTGATTTTATTTCTACTTCACTTGATGTTTACGATAGATAGTAAAAGAGTAATCGCCAGTCTGTTTGTTCCAATGGTTTAATAAATGTAAATTTTAGGAATTTAACAAAAAAAAAAAAAACCAGTATACAAAAAAATTTCACCCAATATTAATGATTTTCATTATTTAAAAATCTTAACAACCACCTTTCCAAAATTTTTACCAGTGAGCATGTTCAAAAATGCTTCCGGAGCATTTTGGATTCCTTTAACTATATCTTCTTTATACTTTAATTTACCTTGTTCTATCAATTCGCCCATTTCTTTTATGAATAAATCTATTTCTTGGTAATGATCAGATGTGATAAATCCTTGAATTAAAAGACGTTTTTTAATAACCTGGAATAAGTTTTTAATGCCATAAGGCGTCTTGAAATTATATATAGAGATCATTCCACATGATACTACGCGGCCATTGTTATTCAGATGATTGAGAACTACATCAAGAATTTCGCCACTATTTTTTAAAAAGTGTAAATTAATTTCAAATTAAATGAATAGTTATGAAGGAAAATTAAACTTACCCAACATTATCAAAATAAATGTCGATCCCATTTGGACATAATTCTTTTAATTTCTACAGTATATATTAATAAAATTAGGTTAGATATTATATAGCATTAAATAATGTGCATGTTGACATTGCAAACAAAAATTTTTTAAGAATTATAAATTTACCTCGTCAATATTACAAGTTTTGTAATTAAATGCACCATCAAAATTCAACTCTTCATTAAGATATTTAATTTTTGAATCATCACCAGCGGAGCCAATTACGCGTAATCCTTTAATCTTTGCAAGTTGTCCTACTACTTGCCCAACTGCTCCTAATGCAGACTAATTATTAATATAAAAAATTTTTGAACATCAGTATATAAAAACAATTATAAAAAAAAAAAAAAAAAAAAGAATTATTAGTTTTTAATTGTACTTACTGAAATAAAAATCGTTTCACCCTTCACCGGTTTTCCAATTTTATTGAGACCGACATAAGCTGTCATTCCGGGCATACCAAGTAATCCAAGGAAATAGCTTTCATGTACTTTATATTTTGAAATTTCTTTTGCGAGGCATTCAATGCCTGACACAGCATTTGCGGGAACATGTGTGTACTCTTCCCACCTAATTAACAATTTCCAGGGTCAATATTACTGTATTAAAATGAAGTAATATGATGGTTAGTAAATGATAAATAAGATAAAACCCCATTACCGATAAATCCAACATAATAGTCTCCAACTTGATAATTCTTATTGTTAGATTTAACAACAATACTAATACCATATCCATCTAAAACTTCACCAATCTTATATGCTGATAAGTTAGCTTTTATTTCAGGATTTCTCATTTTACTACGAATATATGGATCTAATGACAAATATTGATTTTTTACAAGAATTTCTCCATCGACGAGTGGAAAGTTTTCGATATCAATCTCTCTAGTGACAAATTCCATATGTTCACCTATTATCGGATAACCATCAGGAATTGCTTTATATATGATACTAGAAGGCATTTTTTCGGATTTTTTTATTAAGAAGTGTTGTCCTTTTCGCGCAATTATTATCGTTATTCACAAACGATTTAAGTGTATAAAATATGTTATGCGTCGTTTATTGACATGAAATATTTGTGAATCAAAGAATAACGTATGTTATACTTTGAAATTGGTATCGGTATGAAGCTTACCAATATAAAAATATATATATATCATATTTAAATAAAACATCATTCATTGGCCACGCAAAACACAGCCACACCTCGAACATTTTGACAACGGGTTTTTCGGCAGTGACCGTTATAAGTTTTTTTGGGGCTTAATGTATTGAAGATTTAAAATTTGGATCACTAAAAAAAAAATTCTATTAACGTTAATAAACAAAAAATTAAATATCGATAACAACAAAAATAATATTTTTTTCCAAGTTTTTCTTGTTCTGTCGCCTGATGCGCAACACAGATCACTTCATAAAAATTCTCTATTGGGCTTAAGTAAATGAAGCTCTTCTGTCATGCCGATACGAAGTATATTAAAAGTATTAGTAATCCAATGTTTTAGCTTTTAATCGTGCTAAAGGCTTAGATTTTTTAATATATTTAAACATTCATTATAGCAATTAATACCCATTAAGCTTCGATTAATTTTTCTTTGGTTGTCATTCTTTTCTGATATTTTATCGAAGGATTCACGAGACAGAATACTATATGTTTCGGCTCCATAATATCAATGAAGAAAAAAGATTTATGAAAGTAATTATATGAGATATTTTATTGATGCATAAAATTCCATCAATAAATAGGTTACGGTACGATAGGACCCCGGATAATACTAATAGAGGTACGAGTGAGGTACGAGGTGGATTAATAGTAAATTTTCGGGCATTTTGTCCACTCTAAACTCTCTAATTTTGCCCATTTTAAGTCTCATACCCTCTGATTAATGAACTATATGCCCCGACTTAATTATATAACCTATCGATCAATTACAAAATTTATAATCTTACAAAAATTACAAATTACGCAAAATTACAGTAAATTTACTACTCTTATATGAGAATAAATTGCCATGCAGTATAAATTTTAATTTTTTATTCGCATTTGTCATTGTAATTATAAATTGTTTGAACTACGTATAAATTATAGCATAATTATTACTGCAAGTTAGAACAAAAAAAAAAGACCACACTTTTTAGGGTTTACAGTATATCAGTAACACATTTGTATATTTTAAAATTTCCTTTTGTGCTCTAACAATTTTTCTTGTGCCATTTTCAATCTTTCTATCTTGGATTAAATCAATGCAAGTAAAAAATTAAATAAAAATAAATGGATCAGTAAATATTTCAATTAATAAAAAATTTTTATTCTTACAAATAATTGATGTGAATAAGAATTAAATAAGAAACAAATAGCTTATATATTTTGATTGATATCATTTAAAACCATTCTCTTACTGTAGTATTGTTTTTTTTTTTGGTTATGATTTCTGGTGTCCCCCAATTTTTTTTTCTAAAAATTTGGTTTAAATAATCATTATATCTGAACTAATTCTATATAAAGCAAAAAGAAATTAAATGAGCTTAATATTTTATATTAAGTATTTCAATTAACAAATTAGTAAAATAATTGATACAATCAATTAATTATTGTGAATAAAAAATCAAAATAAAATATACTGTATTTGCAAATAATAGCTATTTTGAGTACAAGAGTGCAAAAAAAAAATTTTTTTTTTATAGCGAAGTTTCTGAAATTTCTGGCCTGACCCTGGGTCAGATAGTGCAGTGGTTAGCACTCCAGGGTCATATTCGCAAGGTCACTGGTTCAAGTCTAGTGGATGACGAAAACCATGTTGGGATCACAAATAGTAAGGATCTATGAAGAGGCGTCGAACATGTTCCCCATTTTTGGACATGGTACTACAACGACAACAAGTTGCGTGATATAGCCACAGAGGTCTTGCGGCATCCAGAAAAGGAAAAACTGACAAGAAACATTGTAAACATAAGGACCATCCACTATAAAAGGAAAAAGACAAACGAGAAATAGAACAAGTGTACCCACCAAACTAGGAAGTAGAAAAACCAGAAACTAATGCTACACTGACCGAAAATAGAAGTGGCTCCTAGGTAGTGTTCAAATTGGATCAAAAAATGCAATCGATTAATCGGATAAAAATTTTTTTAATAATCGATTAATCGATTAAATCGATTGATTGATTGCACCAACTAATCGATTAATCGATTAATCGATTACTATAGTGAATAAATACAAACTGTTTTGAGCGAAGAAATAGTTAAAAAAAAAGTTTACCATATATTTCGATTGATCGATTAATCGATTAATCGGGTTATTCGATTATAGCGGTTTGCAGAAAGGTGTGACCCCTGCGGATCATGATGTCATGTGAAATCATGTGAAATCGGCCAATTCTGGGTTTTTCGATTCTCCGCATCATCATCATGAAAATCATGGGCATACCTTTTTGCAAACCACTATAATCGATTGATCGATTAATCGATTAATTGGGTTAATTGATTAATCGATCAATCAATTAATTGATTAATCGGATTAATCAATTAATCGCATATTTGAAAAGCCAATCGATTAATCGTCGATTAATCGATTAATCCGATTAATCGTTGATTAATCGATTAATCCGATTAATCGATTTTCGATTTGGAACACTACTCCCAGGGTAGATGAAAAACGGCCGACCTATACAGTGTATCAGCAGAATATGTAGTTCCTAATCAGCTGCCTAAGATCCAATAGGTACGGGGCACCAGACGTGGTTGACTTGCTGGAGTTAGCCGGGAAAAACGGACGATTGAAGGGAGGTATAGCTTAGTTAGGAAAACCTTCTGTATATGGAAGATCATTGTAATAATAAATTATGTAAGATCTTGAAAACTTGATCTTAATAAAAGAGCGCCAATTTGCGCCTCTAGCACTGTGACTAGGGTTAAAAAAAAAAAAATTTCTGGCCAAGGCAAAACTTTTAAGCGCAGAGTATAATGATGTCATTTTTATTATGAAACTTATTGTTATAATCATTAGTAATACAAAATACCTAATACTAATATGTATCAAATATTTTAGATATTTTATTTATTATCAAAAACTAGCTGTAACTTGTTTTTAGCACCCACAAAAAAGGTCTAATACCCGTAACTATTACTAACTTCTTGATATATTTTTTTAAAAAATTAAATATAAAATGTTAAATTCTTTGCTTTGAAATGAAATTTTGGACATTGAAAATACCATAAATCCATTTTTTTTAATGCATTTTATTTAACGATAGTAGTAATTTTTTATACTATGCTATATAATATGACAATTTTACTATTATTGAAAATGATCAATATACACTTACCCTTAATTACACAAAAATTATTAACTAACTACAGCTAAACCTTTAACCACATGTAAGTTAACTACAAAGAAGTTTTTTCTATAGGACTTCTGATTAAAAAAAAATTGTTAACCCAAAATCTTTGTTTATAGCAAACCCTTGGCTATCAAAGTTTCTAACTATAGCAAAACTTTAGCTGTTTGAAATATTTGAATATACTTTATTGAAACTATAAAAAAATTAAAAATATTATGATCATATATCTATTTTTTTTTATTTTTTTTATTTTTTTTGTTAATAATCCTGCCTTTATTATATATCAAATATGGTGATTTTACACCTATAGATATTTCTGCCTATAATTTTCCAATTTTAATAATAAAGACTCATCTGGTTACCAAAGTACCTATTTGCAATTATTGCAACAACAATTTATCTCCCTAGAGGGCCTCCAACTTTCTGGAGGTTTCATATCCAGTTCACCAATTGGAAGTTGTTAACCTATCAAGATTACTAACTTTTTTCTAATCTATTCTACCTAGCCTCTAGGATAAGGAGTATTTATATTTATATCACAAAGAAAAAAAGTATGCGAAAGAAAAAAAAAAAGAAGATAAAAGAAAGGGGAAAAAAACCTACAACACCTAAATATAAACCAAACAGACAAAACAAAAAAAAAAAGAAGAAAAAAAGAGAAAAGATAAAGAAGACAAAAAAAAAGAAAGTAAAAATAAACTATTGTTTAAAAATTACATAATACTCTTAAATCTAGCTTTAATTTAAATTTAGTTTGTATTATATTTATCATCATCTTCGGGATAGAGTTAGCCCTGCAAGAATTTTCTAGAAAAAATCTCCAAAACCGAAGCCAGTCTTCGGCCTACACGTAGCAGAACGTAATTTCTCGTGACTTCATTCCCAATTCAGAATTGTAAACAATGCTGATCTTTTGGAGAGGTAAGTTAGATTTCCCACTTTTACATTGACAAAAATATTTCCTAAAAAAACCTAAGAAAAGCAAGAATATAGTAGTAGATAGTGCTCCTATGTTCAGTTCGGGTTCGGTCCGGTTCGGATTTGATCCGGGATCGAACCGAACTCGAACTCTAAATTTTGCTAGTTTCAAACTTCGAACCAGACTCAAACTCAGTTAAGAGTTCGGTTCGGTTCGGTCCGAAGTTTGTCAAACCAGTTTGAAGTTCGAATATTTATACTAGTATTTGAATTAGTGTTATGAATCGGGCAAAAAATCATAATCGATTAGTTAGGCCGTGCAAACAAATATAATTGTTTCTGTAACCCGGCCGGGTGCCTTTTTTGAAAAAATTAAAATTTTATTTTATATATATATTTATATATATAAAATTTTTAAATATATTTTTTAAAAATGAAAATTACTACGTTTAACCGGGAGAGAGATCTGCGCAAAATATAAGTATTGATTTTTTTTTTTGTTTACGTTGTTTTTTCTTCTTTCTAATTAATTTTTTTTTGTATTTTTTTTTTGTAGCAGCCGCCTTAGTACCTTCCCTTTTTTGGTTACGTCGTTTTTTTGCTGATGCTGTTTCTTGGAGTCGTCGTATGTTGGAGCCGTCACTTGGAGTCGTCGTATGTTGGCGTGATGATGCTTTTCCTTGTATGCTGAAGTCATCGTATGGTGGTTTCTTCGTTCGTATACTGAAGTCGTCACTTGTAGTCGTTTTTCATATAGTGCCTCCGTTCGTATGGTGGAATATTTCTTTGAGTCGTCATGTGTTAGTGACTTCGTTATTGTCGGTGCGGCGTTAATTTCATGTTGCCGCACTGCTGATGTGTTTTTCAGATAGGCGTCACATCTTTTCTTTTAATTTTTTTTTTATTTTGTTCTTTACTAACTCTTGTTTATTTTTCTTTTAGTTGTTAATTCATCGTTAGTGTCTTCGTCATCGTCGTTATTTATAGTGCCGCTATCGTTTTGGTGCTTCGTTGTTGATTCCATAAGTTAAGGCTGGTGTACTTAATGCGACTTATGGCCTGTCTGAAAGCATTACATTGATGTTTGGTGTGAATTCTTTCTTTGTAGGTATGAGCTTCGTCAACTTGGTGGGTTAGTTAGATTTTAAGGCTAGGGTTATAGTTGCGGGTTAGAGTTAGGGTAAGGATAATTAGGACGTGAATTAGAATTCAGAGTAATGGTAAATACGGACACAGGTTATAGGTAAGGTTTGGTGGGTTAGTTGAATTTTAAGGTTAGGGTTGCAGGTTAAGGTTAGAGTAAGGATACGGACACAGGTTATAGGTTAGGGTAAGGTTTTGGACAGAATTAGTGGTAAGCAATGATATTCGTTACTAGAAACATTTTATACTATGTATATTACGCACATAAATATGATACAATAATTAAATAACTATGATATAATAAATACTGTACATAAAACTATTATAATATAATATAATAAAATAAATAAAACTTACCGGTAAATTATATAAATCGATCATGCAATATCATTCGTCGCAACTAATTGATTAATCGATTTTCGATTCATATCACTAATTCGGATTTCAAACTAGTTTGACAAACTTCGGACCGAACCCGGACCGAACTCGAACTTGACTAAAAAGTTTGAAACAAAAAGTTCGAGTTCGGTTCGAAAATCGAACCGGATTCAAACTTGACAAAAGTCCGGTTCGGTCCGATCCGATAGGAGCCCTAGAAGTAGAGCTCGGTTCATGTTCTTTAGATTTTTCAAGGAGTGTAGTGAAAAACTCATTTGCAGTTCTTCATTAAGCTTTATACAAAAAACTTCATTAACGAAAGACTTCTTTCTCCAAAATTTGTATACAAGAGTGCTACCTCCTGCTAGTTATCTTGTATACTAACGCTTTTGGTTTGCATGCCAAATATATATAGGAGTCACCAAAGGCGATAGACCAGAAACCCTTGGTTAATCTGTATAAAAACCATTATTTTGTATCGCTTCTTCATATAACTCCAGCAAATTTTTGTTTTTATATATGGAAAAATCTAGTACAAGTGATCGTCAAAAAGAGTGTGATCATATATCTATTATGTTTTTATTATATTTTAAAAAACATAATAATGAACTCTTCCCATCGATCACTTGTACAAAATTTCTGAACAAAAGAAAAACAAAAAATTTTCATTAGTAAAAGACAAAGCAGCTAGTAATACTGGTTTTTATAAAGGTCAGCCTTCTTTGTAGCGTCGGGGACTCCTTTATATATTCGGCAGCAAGCCAGAAGTGTCAGTTGTGCAAGATAACTGGCAGTGGGTGCCCTTAGTACAAGAAATTCTGGTAGAAGTTAAAAAGAAAACTTTCGTCGACGAAGGTGATTATAGCTTGGCTAGGTGGTGAACTAAGAAAAATGAGTTTTTTATCACTCTCTTTAAGGTTTTTGGTTACAAGAACTTATTCAACCATATACCCACTATCATATTCTTACTGAAAGTCAGTTTTGCTAGAATTTTTGACGAAAAGTGGGAAATTTGGCGTCCCCCTCCAAAAGATCATTATTGTTGTTCCTATCCTAATCGGGAAGAAGACATGCAGGTGGATAAACAGGAATGGACGCATAATGGGATGTGACGCAATGGAGTAGGCAGATCTACGGAGATTAAATTCCAGAATGTTCTTTTAGTTTTCTTTTTTATATACATATAATACTTTGGCGAGGCATTTCCTTGCGCAGTATTATATAATTTTTATCATTGATTTCAGATTTAGATTTATTTCTATTTCTGTTTTCTTTTTTGTTTTTTTTCCGGTTTCTTTTCGTTGTTTTTTTCATTTTGTTAGCTTTCCGTTATTAATGATAGAATTTTTCTTCGTTTCTTTCATCTTGTAGTCATTTTATTCTGTTTGTTTTTTGGTATATGGTTTAGGGTTTGTGGTATTTCCCTCTTTTTTTTCATTACCCTTTTATTTTCTTAGCTACAATGTTCTTCTTGTATGGTTTGGTTATCCTCACTATTGACGCTAGGTGAGAGGGATTTAAAGAGAAATCCTATATCGCTCTTTGACAGGGCTGACAAAATTGTCTGTCTTATCAGTAAGGCAGTGCGATAGGTCGCACTAAGGTGCTCTTGAAGTATTCGAGTGATGCCGGACCTGCTATAGATATAGTATTGATAATAAGTAATTAGCATAGTTTAGTTATATTATATATCTAATATCTAAAATAAACGCACCGACGAGACTGTCAAAGAGTTAAAAAAAAAAATAATAATAATTACTAGTTATAAGGTAATAATAATAATATAAATAATATATATTAAAATTGTTTTAGTAATATTAATAAAAACATTTTAAAACATTATTAAACTAAATAAATTTCATATTTATAGTATAATATAAATATTTATATTATATAAATATATTATATTATAATATATTTTATAATATAAAATATAATATAAATAAAACAAATCAATAATATAATGATTTAAACAAATATGTTTACCCCAAAATCTCGCAAAAAAGATTTTTTGTTAAAATATGAAGGATGGTTTCATAAGCAAAATTACGAGATATAAGCATTTTTTAAAAATAATTTTGGTTTAAAAAATATTTTTAAAAAACTTATTTTAATATATTTTTAAAATATAATAATAATGTTTTTATAATATTTTTA
>QKWP01000121.1:338953-350623 GCA_003550325.1 Gigaspora rosea | reverse complement strand
ATTTGAAAATTACTATTAAAAATTCAAATTCAAATCAAATTCAAATTCAAATATTTGAATCAAATCAAATTCAAATCAGGGTCAATTTGATTTGATCAAATTCAAATTGATTTGAATTTGAGGAACCCTAGTGTGTACACATGGGGTATTGTTTTTCTTAAATTTTCGATTATGAAACCACCTTTTGGCTTTTAACAAAAAAAATTCCTTGCAAAATTTGGTATAAACTATGCCTCACCTCAATTCCAAACCTTATCCTTATCCTAATTGTAAGCAAAGGATTTAATTCTTTTGTTAATTGGCATGTTTGGATTTACAAATTAATACCCGTGTGTAAACACGTGTGTAAATTTAGAAATTTCTTTAAAAAAATTATTTAAATTTTTTTTTACAATATTTTTAATAATGTATTAAAAACATTTTTAAAAGTTTATTTTAAGTTATTTTAAATAATCTTTAAAAACATTTTTAAAAAGCCTATTTTAAACTATATTTAAAATATAATAATAATGTTTTTATAATATTTTTAATATATTAAAATAATGTTTTAAAAACATTTTTAAAAATTTATTTAAAGTTATTTTTAAATATAATAATAATGTTTTTATAATAATTTTAATAATATTAAAATAATGCTTTAAAAACATTTTTAAAAAATTTATTTTAAAGTATTTTTAAAATATAGCAATAATGTTTTTATAATATTTTTAATAATATTAAAATAATATTTTAAAATATTTTTAAACAATTTATTTTAAACAGTTTTTATTATTAATATATTATAAAAACATTATTAAAATATTTTTTATATAAAAGTATATTTATTATATTTTCAAAATATTATTATTTTATTATAAAAACATATATACTTTTTTTTAAGTTTCAGTAAAGTAGTAAAGCTTTTGATAGCTAACTACTAGGCAAATCTTGAAACTTTTGTTACTAACAAATAGAGCAAAGCCATGAAATTTGAATATTTATTACAAAAGGATATAGCTAATCAAAATTCAAACTGCAATATCAGCCTGTATTAAATTAAGCGGACCAAAATTTATAATGATATCCCCAAACATTATTTTGTGAAAGCATATTATATGAACTCTTTTAAAATATTAGATGTTTGTTTTTAATAAAATTATACTCATTTTAGATATATAATCTTAATTTACTAATCCTAGTTTTATAATACTAAATTGATATAAAAAGCCTTTTTACTACCAAAAAAATTTAAAATTTCTTGTCCGGTTTAATAATTTCGCCTCTATTGGTATTATCTAAAGTTCTGGTACAATTTCCCAAAGCTATTTCTCTAACATGTCATTTATCTAATATCACACAAGTAACAATTTGCTAAAAATATATATTCAAAACTAACAAAATACTAACCCTAATCCTATTTGATATCAGAAAAATAGTTTTTTGAAAAAGTGAGTTTCGGCAAAGTGAAAATCAAAGAATAAATAGTACTTATTGATAGACTAGTAAAAATATTAATGCATAATATATATATATAATTTAATAAAGAAAATGATTTCTAAAACAAAATATATATACTTTGAATTATACCAGAAACGTAGTAAGGGCAGTGTCATTAATCACCTGATTATTTTTTATCAGAGGTCTACCCCCTCCCTCTTCCTCAATATATAAATAGTCAGGTTCTTATATATAATTTCAACTTTTTTTACCCCTCTCCCCTCCTAAAAAATCACCTGATTTTTGTTACTCCCCTAATGAAATTTTTTTACTAACATTTAAAATGGCTATGTGCAAATTCATAAGTTTAATTGTTGAACCTGTAATCTGTTAATTTATAAATATATATATTGATATATGTTGTACATATGTATATGCTTATATTAGTAGCCTATTAATATAGTAAATTTATACTACTTGAGGTTGATAAAATTGATGTTTGTTTTGGTAATAAATTACTATATACTTTATAAAACTTTGTAATAAGTATATATTATAAATATATGTGCTAATCAAATTGAAATATTATAATTTGGAAGTTTAGTCTATCTAGTATAATGATTAAAAAGTATAAAAAGTATAAATGCTTTTTAATAGAATTTTTTTAATAATATAAATAAGAGACCAGAATTTGTAAATAGTAGTATTTGTTATTAGGTAATTTTTCATAAGGAGGCATTCATAAATAACATTATGTACCCTTACATAGTAGTGTTTAACCCCTCCGACTATATAAAAAAATTTTCAATATCCATATGTTTATATATAAAATTTTACAAAAACTTGAATATCTTGTGGCACAGTGATTTGATTTAATAATTTAAATATCATTTGAATTACTAAATTGCAAGATATTCACAACAAAATATTGGTTAGGCCACGCAAATTAAATTAGTTGGTTCTCATAACATGAGACAAGCAAATACGACCCGGCCGGCTGGCAAAAAATGTTATATTTAAAAATTTTTTTAATATAAAAATTTTTATAAATTTTTTTTCAAAAAAAATTTTATTATAACAAAAATTTTTAACTTTTCAAAAAAAGTGACCTGGCCGGGTTATAAGAACCAATTTTATTAGTTTGCGTGGCCTTATATAGTAATTTTATAAGAAAAGATATGACCAATAATATTTGGCCAATAACTTCTGATCCCAACCCATCTCACTAAGACGAATTGAATAGTACCAAAATTATTAAATTTGGGCCACTGAATCAGTTTTTAGACAATTTTTTCTAAAAAAATTACATTATATTTTTTTGACCCTTCTACTTATTGAGAAAAATGTTATCTTTTGTCTGACCTCTCTCCTCTTGTATAATTTTATGGATGCCCTCTAATTATTATATATTACTATTGTAAATTGCTATAATATATAGGATTTGTGTCTTGAAAATGACTTTATAGGACTATATAAATTTTATGAATAAAAATTTAAATTTTTAGCCATCTAGTAATCCAATTCAAATAAACTTTTATTATTTTGTAAAGCTTAGTAAGTTCTACAAAAAAAAAATTTATATATTATATATATATTTGAATTGAATTATTGGATAGCTAGAAATTTTAAATTTTATTTATAAAATCTTCATGGCCTTGTAAGGTCATTTTTAAGGCACAAACCTCATATGATTTATATGTTATCACTAATTACTTTTTAAGAAACCAAAAAAAAAAAAAACTAAAAATATCTAAAATAAATCAGATATATAATAGATATAAAATTGTATAATAAAAAGTGTGATTATAAAAATAAAGTCAATTATATTAATTTTCTAGTTTAAGCATGACTAGATCACACAACTTTCTAGTTTCTAAATTAGCAAATCTCTAATAAAAATTAAATAAAGACTCGATCTATATAATAAGTTAGAAAATAATTTTTTAAAAAGTTTTATGTATTCAAGTTATTGTCTATATTAGATATCTAATGGCTAAAAATACTATTAAACAGAACAAGTACTAAAAACTAAAAAGTCTTACTTTGTCATTAAGATGCTAATTTAGAACTAATTTCTTAAAAGTACTATGCATTCTATATTAGTTATCAATCTCTAATAGTTAAGAACCAAGCAGATATAGTATATAATTTTAAAAAAATGATTACAAAGTAAGCATCAGCATATTAGAATACTAGAATACTAAAATACAAACTTATTTTTTACTTTATATATTAGAAAGTATATACTTTTATATTTATAGAATGAATTAATAGAGTTACTTTTTTAATATAACTAGGAAGTACATTATGTATCAAAACTATAATAATAGCAAAAAGTTTTCTCATGATTAATAGCCAATCAAAAACATGGAAATAAATAGAATAATATTAATAGGTATCTGTAAGTGCTTTGTACTAAATTTAGTACAAATTAAAAAAATTCATATTTTAACAACTTTATTTTAAACTATGCTAAAATATTCTTTAATACTAATATTTTTTCTATATAAAATTTTAGCAAAAGTTATTTATAAAAATTTAGTTTAAATAAAAATTACAAATTGCAAAACTTGCTGTACTAAATTTAGTAAGCATTTAAAAATTATTTAAAAATATTATTTATTAGATAATAATAAAAATAATAAAATATAAAAATTTATATTGTTTTTAATCTTAAAATTATAAAAAAAATTATTAAAATAAAATTAATGAATTTGATATAAGGTGGTACAAATTTAAAAATGGCTAAATATACTTATAAAATTTCTAGTAAATTAATAGTAAACTAATAGTAAATTTATAGTAAATTTAATTTAAAAGCTTAAAAATGAATTATATTAAAAAATTTTATTAAGCTAATATATATTAAATTTTAAACCAGTTATAAAGCTAGCTTTTCTGATTATAGTAAAAATAAATTTATTAAATTTTATTAAAAATTTTATAAAATATATTGATTTTAGTTTTTATAATTAAAGCTTAATATGCTTCGCATGGGTGTGATGTTAGGGTGGTAACTCAACTAAGTAAATCAAAATTATGTGAGCAAACTATAGTTGTTCTATTGCAGATTTTCACATTACACGAATGAAAATCAATTTTAAGATATATCGATATCAATTTATTAAAATTGATTACTTTAAAACAACGCAACTTAATGAAAACCCAATGAATTACTTTGAAATTTTCATAAGTAACTTATTAAATATTGGAGAATAAAGTTACGCTTTCAGATTTTCTACTAACATATAAATTTTAATGTTTGTCTTATAAAACGTAAAAAAAAAAATTAGAATTTAAACGTACAAGTCGAAACTTTAATAGAATTTTTGCAAAAAATCGAGCGTAACTTTTTAGAGATGACTTCGGTGAAGAGTTTTCAATTAAAAGAAATTAGAAAAAAAATAAGTGCAATATCAAGGTGGGTTCTTTAGAATTTTGTGTGTTGCTTATTAATTAAATATATGTAATATGATATTTAATCGATTATTTTAAATTCAATGATTAAAATCTGATCATAGTAAAATTACTAGTATTGCTGACATAATTTTAATTTACTTAGTTGAGTTACTACCCTAGTGTGATGTGCTTGTATATTGCATCCTAATTTGATTGGCTAAATTTGCAGATCATTATTTTTAAAAAAATAAACAATTTTTTGTTAAAATTCTTTAGATTAAGAATTAGTCTAAAAAATTTTAAAAAAAGTCTTAAAATTTTTTGTTTTTATATGCATAATTTAGTACTGAACAAGTTTACTTAGTTGAATTAGAAATGTTGTCTTAATAAAATTTAGAGAAATCATCAAAAAATGAGTTTAAAAAAATGAAAAATTGCAAATTTCTCTAAATTTTATTAAGACAACCTTTCTAATTTGACTAAGTAAACTTGTTCAGCACTAAATTTGTATATAGATGCAAAAAAATTTAAAAATTTTCTAATAAATCTTCTAACCTAACTCTGATCTAAAAATTTTCACAATAATTTATTTATTTTTTCCAAAAATAATGAGTACAATGTCGATCATTTCATATCAAATATATAATCATCATACAAAAAAATTTTATATATAGGAGCAAAAATACACCATTGATAAAGATTTTTGAAAATGTATCCAATTTTGGCCAAAATTTTGTAGCATATAGGTCAAACCTTTCTGTTTATAGTAGTGAAACTTTAAAGCCACAAATTATATTAAAAAAATCTACTTGTATATATCATCAATTTTCTTAGGACAATTGAGATTTTCTTAGATAGTACAATATAAATAACATACAATAACATATGATCATCACCTGATTTCAATTGAATATTATTGTAAAAAAAATTAGTAACGTAATCACTATTAAAATGTAGATCGTTGTACTCTACCCTTTAGTTTATCAAATTAGGATGCGATATATAAGCACATCACAGGCTACGAGATATGTATTTATTTTTTATAATTATATATTTTTATAGGGAAAATAAATTTGTCGCACCCACGACATGCCGCAACTCTGCTTTGACCAATCAAATTGCACAATTTTATAGGCAAAAAAATTTATTTTTTAAAAATTTAAAATTTTACTTAATAAAGTATAAAATATATATAAAATAGCATATCATAAGGTAAAGTGGGGTATTGTGGCGAAATTAAAGTCACTACTAGCAAAACTTTGTACTTACTATATAAACAAATCTTTTTTCTTTTTTAGAATTCGATGCTAAGCTTATTTTGAAGCAGATTTTCCAAAATTACCATGGTACGATGATCAAATTTAGAATATGATAATCGATTTGTACACGGGTACACAAAATCAAATTTTGAAGGGGTGGGGGTATTGTGGCGAAATTAGAAAATCGGTAAAATTGGTATGAAAAATTTTTTTTTTTACTTGTAAAAAATTATTTGATAATTTTTTATTTAATTTTTTTTTAGATCTAATACTTCGAGCAGCACAAGGTCACTTTTCGAGGTCACTTTTGCTGCATTTTAGCTTTGCGCTCCTCTTTTTTCTGTTTTTTTTTCATTCACGTTCTTCTTTTTTTTGCTCTAAATCTCGTTGCCGTTCGATCTTCTTCTGAGCCGCGATCTCCTTTTTCCGGTTCATTTCTTCAGCCTTTCTCTCTGCTTCTTCCTTTGCCTCCTTCAATTTCTGCCAACTTTTGTCGTTTGTAAGAAGCTGTGCAAATGGAAGCGTCTTTTTTCTCTTAGGTGCAGTTGAAGTTCTGGATTCAGATCTATTCTCCGAAGAAGCCTATGAATTTACAATTTGCGGGGCGTGAGGGAGGTTATATTTCAAGATCGAACGCAGAGAACTTGTTCTGGGACTTTTAAAGATTCCTAATTCTTCTTGGGTCGATGTAAGTTCAACTTTTAATGATTCAATTTCTTTTTTAAGCATTTCATGTTCTGTCACTAACTGTGTAAAATTTGTACAGGTGTAATGAAAATGAACAGTTGGTTTAGTAGTTGGTTGCGGGGATGGCATGACTGGTTGCGAAGGTTGAACAGATGGAGATTGATCAGATGAAGGTATAAAATCGAATCTTTCTGTCGCTAATGAGGGGTCTAAACGGTCTGAACTTATGGGTTTGGGGTTGAATGGCCATATCCCTGTGGCTTTAAACGCGTTGCAAATAGCTGACAGGGTATAAGTATCGATAAAAGCTGGTCCAAGGAGTTTCGCAAAGGTATGTTTTATTACTACTTTGTTAGTAGTATTGTGATATTTATCACATTGTTTTCCAAATTCCTTTTTTAATTTTGCGAAAGGAATTTCAGACGGTTGCAACACATGGGTTGTGTGAGGTGGAAGCGCATAAAGAAGAATTCCATTTTGCCGACAAAAATCGACGCATGTATAGCTGATATGACTCTTATGGCCATCAAGCATTAGCAAGACTGGGCGAATTGGTGGGATTGAGTTAACAAAGTGGGTAAGATACATTTGAAAAAGTTCTTCGCGCATATATCCGGTGTCTGTAAAACCCATTACTGTTCCAGAGGGTGTGCTTTCTAACAAACCCAGAATTGCGCAAATACCTTTGTAGATAATCAAAGGTGGAATGTATGACCTGGCGGCTGAGATTGTGGGAGCAACGGATATATGCTCGTGAGAATTTCCATGCGCAACTTTATGGACCTGATGTTAGTGTTACAAATCAGGAAGTTGAAAAATTGACTAGTTGGTTATTGACAACTAATCGATTAATCAATGAGTTGCAATTAATCGATTAATCGATTAATTGCAACTCATCGATTAATCAATTAGTTGCAACTAGTTGTCAACTAAAAAAATAATTAACCAACTGATCGGTTAAAAATTTTAGACGATTTGTAACACTACCTGACGCGAGCCTTTTTTTGCAACAACTTTTTCTAACTTAGGTACAAGAACAAACCCGGTTTCATCCATATTCCAGATTTGCATTGCTGTAAGTGAATTTTGGTTAATAACTTGTTTAAGCTTATTGAAATGATCATTAACAATTGTTGCATTGGCTCTTTGTGCGCGAGCTTCGGATAATTTTTGAGGGGCTCGAAAGGATAGTTCGAAATGGTCTCTCATGAATCGAGCCCACCAGTCCCTTCCTGAACCTTTATCCCCAAATGGGTATGGTCGATTGTTTTGGCACATTATTTCCATTACACAGTGATTAACTCCAGACTTAGTTAAACCAAATCCAAGCCGTTGCATATTTATGCAATAGCCAACGAGTTGGTTTTCTTCATGTTCGGTAAGAATAGTGGACGGGCCCCGACGCTTAGGAGGACCACCATTCTTGACTGCACGCCGAAGGGTAGTTTCAGGAATCCCAAAATTTTTCGCTACACTATTTACACTTGGGTGTTTATGGCCGGCAGGGTGATTATTTAATTCGTTAATTGCAGTTGAAATTTTGGTTTGTTTATTAAGATAAGAAACTTCTGGCATTTTAGTTTATGTCTAATAAAAAAAAAAGGAGAATGCGATTAATTTATAATGATTGGTTTAAGATGAATTCTTTTAATTTTTTTTTAAATGATTGTGACGATTGCTAAAGTCAGCTAATTTTCATTAATTGGCCAGCTTTAGAATCGTGATCATAATCACAATCATTTAAACATAAAAAAATTGTCACGAGATTATGCAAACCACAATAATTTATAATATTTAATTTAATTAAAAAAATCATAATTAATTTAATTAATAAATAAATAATCTAATTTAATTAAAAAAAAAATTCGTAACTAATCTAATTTAATTAAAAAAAAAATTCGTAACTAATCTAATTTAATTAAAAAAAAATTCGTAACTAATTTAATAAATAAATAAATATTCTAATTTAAGTTATGTAATAAAAAATAAAGAATTTAATTTAATCAAAAAAAATTTTTTGTAATAAAATAGAGTGTGAAAATTTATTTAATAAAAAAATTTAATTTTAATTAAAAAAAAATTTAATTTACTGATTACAAATAAAAAAAAATGCGTGGGCAAAAGAAGAATGCGAAAATCAGACATTATTATTTGAGTAACTTAAATATAGCGCTAATAAAGTAACTCAAATAAGCGCTAATAAAGTAACTCAAATATAGTACTAGTGAAGCTACAGTATTGGGCTTATGCTTGAATCACGATCAAAAAACTTGAACATAAACTTAATACTGTACTAACAAAAGGTGATGAACTTGAATAAGTCTTTGGTTTAAAACTGTAACGTGACGAGTTCTAACTGTAACGTGATGAGTTCTAACGGAATGTAACATTTCCTTTTTATACGTAGTCATTTTACTTTCATGTTCAAGTAATACAAATTCTAAAAAAGCAAGATAACGTGCAATAATTGGACGTGTAAGATTAGCAGGTTTGTAGAGTTAAACGCGAGGATATTTTTTTCGGATTAATTTTTGAGTTTAATTTATTTTATTTAGTTAAGTAATAAATTATATTTTCAAAAGTTTAATTAGTTCCTTGGGCCTGGTTTTTGATACCTGTATTAATCAGGTTTTTTTTTTTATATAAGTTCGTACGTATGTTAAATTTAAATGCAAGCAATCAAAATTTTTTTGTTTGTATTACTTGACAATATATTAATTCGTATTTGGTAGTTTCTTCCTTTTGGAGACTCATAGTTGTGCAAATTTATTAAAAAAGTTGGCTATGTTATACGGAAGTTGGTGGTTTGAATAGTTTGCCACAATACCCCCATTCGCCACAATACCCCCATTTACTTTATAACATAAATTTTATTTTGAACAACTTTTTCTAAATCATAAAGATAGATTGTCTTAGTAAAAAAAATAGTTTATAAGAAAAATCAAAAATTTCCAAAGTTAACACATATAAACCTTTTTTATTACTAAAACAATCTACCTTTTTAACTTAGAAAAACTTGTTTAGGTAAAATTTTATATGCAATACTTAAATGTAAGTATAGATTTATTAGTAAAAAAAAGTTTTATATGTGCTAATGTTCGAAATTTTTGATTTTTCTTATAAAACATTTGTTTTACTAAGACAATCTATTTTTATGACTTAGAAAAAGTATTCAGAATAAAATTTTATATTATATATTTTGATATCGCTTATTTATTTTTACATTTTACTAGTAAAATTTTTAATTTTTAAAACTTAAAATTTTTTGTTTACAAAATCATGCGATTTGATTGGTCAGAATCAGAGGTGCGACATGTTGCCGGTAGTGTTGTCACTCAGATTAGACCTGAACTTGTATCAGACCGGACAAGGCCAGTTATGTCCGGCGAATAGCTATATATTGCACATGTCAGTTTTTACTTGAATTAACTTCCGAATTGGCGATTTCAATAATTTCCAGAGTTAATGCGCTTTTAGAGCACACTATTCATGAATGGCATCATCAACTACTGTAGATAACAAATTTTTTTAATTATATGTTATAATTAATAAAAAAATATCACAATATCGCTAGTAGAGATCTTAGCTGGGTCGGGTCTGACCCAACCTGACCAGGGTCAGACCCAACCCGGGTCGGGTTGGGTCAGATCAAACCCGGGTCGGGTCTGACCCAGGTCAGAAAAAACCCGGGTTGGGTCAGACCCGGGTAATGTTGTTAGTCGAAATACTTAATTTAGTCAACTATTTAGACAATTAGCGTCTAAATATATTTCAACATGGCATTATTTTTTTTCGAAATGTCAAAAGTCTAAATTTGCCTAAATGTCTAAATAGTTGACTAAATAAATACTATGTGACTAAATGTCTAAATAGTTGACTAAATAATACTATATGACTAAATGTCTAAATTAAAATAAACAATAAAACTATTATATATGTATATATGTATGTGGCATTAGTATATAATCGTTTTATATTATCTATTTAGAAGTCTAAAATTTTAATAAATACTCTATGCTTTTAAATATGGCCGTGTTTATTATTAAATCACATATTATTAAAAATATTAAGCCCATATTTTGTACTTAGCCATTTCTAATGGCTGTATTTGTTGTTAATGCGCATTATTTAATTTAAACTTTAAAATAATAGTTTAAACTTACCGGTAGCCATTTTATAATGTCTGTGTTTGTTATTAAAATACATACAGTATTATTATTCATATGGGCCGATTTTTACTGATTTATGTGATATTTTCAAATGATCTCCCTGATTTTGTACGACAGAATTTGCTAATCACATCAATCAGATTTATTTATGTAATAATTAATTTTGTTTTTTTTTAGTTTTTTAACTCGAATATAAGTTCACCATGAGTCTACCATGAGTTTACCATGAGTTCACCATGAGTTTTTGTAAGTTAGAAAATCCTTTAACATTAGTTAGAAATGTTTACATGACTTTAAAAACAATTTTTACATATTTACTGTGACCTTTGTTTAGATGAGAATCTTAAATTTTAAGAATTTCGTTGAAAGACCATTTTATTGAACTACCCAAAAACACTATTATATACTGTAGACCATTAACAAATAAAGGTAACAAGAAGCGTTTTTGTTAAAAACTGTTTTTTATTAGATTTTCAACAAACTGTTTGTATGAATAACGTTATAATGCAGTTGACTGATGAAATAATTACTGATATGTTCTTTAGGGATACGAAAGCTTAGTTCGTGTATTTGAGACGAGTATAACGTTGTTAATGCAGTAATGGGTTTATTGCTTGAATAGGTTTGGTGCTTGTACTGTATAGTACGTAGTACGTAGCATGTTTGGGCCAACTAATTGTACCGTAATAAAAGTTTTATGTCAGAGTGTACAATCGGTTTGGATATAGTAATAAATACTA